>CM067223.1:31917898-32267897 GCA_034190945.1 Octodonta nipae
AAATGTGCTGGCATGGCGTGTTCCGACGTTGTTCGTTGAGCTTTTTCAGCCCGGACTTGACGACTTGATGGGTCGCCCTTTTCATGATACAAGATTATGGATGGTGGTGGCTCGCTCGGTTTGGTGATTTACAACGTTCTCAGTTTCGTTAAATAAATATTGTAGATTGGTGTTTGTCGTAAACCAAATTTGTGAAAAACGGATGTGAAATATTACCGCTGCTGGTATTACTTATAAAATGGGTGACACAATTCAGATCTTTCCAGTTTTTTTGTTTTTACTGAGTTCTGGTATAACGAATACGTAAAACAAGTAATATTCGGGAGTCCTAAGGAGCAGCTCCGATATAGATGATATTCTTTAAGTTTTGTTGAAGCAAAAGCTTCTTAACGGAGGCCCACACTTACACATATGAAAATAGATAAGTATGGGAATGAAATGCGTAACTTGAAGCTTCATTTGTGTCGACATTCCGACCCCACAACACTACCTTGATCTTGAAATACACATACACATAAAAGTCAGTTCTCTTCTTTTATAAAAAATCAATTATAGGGAAAAACAAATATAAAAGTCAATTAATATACAATACCTGCCCTGCACATAATTTGCTTTTTGTTCTAATACACAGTCCAATTCTTTCTTTGCGATATATTAAATTAGAGAGTTGACATACGTTAGAAGTCAGAAAGAATATCACAAATATCAACAAATAAACAAAAATAAAACTAGCCGCTAAATGTGTGTGCTGAGTTGCTTCATATTATAAAGTAAACATTTTACATTAAGACTTCTGAATAATAATTGAAATTAATATAATAATGGAACGACGGTAATTCCATCGTAATACTGAAAAGTTAGTCTACTCTAACGAAGCATGTTAGTGCTTATACAGGGTTATTCACCTTATTAGACAGGAAATATAACGAATAACTAAAAAAATGGAAAAAGGAATTGTATCCGATGAATAAAATGCAACACTGAGGTTTCTAATATATCATATACCTATATACTGCTGCCAATAAGTCAACCATTATAACCCATTTGCCTATCAGTTTTTGAAGCATCTTATATGAACAAAATGTTACTACACCACATACAAATGACCAAAAAAAATTGGGATGACGCTTTCTAAGGAATAAATGAATTTTCACTTGGAAAATTGTGCTGAAAATTTTCATCCTTATTCTGTTTTTCGAGAAATGTCCCTAGCATGGGCAATGCCATTTTTTTTGATCACATTAAGATAACAATTTTTGATTATTATAGTTGGCAGGAGTCAAAAAATCATTCAACATCATTCAATTAAACATTTTCCTTACATGTTCATATATGGATTTCAACTCTTAGACCCATTACTATGGTAATCTATCTATCGTTTTATTAAAACGACAGTACTCAGAAAGTCATCGCAACACCTACTTTTCTTTTATTTCGAAAATCTAATTTTCAAAGGAAAATCCCCTAGGGAACCTAAGGATTTTTTGACGAATTGTAAGTACCTCATATAATCTTTCAGTACTCCACAAGGCAGAACTTAGAAAATCGTGAACGAATTTCTAATTCAGATCTCTAGGTCTAGTCTAGAAGCTGATGCAAGTATCTAATATTTGGTGCATGCGGTGGAACCAATAGACTAATTGTTTGTTACCGAACAAGGTAGTAGTTTTTTCTCTATATCTACCGTTTTTGAGAATGTAGGGACATAAAATGTACACCGGATTTTAAGTTAAACTGGCACGTAGAATTATTTTTAAGTTTTCTTGGGAATAACACCACAATTGAATTAAAAAAGTTGTATAGTAAAAGGAAATACCAAACGTTTGAAAGTCGATTCTGACTTCGTTGTCAATAGCTTTAAAATAACATTTAGAAGACAATTACGTACAATTGGTGTAAAACATTATAGAATATTTTAGGAAATTGGGATGCAACATGAGTTAAAAAATCTACTTCTTAAAATTTTAATTTGTTTTCTTTCTCGAAAATCTTGGGGATATAAGTGACGACCAACAGGAAGGATTCTGTCAAAACATAACGGAAGATACTACCACAGAGAGGGAATGTTAACATGATTGCAGACTATTGCGGGATATTGCAGACGGGCAGTAAGACGAATGAACACAAGGGACAATCTTGAGGGAATGTAGTTTAGTCAATAACTATTAATATAAATGGGCACGTCTATTTACATTAAAGATGGGTTGGAAGGTGATGCCGGAAAATAGTAAACGGCCATACTTTACGCCGTTTATGTCCAGAAGGCAACAGCGCAAGTCTGTTTATTTACATTTTGAATTCAGGTTAACTTCGTATTTCCCATTGTGTAATGTGTTTTGAGTGTTGAAACTTGTTTGAAATCAGCCATTATTTTGTACAAGTGTAAAAAATAATAAAAAAGTGTTATTTCAGTGTTTTACATGCAGGAAAACGGCATATTCTTTTGCCGAATTATCTTCTCACCGGTAAGTGTCAGAACTTAAACGTGTTAACTGAGTTTTACAAAAGGTCATTTATTTTAAGGAATAAATAAATATTTTGATAATTGCTGTTACATATTAGTAATTAAGCCACCAATTGTTTTTGTTCTTATGCACATCTTTTAATGGATTTTAATATATTTATATTTGTGGAATAGGTACGTACTACGTAGTTGTATTATTTTGAATCTCCATAACATGACCTTTAATTTAATGCAGATTGGACGCTACTGTTATAGAAGGAATATTTGTAAACAAATATTTGGGTGCCTCTTTCTATTTTTGTCGCCCATTTTTCGTTTGGTCGTATATGGAAATGCCGGGTCCATTTATATTAGTAGTCATTGAGTTTAGTCATTAAAACCTCAATATGTAAGTAAATATCATATATTTTTTTAAATTTTAGTAAAACAATCTCTTGAGACATAAAGTTATTTTTATACCTAGTATATCTAGACAACCTTTCCTGATAGAAATAACCCACAGTATGTTCAAATTTAGCAGCTCAACACTACCTATTTCAGATACCATTCACACAAACAGTTTAAAAAGGTTAATTTTGTTTTATCAGGGGGTGTTTTCATTTCTAAAGACATGAACTCTCAAAAAAATTATTTATGTATTCGATACAGATTGTTGCATATGTTCAGATGACATGTTAAGTTATGTTACTGAATGCACGACTGACCAGATTATAGGGAACACAAACAATATATACTGTGAGGACACGTGGGTTGGAACAAATTCATTTAAAATTCAGGTATTGTTTTTTTGGAAAAACGTTTGGACACGTCGGTTTTTGTTTGGACTGCGTTTTTTGTGATGATAAACTCATTTGTACAGGGTGGGCCAGAAATAAATTGCGACCATCAACTACATTTTTTCAAATAGAAACACTTGTTTTTTTATTTTATTTTTGAATCCTGCATTGAATTCTAAGTATTTTTCATGTACAATAGCCTATACCGAAAATTAACAGTTATTAAAAAAATTACATTTATTTCATAATTGAAGAAAAAAAACATCATCATATTAAATTAAATGCTCAAATGGTCGATCATTAACTTCCTGACAATACCTAAGACGATTTCCAAATACTCGTAACACTTCATTTAACGTTTGTGGCAAGATTCGTTGTATTTCGACCCTAATTCTATTCTTTAATTACTGGATATTTTCCGGCTTATTGAAGTAGACTTTCGATTTCACGTAACCCCAAAGATAAAAATCTAACGGGCTTAGATCTGGAGACCCAGCTGGCAATTAGACATTACCTCTCCTTCCGATCCATCTATTGGGAAATTACATTTCCTTCCATAGTTAAGAAAACAACAATAAAATAAGGTGTTTGTTGGTTTGAACCTATTTATTTACGTCTGGTTTTTATGATTGTTGGCGGTATTTTAGTCGCATGAATGGAAACCTTTTTTTTTCAATGCTGAAGTTTTTAACGGTTGTTTGTTGGTTTGAGTTTTTAAAACTTCTTTATGTCCATAGACGATGGTAGGATATGGCGACAGAACTCGAACACAAACTGAAGTTTGCGAATTATTTAATATGAAGTACACAGGGGAGCCTATTACACGAATGGTAGTTAGTAAAATAGAAAAAAGTTTCTAGAATTTGGCCACATAAGAGACAATTACAAAACCAAACATCTTCCAGAAAATACACAATTAAATGTTTTACTCGAATTACAAGAAAATCCTCACAAATCCACAGGAAAGTCAATAAGTAAATCTTAAATGCTTGCATAGAAGTAAATGGCACCCATACAAAGTTGATTTAGTTCAGGAATTTACTGAAGATGATTTGGACCCGAAAGTAGAATTTTGCGAAATAATGATGGATAGATGCAATGCCAACCCGCACTTTTCAATTAAGATAGTTTTTTCCAACGAGGCAACATTTTGTTTAAATGGTTCAGTAAACTGGCAAAATTTTCGATATTGGGCACCAGAAAACCCACATTGGATTATGGAAATTCATACATAGTTTTCCAAGAAAGTTAATGTATGAGCCGGAATTGTGGGTACTTCAATTTTGTGTCGTTTTTTATTGAGGGAACACTTAACTCGGAAAAGTATTTAGACCTATTACAAAATGACATAATACCTTGTTTGACAGAACTTTATCCGAATAGTAAAAACCCCAATATACTGGCAGATTCAGTATGGTTTCAACAGGATGGAGCGCCCCCGCACTATTCGCGAACAGTGCGAGATTATCTTGACAATATTTTCCCAAATAGATGGATCGGAAGGAGGGGTAATATCGAATGGCCAGCTATGTCTCCAGATCTAAGCCCGTTAGGTTTTTATTTTTGGGGTTACGTGAAATCGAAAGTCTACGTCAATAAGCCGGAAAATATCGAGGAATTAAAGAATAGAATTAGGGCCGAAATACAACGAATCCTGCCAGAAATGCTAAACGAAGTGTTACGAGTATTTGAAAACCGTCTTAGGTATTGTCAGGAAGATAACGATCAACAATTTGAACATTTAATTTGATATATTGATGTTTTTTTATTCAATTTTGAAATAAGTGTATTTTTTAATAACTGTTAATTTTAATAAACCCTGTATAAATGAGTTTATCATCACAAAAACCGCAGTCCAAAAAAACCCAACGTGACCGAACGTTTTTCCAAAAAACCAACACCTGAAATTTAAATGAATTTGTTGCAACCCATGCGTCCTCACTGTATATAGGTATATTATCTTGCTTACAGACAAATGAAATCTGGAAAGGGAGTATTAAAACTCGTAGTAGTGATTCATTTCACATTTTTTTCCGAATAAAATTACTTATTTATAAATGGAAAACGTCCATAGACTCTCGAGAATGTTGTCAATAAAAAATGCATAATTTGAAATACCATTCATTCTCAATATTTTCTATACTTCTATTAATGTTCTGATCATCCGACTTCCAAGACTTCTATTTAATATCCGAAGTAATAATTGTGCGTTAAATTATTCACGACCTGGTGCTGTTTTCCAAATAGCTTTCTGTGGATATAAGTCTTACATTAATTGCATGTCGCCTAATTATCGGGGACTTTTCTGAAAGGATAATTATGTCATTTTCGTGTGATGTTGAATGAGTCGGTTTTAATCGACAAGATGAGCCGCGATAAAACATGAATTATTCGACGTGTGAAAACACATGTTGGTAGCTTTAGAGTTAATATTAGACGTGCGTGACCGATGTGGCTTGATAAAAAGTTGTGGACTCGTGGTGTGTTGGTTGCTGACATCTGACTTTAACGTAATCGAATTTTCGGTAGATTTACATAAGCGATTTTACCTACACGAACACGAATTAGGGGACGTAAGTGCTAGTCTTGTAATCAGTTAACACTATTAGGTTAGGGTTGTGTCTTTGACTGATGGATTGTCATACATTTTTAATGAGACCTTCCTTTTCTAGTATTTTTCAACACTTCCACGAATCTAAAACACGCATAAAGAATTCGTTATTTTGCAACACAATATTACAGATTTCCATCTGGAATCAAAAACTGATGTTGACAACATTTAAAATCTATATACAGGCAAATATTGTTATAATGTCTTAAAGCCGAATATTTTTTTAACATTTATTTCAAGTCGGTTTTAGTTTTTCGAATGTATTTATTTCTTTGTTTATTTATTTTTCAATTTTTAGTGGTAGAATGGCACAACTGGATGCAATGGTCAGTTATAATGAGTTTTGTGTTATAATATATTTCGATATTACTTAAAATAAAGGTACTTTACTTTCAAGTGAAGTACATATTTTTGGACTAACCTCGTATACCACTGAAAAGGTGACATCTGATGGATTCATTTTCCTTTATTTGACAAACAGAACAACCAGCAGAAACTAATTTCCCATGAAATTCTTGATTAACGAAAATTGAAAAATTCAACAAAGAAATGCGCCGTTACACTATTACACTATTTTTCCAAACAATTTAATACCTTCTGCCTTCTCTTCTATTATTATAAAGTAATGGTAGAATATTGTTTGCATTCCCCCTTTCTTTAAAGTTTGAGAAACCTGTAGTAATCTGTTAATTACCTGGACACTTCAAACAAGTACTCTCCATACAGTACATCTAGTGAACATTGTGACTATTCCATTTTTGAAGTAACATTATAGTCTATCCAATTGTATATAATTTATATACATTTTACTAAAAACAAATCTGTCGCCTATTGCACTATCAAATGACTCTATAAACCTGGTTCGATATCTTTGTCCCATTAATTAAGATAATTAAATTTGTGCGACCTGAAAACAAACTGATTCGTCTACTAAGGAAGTGGTTGGTCCCTTTATATTTTCATTATGCCCTTGTCCTCTTTCTTTTCATGTAGTATTCTACCATCATAGGTATACAAAACTCGGAAAAGAGGCAATGGTTCCAATCTTGAAATTTCCATTAACAGTTTTCTATGGCTATTAACTGTGGGTGTGTAGCCCATCTTGCGCCTCTATCACCATTTGCATGCAACCATCTTCGAATAGTCGGATTGGAGATTACTGACGATGACGACGTTCTTGTTGTGCTTCTATTGCTGGTTAAGACTATCAAATGGCCGTGAGCACAAGTTGTAGTTCTTGTTATTATTATGTCTCTTTGAGACAGACCTTCAAGTTTCTAATCGTCACAAAGCCATAGTTATTAATTCACAGCAGTTATGTTGCTAGTAATAGTAATAGAAGCACTTTATGGGAATAAAGCGTATCGTATTTATATGTTTTTTGTCACAAATAAATCACAACAGCAAAAAGTGGCAAAACATATTCACTATAGTCTATTGTTCATGTCATTGTAGACTACAATGCTTCCAAGAATAATTTTTAATTAAAATTGTAAACAAATTTTTTCGCCGTATAATAATACATGTGGAATTTTAACAGTAAATTGCATACCAAAAATTAGAGATACCTACTTTGGACATACTTTTTACCATTTAGTTTGCTACATGAGGTTTACGGAACGAGAAAAAAAAAACATCGTAAGATAGATTAAGGTCAACACATGGGGATGGGCAGGACATGTGAGAAGTAGAAATCAGCGCCTCATTATTACTATTTATTGGGATAGGCCAGAGGGCAGAAGATGGGTAGGCAGACCCACGAGGATGCTGAATATCTAAGTAAGAGGAATGGAAGGCTTAGTAAGCTTAGTTAGCCTTCCATTCCTCTTGGGCTCAAGAAAAGTTGTGTAAGCCAGTGATGGTAATTTAGAGATCTCAGGTACTTCGCATCCTTGGCGAAAAATCTCACCCTATTGTTGAGGAACTAAACAGGGCGACCCTCGCAGTGTGCTAGCATCCGGACAAATAGGATGCTTCCGCTCAACTACTCTTCCTATTTAACCACTTGAATAGTAAGGCCAAGACTAGCGTAGAATTTATCAAATTATTTAGCACAAACCGTTATAGTGGGTATTTAAGACTTTAAAAATCAAAATAATGCCTTGAAGAGAAAGCCTTCCCTCATTTTGATATTTCAATAGACCCCAAGTTGTGTGATTTAGATGAGGAATGTGTGGGTAACAAGATATGTATATAAATGGTCAAATGTTACTAAATTTCAATAGTATGTAACCGAGAAGAATGTGGTCCTTCTAAAATCACGTAAACAATCTTGTGCAGAGCAGTTTGCTCTCAACGACACTTAGTATCATATCAATCATATCAATGTTTTAATTTGATATAAAACATTATTGTACACACAAATAAAGAAAACTAAAAATGTAATGTTCAACATCCATAGCATTCAGACAAATGATATCTTTCACGTCAACATAATAGTTGTTCCAAGACAAATTAATGTTTTCTCTTGCAGTAGTTTGTAGAACCTTTCAACGTTATAAGATCAGTTACAAAAAAGAAGGTCTGGCAACAGTGCCAGTTATTGTAACTGATGCTCTATGGGACATGGAACACAAATGAAAGAGCCAGGAAATGTTAAGAACCATTTTTTACTGTGAGTAATTTTAAAGTTTTGTATTTATTGAAAAAGTTAAACTTTTGCGGTGAGACTCAAAAATGGAATTTGTGATTTTAGATTAGCGACAAATGAATAAGTAAATAGTTTAAGGCAGTGTTGTTTATTTTAAATGGACCTGCCGCACTACTTCAACATTATTGAAATATACCCTCAAAAACCAGAGTTAGGAAAAGAAACCTTAAGTAAGTGTTTTCAATAGTCAATGATGTCTTCTAAAGTTGTTTGTGGCATATTCTTGATTACTTTTATGTTTTTTTGGGCAATAACACCACAATACAAATAAAACGACGTATGTTGCAGGAATACCAAACGTTTCAAAGTCTATTCTGACTTCGTTGTCAATGGCTTTATATTATTATCTACATCAATAAATATAAAGCCATTGACAACGAAGTCAGAATAGACTTTGAACCGTTTGGTATTCCTGCAATATACATAGTTTTATTTGTATTGTGGTGTTATTGCCCAAAAAAACATAAAAGTAGTCAATGATGTATCAAATAAATTTTAAAAAAATTCTTGTGGTCATTTTTTGTGGGAAGCGTAATTGACAAGGGTTTCCCAACTATATACAATTTACATACTTATAAAGAATGAATTCTTGAAGAGGACTGACTACCTCTTAAAAGGTGGAGTTAACCAAATGATTTTAACGTGAAATTCTAGCCTGGGAATTAGGGGATAACAACAGTGACATGCAGCCGCTTCGAATTCGGAGACAAGCACACTGCGCTTGTTGCCCCAATAGCACTAGAGTTCCAATCTTACATCTCGGTGAACGTATAGTACCTATACATTCACTTCCTTTTTTTCGAGTATAAAATATTTGGTGACGTTTTTCACACTGGAAACTTATATAGCCAACCTTAACGTAACAAAAATATAAAATGTCAATATTCAAATGAAATTCGCTGCAAGTAGTCTCCTTGTATTGGAAAGCATCGGCTGATTCAGGGGTTTACGCAAGGATTAGTGCCTTCTCTGACAACAGACCATTAATTGTTTGTATATATTATCATATATCGATAAATTGTAGCTTTCTACACACCTCCATATAAACTATGCCAATTATGCCAAATATTACACGCCTTTGTGAAGGTGGTATGCTTAAAAATGAGTACAAATTTTGCCTTTCATATATTAATATCAGTTGTCATTCACAATTATTCTCCAAGAATGCAGTACCAAGAAAAATATACAAAGATTAGAGGACTTAGCGAACGGATAGATGACCATTACATTGACCTTGAAGGATATTTTAAGAGCATAAATAGGTACCTATCCTCAATTTAGATCCGTAAAATGAAAAGATCGTAATATTTTGCATTATAAAATGACATTGAACTTAATATTGGCCAATGACCTTTACTAATCCTAATTCATGTTTAAGTTAATTTTTTCAGGAAAATACGTTCTTTAAAAAATTTGGAACTTATTTCTGAAAAATTAAGTCGAAAAATTGGATTGTTTAAGTCAAAATTCAACTGAAGAGACTTAATTGTCTCTAAAAAATAAATAAATGTACAGAATCCTATTTAAAAAAATAACAACCATGAAATTGGGTCTTAAATGGAATGTGAAATTATTTGCTCTTTCCATTTCCGGGATGGAAATTGGGCTTCCCACTCAAAAAACTCAAAATTTCATTAAAATATCCTTTAAGGTCATTTGGCCATTAGAAAGACAATAATAAGTCCTACAACTTTTGTGTGAAATATTTATCTTCATAATGCATTTCTGAAGAATTATTATGCAGTTTTGGTACTTTTTTGGATCCCTGGTATATGGAATATGTATTTCAAAATAAATAAAAAAGGGCGGCATTCGTTTGGGATTAAACGATGGAAGCAAAAGATTCTTACAAAATTTCTTTCTTTGTGTCATACTGAGAAATGGACATAAATTTCCGGCCAATTAAAATAATTGTCACTATTACAGCGATTACAAGGTTACAATCCAATTAATTATTAATCGTGTTAACGTATGGTGTGTAAGTTTATTTAAATTTTAAATACATAATTTTTCACATGTACCTAGTTACAATTTCTTTTAAAACAGTTACAAATATTTACACTGTGTGTAATCCAACAAATATTATTTCCAAACACATATGCTGCTTCTTGAAAATCATTTGTAAATAGTCCTTCTGCAATACTAAAGACCGATAACTGATCTATCTTTTTTAACCGACTTCCAAAAAGTAGGAGGTTATCAATTCGTCGCGTATTTTTTCGCTTTTTTTTTATATGTATGTTACCTGATTTGTTCTCCTGTGGTGCACCGTTTTGAACGAATATGCTCTTGTTTAATAGAGTATATATTCGCACTGGTGAAACTTCAAATTTTGGAACAGAATTCTATTGGTAAAGTGATAAAATTTGTGAATGAACACATGCGTGCATGGAAATCGACCAATATCCCTAATATTTTAGTCGATTTTTCGATAACTCCTTATGGATGTGTATAGTTTGTTAACGTTTAATCTATTAAGGAAGATCCTTAGGTGATCTCATATACTTTTCTGCGACGTGCAACTTGCAGTTTTGCAGAAAATTGCCGAAAATTAAAAAATTCTTATCAAAAATTTCATCGAAATGACATAATGGACATTTTCTCATAAATATTTTAATTCCAACGCAATAGTGCGGTAATTTTAGGCACTGGAAGTTTTAATTGCGAATTTGAAAATTTTCTATGTAGATCTCAAGCATATAGGTAGTAAAGCATAGTATTTTCGGCTACTTAAATCAATGAGTACCAAGCCCGTTTTGTTTGTATACCAGGCAAATACCTATTTAAATGCAATTTTTTCCATTTTCCGAAGACGGTGCTTTTGGTTGTCACATGTCAAACTTTAAACTGGTACTTGGTGGCTTATAGACAGGGTGTTTAGTTATAGCAAACAAAATCGCAAAGTAAAGTGGAGAAGGAGTTGCATTTATATGAAGATTGAAATATAGGACTGACTAGAATGATAGTGGTCCGTAGGCAGCTGTATATACAGGATGGTTGGAATATAGGGTGGACTGGACGTTTGGTGGTATAAAAATGTTGAAAAAAATATGAAATTAAAATTATATAGGATTATTAAAAAACTGTTATATGATGTGGACATAAGCAAATCATATACAGGATGGTTGAAATATATGCTGGAGTTAAATTATATTTATACAGTGTGACTAAAAAATTGTTTCTTTTATAGCCCATAAGAAGTTGCATAAAGTGTGGAGAGGAATTAATGTTACACAGGGCGATAATATAAAATATTAAAAATGAAATAATTTATGAGGTAGCCCACAAGGAGTTATATGGTTGAAATATAGAACAGAATTGACTCCGGAAATATGGGATGGATAGTTTACAAAAGGCAGCAAACAAATTTATGCTAGTCCGTGGGCAGTCATATGTACAGGATGGTTGGTACATAGGGTGGAGTGCAATCATTTATAGTTATACAGAGTTGTAAAAAAAAGTTGAAAAAAGGTTACGTGGCGTGGTCCATAAGGCATAAATATATTTTAGGCTTATAAAGTCAACGCGTACTAGTACATTTTGTTCATAAACATTTACCTGTCAATTTAAATGAAAATGTATCATTGTGTAATGTTGAGGCTTTCGATGTTACCTGGTCCTGTCTATTAAGGTTATGCATACAAAATAAAAAATAAAGAATGAAAACTACCTCAAAAAACCTAAAAAGTTGAAAATAAAAACATTTTTTTAAAAAATATAACCGACTTCTACCTATAACTGAAAAGCTAAAAATAATTATAACAAAATTCAACTCTAGTAAATAAATAACACATTCAATGTTGTAAGATACCTACCCAGGAAGTAAAAAATGTAAACATTAAAAGGTGCTCATTCTGTACAAATTAATTACCTACCAATCTAGTATATTATTGAAGTCGGTGCCAAGCAACAATTAAGTTTGATGAATTAGTACGCAATGAATGATTTTAGATTTGCTTGGCACTGGCTTCAAAATATACTAGATTGGTAGGTAATTAATTTGTACAGAATGAGCACATTTTACTGCTTACATTTGTTACTTCCTGGGTAGGTACCTTACAACATTGAATGTGTTATTTATTTGCTAGAGTTGTTTTTTGTTATAATTATTTTTAGCTTTTTAGTTAGGTAGAAGTCGGTTATATATTTTTTTTAAATGTTTTATTTAATGTCAGCTAATGCCTAACGCCAAACCATATGACATTTTAAAACAATGTACTTCAAAAAATATTTAGACATTACATAAAGGCAACCGACAACGTCTAAACCATATATACGGTAATTGACGTTATCCGAAATGGAATAGGATGGTTAAACGAATTAACGATAGATATCTATTATATGTAGATATATTTAAAAATTAATTTTACTATGTATAGGAAGTCCGAAATGTAAGACTTTTTTCCAAAATTAATTCTGTTAGTTTTGACAGTCTGTGTCGAATAAGGTGAATAACCCTGTAAACTAGTCAGCACACTAATTTAATGCCAAGTAACATTGCCTTTTTTATTGTGTTCTTTCTGACTTCTGGCACATGCCAAGTCTCTAATTTAATTCATCGTAAAGAAAGGATTGTAATGTTTATTAGAACGAGTAGCAAATTTTGTGCAGGTATTGTATATTATTATGGATGTTATGTATATTTATTTACTATAATTTATTGATTTTCTATAAAAGAATAGAATGGTAGTGGTATTTCGAGATCAAGGTAGTGTGGTGTCGGTAGAAACATGCCGAAACAAACGCAATTTATGCATTTCATTCCCATACTCATTTGCATATATGTAAGTGTATGCCTCCTTTAAAAAGCATTCGCTTCAATTAATAATCAATAGAATACATACAGAGTTATTCTTCTTCTGCTATTAAAGGCCCTTAAAAGGCGGGATTAGTCCTGGACCTAGGTCCTTATTGACCATATACCAGTGGATAGTGACTCATAATTATAAAAGTTAAATAAGGATTTTCTTCTTAGTTTCGTCTTAAATTATTTTTTTTATAAACCATGTATATTGTTCTATGTCAATTGTTAATCTTTGTGTACACTTTATACATAGGCAGGACAAAAATTGTGGACCGGATTAACTATTCTAAATTGTCTTCTAAACGTTGTTTGTGGCATATTCTTGATTACTTTTATGTTTTTTTTTTTGGGGAATAACACCACAATAGAAATAAAACTACATATATGGCAGGAATACCAAACGTTTCAAAGTCTATTCTGACTTCGTTGTCCTGACACGTAAAAAGCTAAGGATTTCTTTGATAATAAAAAACCTTTCTTATGTTACTTATTTTAAATTATTTAATGTAAGCTAACACACACAAACACATGTGGTAGCCCGCCATCTTGACTGGATGTTACAGATATACTCGTAGTTAACAATTCATTTATTCTTAATTCACACAACAGCATTTTCCATGCATAAAAATATTCATACGATTATACATCAGTACTTTGTTCACCCTTCATTGTCACTTAGTATAAAATTCATCCTAGTTACTTCCCATCATTGTCACGAAATGCGACTAAATTGTTGAGGAACTTTTTAATTTGAGTTAAACCAGTATTGTACACACAAATAAACAAACGTAATGAATAGATGATTTAATTTCGTAACCCTTCCCCATATCGTCACAAGAACATCCATAACAATCATGCAGAACGATAAGCTTGATTTAAATAACTCATCTAATCTGTGTGAGAGTGTGACCAATGAAGGGTTGCCCGTATATCCAGCACATCTATTCCAATGTCGATAAATCATTTGTTCTGGCGCTGATCTGACACACGGCGAGGTGGTTCGGGGCCAGCAGGGCCAGTCGTTGACGATGACATTTAATTGACTGCTCATCATTTCCTGGTGGAAGTAGCTGCATGCGCTCCCTCAATTTCCGGTCAGCCCTTCCCCAATTATATCCGTAATCGCAGGAAATTATCAAATGTTCGCTAGTAGAACGCATCCTCCGCCGCCTTATCTACCTGATTTGTGGAATGAGGACGTTATGGTTGACTATTATGTCAACAGACAAATTTAACGGTGTAAAATCTCGATTGGAACGATAAAACCCGGAAGGTGCGGGTTGTAATGCAAGAAATTATTTTTCCGGTCAGTGTCGGATGATTTGGAGGACTTTCGATCAATTCTGCACTAAGAATTCATGACAAAATTAAACGCTAGTACGGTAAAGTGAGCTTAGTGGACTAAACTTTTATATACAGGGTACCCAACGAAAACGAGCCACCTGGAATATTTCACAAAAAACTCAGTATTTTGAACATCCCAAAAACACGTCAAAAGATTTACGAAGAGGAACATATTTGCCCATACTAACCGATAATTGCATCCCAGCGTTAGCTACTCACTTTTTTTTAATGTAACCCTATCAGAAGTACGGGTTTAAAGGGGAATTCAACGGGGTGTCGCTTTTGATACCCCATCAACAAATAAGAAATTTGAGAATTAAAACGTGATATTTTTCTCATCTCATATGTTCTTGGCGAACAATAATTAAAATAGATAATTCGCTTATAGTTTTACAGACTTTTTGCTGTTCGACAAAAATGAAACTAAAAATGGATTTAAAATCATTTTATTACAACAAATGTTCGAAATGGTCTCCATCCCCTGCAAGACAGGGATATAATCGTGCCTCAAATTCATTAAGCAGATTGGAAAAATCATCTGGAGTAAGTTGGCCACATTCTTCTTGGATACGATGTCTTACATCATCCCGTGACTCTGTAGCACACACGCGGGTCTTTAAATGCTGCCAAAGAAAAAAATCTGGCGACTTTGCTGGCCACTCGATGGCACCTCATCTTCCAATCTATCTATCAGGAACTGATGATGATCCAGAAACTCTCTCACTGGCCACAAAAAATGTGGAAAGGCACCGTCGTGCTGAAAAACAAGTTCTTCTTTTACTGGACTATCCTCTGGCTCAAAAATTTCAGTTATTCTTAGATATACAGCGTTTGCAAGTAAGTCTATATATTTATCTAAATGCCATCTATGAACAAGGGTCCAACCAAATTTAGCTTTAGTCTAAATCTAAATAAGTGTGTATTAATTTTACTCCAGGATCGGCAGTTACGACGATTTACCTCACCATTTAAATAAAAGGAGGCTTCACCAGAGAAGCAAGTGTTGGAAAAAAAAATGTGGGATTGTTGTTTATGTGATCGGGCAGTTTCACAGAATTCTATTCTTCTGTCAAAGTACGTATTCATTTAATTCCGGTCTGATTTTTTTGTAGGGATGAAACGTTTCAGAATTCTGAGAACATTACTTCATGGAACATCTGATATTAACGCAATTGGCCTTAAAGATTTTTTCGGGTGCATTATGTCTTAATACGGCGACTTCAACGTCATCAATTCTTCTCGTTTCGCGTTGCGAGTTTGTTGTTAGCCACTGATCTCGTTTCGTTGAATTTGCTCCACAGTTCACTAATATATTTATGCGGAGTCTTTCTGGATGCCTCTCATTGACATTGCAAGCAGTTCCTCTATTACTCTGGACATATAGAAAAATAATTTCATTCTTTTCCACTAATGTGTACCATTTTGTCAAGTAAGAAAAATAACGAAGTAAGGCAACAACACTCAACCGACTATGGACAGAAACTAAATCATTTACCAGCAAATTTATTTTTCCTTTTAAATTAAGTTTTTTTTTTGTTATAGTACGCTTCGTCAAACAGGCTATGCAATGGAGACCTTATGAAACATATGTTAAAATAAAATAATTTAAAATCCATTGTCAGTTTCATTTTCCTTGTCGCAATAGCAAAAAGTCTTTAAAATTATAAGCTAATTATGTATTTTAATTATGATTCGTAAATAACAATAGAGATCAGAAAAATTTTCAAAAATAACGAGTTAATTTTCAAATTATTTAAATGTTGATGGAATATCAAATACGACCTTTGAATTTCTTTTTAAACATGCTTTAAAACGAGGTTTCACTTATGGTAGGGTTCCATTTAAAAAATAAGTTAGTAAATCGTATAACGTGTTTTTACGATTTTAAAAATAATGAGTATTTTGAGAAATAATCCAGGTAGTTCGTTTTTGTTGGAACACCCTGTATGTTATTTGATATAGGTTATTCATAGAGTTCGAGTAAAAAATAAACACAATTACATTTTTCTATGGGTAAATTGTGAAATAACACCACACTTGGGAAAACGCTGCATGTTTAAAAAAATACAAACATTTCAAAGTCTCAATCTGCCTTCTTTGTCAATGGCATTAAAATTTGAATAACATATAAATTTAAAATTGCAAGCTAGAAAGTGTTGACAACTTTACATAACATAACTACGGAAACATGTCCTTTTTAGATATACAGGGTAGCACAAAATCTGAAAGTTGAAGGTAACTAGTCAAAAAGCAGTTTGGAACAAAAAGCAATCTGGAAGAACTTGTACGATTTGTCTTCAGCACTACTGTATGTGACTTTTAATAAGATAGATACGATCCAGGAATGTTCCACATTCTCAAGGAATTTAGTAAATAGTTTTTTGAATTGTATTTGTTGGTTGTTATTTTCGATACAATTGATTTTAGTGTTATTCTTGATTTGAAAATTATTTTGAAATTACATTTGTTGTCTAATCTCTTCAATTTGTCAGATCTCTTATATATAGTATAATTGTTGCTGCAATGTAGTAGCCTTGAGTTCCGGTATTACTTACAGAAATTTGATGTGGATTCTCAAAGTTAGTTTTGTATCCAATTCTGTTTAACTCTTTGTTCATGAGTTTTTTGGGTAATTGTTCCAGCAAGAACAGTTGGTTTCGTTTATTGAATTTATTGTCATCAGAACAATTGGTATTTGTCCTATCACATAATAATTTAAAAATGTCTTTCCACAATGTTAGTATAAGTCGGTTTTCTATAAATCCGTTTCGAGTAAAAATCCATTTTTGTTATTATGTCTAGGAAAGGTATCTTGTTATTTGGTAAATTTCTAATGTGAATTTTATTGTTCTGTCTTTGTTGTTTGTTTCTTTAAACATTTCATGTAACTTATCAAGGTCGTGTTCCCAAACAATGAACATATCGGCAACATAAAGTCATCAGACCAAAGGTTTGCCATGGAGCTCCACAGTCACATTGTGATTTGAGAACTTTACCCCATTCATGTAAACTATACGGGGTTTCAATCGCGTATAGAATTTACAATTCTTTGCAAACTGAAATACCTTATGAAATATAAGGGCTTTCCTATATATTTGTTGAACCACCCTACATAACTATAATTCAAATATCCATCCAATGACTTGCGCTAATTCTGGTTAACGTCCATATTTTTCGAGGCAATTCTTACCCGAGTGGCTTGCAAATTTTGCAGAGACTTTGTTGCATTTCGTAAGGCTGAATATGTTCCCAAATGGCTATTCCAGGCATCAGCCATATCGAAGTGTCGTCCCGAAGTAAGCTAAGTTAGCTGTTAGTACTGAAAGATATCTGGACCGAAATTTGTTTATTTCAATGGTATTTAAGTCGATGACTATCTGAAGGCGGTGAAATTTTGGATTTTTGTTTAAATTCTGTAAGGAGAGTGCTGTATCGTCCTAAGTATAAGATAGAATATTCCTCAGAACTGGAAGCCCGTAGGCTGGTGAGAATTTATTGTGTCCGGGATCATTCGCTTTCTCTGGTTTATATGGACGTCGAAAAATTTGTAGTGTTAACGGTTGAGCGACACTGAGGCTGCGTATTCCATCGGCAGGTAAACAAGTCCAAGAGTAGACGAGCTGAACATTGATGTAGCAGAAACTACATGTGGTGCTGGATAACTTTTAACCTCTCCCCTTGGATTCGCCACTACTTGATTAGAATCTTCCACGGATCTCAGCTAATATTACAAAAAAATTGACGTTTTCCAGCCGTTTTCGAGTTTTACGCTATGCAACACATTTAACGTTTAATTTTTGTTTATATAGTTATATTCTATTTTGAGCTTAATGCAACCTTTTACCAAACAAATTGTTTAGGTATATAAAAACATTCTTTAAAACACAACAAAAAACAATGATTCAGATACAAAACTCAATTTGTTTACAATTACGTCAACCGTCACTAAGATATTTCTTGTCAGGAACCAAAAGGCATATTGAGAAGTAGTAAACCGTCATTGACTTTAAACAAATTTTGTGTCTATAGTGAACAATGTTCAACGATCTTGCAGCTGTTCGCCGATCACAGTTATCTTTCACTAATACCATAATAATTACTAGTATGTATTACACTACAGTTCGGATTATATAACTAACAATGACCTTGCGCAATAACGTGAGAAGCGCGACCTGGTGCAGGTCAGTTTAACCTCTTTTTTTGCAAAATGTGTTCTAGACATAATGTATAATTACTTTCTGTATGTACGCCATGCCAGAAAGTTCTGAAAATTAATTTGTAAACACATAAAGGTTAAAAAATTGACTATATTCCTCATTTTGGCTACAGATTGCAGAGATAAACGTTCTTAACAAAAATAGAAGGAATAGTATAATTATATTCAGACTTTTATATAGGAGCAATTCTAAATCGGCCCACTTCGAGAGCAACATTAAATTTTGCAATAAGAAAAAAGCTGAAAATTGCACTTGCTGCCAACTCTAAAGAAATGGATGAGAACGGTAGAATTTTTTTGCGAAATGAAGGTAAAATGCCTTTATAACGTGTAATGATCAAAGCAAGATTTATATTTTTGTACTATTGTATAGGATTTGCTTTGATTTCACAAGTGACCTTATAAACTTTAAATATCTCGTTGTTTTTTGAACGAGAGTTGTGGCATCTCTTGTTTGTATTTTTATTATTCGTAGAGAATAACACCAAAATTGCTGGAAAGTCTGTATATTACAAATACCCCAAACGTTTCAGAATTTAAATTAGACCTCATTTTCTACGACACTAAGAAATGTAGTTGTTATGAGTTATATTGATACTGTAATTTTTTTAATAATGACAAAGTTGTAAGAAAAAATGTGTTGACATTGAAAATTTTGTGAAAAATCAATAAGTAGGTACTAAAATACTAAAAAATAGATGCATAAATTAGTTTCCAACAAATAATAAGAGCTACAAGGGTAACCTAGTGTCAGCTGCCCACATTCTGTATCCAAAATATCCCATTGAAGAACTAAAACAATCAAAATTCCACGGTTATAAAAAGCTTTCTGAAGAACGCCTAATGCACAGGAACCAGCAGTCGGCATTCACGGAGTCTGGATGTCCTATTAGCCACAGCCAGGATGATGTAAGCCCTTTGAACATGATGGGTCTAGCAAATCAGAATCCATTGCCAGATCAACCTTTTCTCTTGTCGAAACAAAGAGAGGTGTCATCTATTCCAAAAGCTGTTGTTAAAGAAGGAGAAATCCCCTCTTGGATGTATCCAAGTGCACAGATGGTTTGCCATAGAAATGGTTGGAAGTGGAATAAAGAAGATGTATCACAGGAATTTACAGAACAAGAACGTAAAAAAATTACTCCACACTATTCCAAACCGCCACATTTCTATGAGTGACCTAAAACTCATAAACTCAACATTCCATTAAAACCTATTGTCAGCTCTATAAATACTCCAGGTTTCTTTTAAAAATTATTTCTTAGAAAAATTCTTAAATATACGATACGAAAATAGTTTCACACTAGCAAGTTTTGACTATACAATAATGTTCCTGTTATCAAAACCCTTTCCATAGTAAAGGAACGATTAAAATACGATTCTTTATTAAACCAACACATATAATTGTCCATTAATACAATAATGGAACTACTAAAATTTTGTACAGACAACATATTTTCAACTGAATGATAACTTCTACTAACAAGATTTTGGCATGGCTATGGGTTCCTCTCTGTCTCCTGCTTTAAGTAACATTTTTATGGAAACATTTGTAGAACAAAAAATGTTCTCAAAACAGATTAAACCTTTGGTTTTGCGGCGCTATGTTGATGACATATTCGATATTTGGGAACATAATTTTGAAGACTTACATGAATTAATTAACGACGAAATAACAAAGAACGAACTATTCAGTTTACACTAGAATAACAAATTATCTTTCTTGGGCATTTTAATAACTAAAACAGAACCGGCATTTGAAACAGAAGTTAACAGAAAACCGACACTAACAGGTATCTCAACTTTAACTCTAATCATCCAAATTGAGTAAAGAGAGGTACCATCAAATCTCAATATGACAGTGCAAAAACCAAGTGTTCTAACACCAATAAATTTAATGAAGAAAACACGTTTATAAAAAATGTGCATTACTGCCAATAATTACCCTGATTTTTTTTAAAACTAATTGTTACCTATACAAAATCAAATACCAAACGATCGCTAACAACCAACACCAAACTTCACCAAGCAACGCTGACTCCCAAGATAATCACTACAATAACTGTACCATGCATACAGGGTCTCCCAGAAAGACGCAAAGAGTAGGACACAGATATATTATTATCATTTAAAACAAGAAGTATACTAAAATCAATTATATCATAAACAAAACCAAAAAACACAACTTAAAATCCAAAAAATGCATTTATAAAATCCCTTGTGAATGTAATAAATTCTATCTTGAGAAACCTCTGGACCTCTAAGTGTTCGAGTAAACTAACACAAAAATTACATTAAAAAATAACTGTTAGAAAAATCCAAACTTTGTGAATATGCTTGGGACCGTGGTCATAAAATACAATTTCAAAATTCAGTTACATTACACAAAGAAGAACAGAACACCAAACGAAATCTAAAACAGTCTACGTTTTAATTTGGCTACTATCTTCGTGGAGTTCAACCGTTCCTGGTTGCCGATGATTAAGGAAGAAATTGCTACTTGCCATGCCCTTATGAATAACCCATTATCGGGATAGTTCATAAGGTTTTTCCTAAATTTTCCCTTATAACAAAGTCGCACCTAGGAGCGCAACAAAATTCTGAAGATCATTCCATTCAAATTCTTAAAAGTTGAAAGGAAATTATTATTGTATGATCCCTAGAAGTTTCTGTGCAACCCTATATATTATCAAATTAAATTCTCTTAATTACGTCATATGTCATATTGGCAAACATTTTAATTTTACATTAGTGCCGTTTTTCATAATTTCTTTGCCATTGAAACGGAGTCTGACCTAGACTCCGAAACGTTTAGAAATATACAGAAATTTCGTCACTAATTTCCCAGAAAGTGAAAATCATGATTTTCGCGAAACACCACAATATTCTCCGCATCCCATTTGTATACAAGCCCAGAAAGTTCGTGAAACTCTCCAACCTCTAAAAGCACTGTCCAACATTTTGTAATCTGGGGTATATTTGCTTTTTGTTTATTTTCAAACCTAACAGTTCCTGAGTCTCTGAATTATGGATCATAAATAGTAAGTCTTTACAATAATTATAAAAAAAAAAACACTTCGATCAAACGTAACCGAACTCTGTATGCTTAAGTGTGTAAAATCAATAACGGCACTCTAACCACACACACACACTTTTAAATGGAGTTCAACATTCTATTGAGAGGGTGCACTTCCGAATATCGGGAAAGTCCTTGGGTATTGTAGTGTAAATAAAGGATTTAAAGTCGGAGCCACGTACGTGGAATTTTATGACTGAGCAATTTATAAGGTATTAATAGTGGAATTTTTTTAATATAAAAAAATAGGTGCTGCTCAAAAATTCTACCCCGTTTAATTTTCAGTATCTAGAATTCCTGGTGTGACATGAAAATTGTACCACAAACTTAACAGATATATCGTAACAAGGAGCTCTGTTTGAGCTTTGTTTGAGCTGTTGTTTGACTGTATGTTTTAAACAAACTCTCTCTCTCTCTCTCTCTAATTACAATCAAGAGAGCTTATGATTTTGTAAAAAATCTCAACCCATTTGATCACCTCAATGGTGTAAAACTTAATTGTAACTATAAAATTTTAATGTGATGACTATCATTTGTTGTATGTTCGGGGGCGCATATCCAGCATTTTTCAGCATTTTCATTAGGGGGGACAAAAAAATGGAGTTTTGTGTATGTACATACATTTTTACTTTATCATTCATTCCAAGCAAATTTTGGGGGGGAATTGCCCTGTTTCCCCCCAATAAATGTGTCTATGTCGCCATCTGAAGGACACTATCGTCCCTTAAAGATATTTGTGACTATTTGTGTATGCTGTACATTTTAGTTCGTCAACCTATGTTGTTATGCCAGATATTCTCGCACGTCATAGAGGAAGAGAGTGGGAAACTTAACCCAGGCAAATTCTCGAATTTTAGCTCCTTGTAAACTCTGAAAACTCGCGCAATTTGGAGTCAACTCAAGTTGTTGAAAAGCTGATATGCACAAGTACTACTACCAATAAATGAATTTCTCTAGAGTTCCTAGTATGTTGCTTTGTTTTATGAACATACTTTCGTTACTTGTTTAGTGACGAATACAGTGAGTATGTCTCCTCGTGGTTTGGAGAAATTGATATCTTTTTTCATTTGAGTATATGAATAGGAATGAAATGCATAACTTGAAATTGCATTTGAAACACCCCTACCCAATTTTAGTACTCAGTTCTCAGTAGGGCTGTAACAAACCGTATGTATTCGTTACTAACTAACGAATACTCGTTATGATTCGCAGTACCGAATATATACTTTTACATTGGTATCGTTAGGTGAATCGCATGTTTGATTCAGCACAATCCATGTCGACTGCCGCATAATACCAATACCGAAAGGTCCTAATAACTTTCGTTACTTCGTTAGATACGGTATGATTTCCTATGTTTCGTACATACGAATATTTCTTCTGTTTCACACCTACGAATACTTCGAACCTACCGTATTTCAGTATTTCTACCTGCCGAATTGTTATGACAGTAAGATAAGTAAGTTGTCGTTCATAACTGATTATATCTTTATATTGTTATTTATTAAATTAGGTAATATGCTTTATATTTTGAATACTATTCACTAGTCTTTCTTTGCTTTAACGATTTCACAAACCATTGAGATCTTTCAAAGTAAATTCTCGTTTAAGAGATCATTTCGAAAACGGCTCTATAAAATAAAAGATTTACTCAGGATATTCTATTTGGGATTGAATGAATTTATTGAATGCAGATTCCGTATGGAGTTTTATGTAAGTAATAACAAAATCGAGAGCTACAACATCTCCAATAACTGGTAGTATTATTATGCAAAGACAATATATAAAAGCATAGTTTCTTTATAAAAAAGATAATGCATTAAAATTTTGGCAGGCACGAACTTTATTATATCCATGGTGAAGTAGAAATTAGAAAAAAAATACTTATGCATGTTGGTAAAGTCACTGCCAGCAGAACAAATTTTGTCAAAATCGGGTAAATATTGTCGGAAAAACGTGCCTCATGAAAACCTAAATGGATGAAAAAATGATTTCTTAATGTGAATGACATATTTTAGGCATATAATAGAATGCGGTAATTTTCATTCTGATGAGTAGTTTAGGAGAACTGTCAAATTAGTATAAGAAAATAATTATTTATCTATTTCTTTATAGAAAATAGTATCTATGATTATATTACTTTCTACTAACTAAGGAGAATGTTTAGTTGCATTGCTTGAGTGTATTTTTATTTTTATTTATTTTATAATTATAGTTGAATTAAAATGTTACTTAATAAAATCCTTTCATATTCCACACATATTTATTTTTTTCCTTGAACTGCAACGTATTATATCGGATCAGAGTATATCTAAATATTGCTATGCACTAAGAACTGTAGCTCAGAATATTAGCCGTGAAGCAGCACTGTCAGCATATCATGCATATATCCAATCAAAAATAAGATATGGACTAATTTTCTGGGGTAACTCTACCGAAGTTGAGAGAGTATTTTTACTTCAGAAAAGATGTATCAGAAGTATGTCTCAAATGAAAAAAAGGGATAGCTGTAAGCCTGTGTTCATAAGTAATAAAATCATGACGTTAACTAGTATGTACATTATTGATTGCTTTATGTTTGTCCATAAACATAAGGATCTTTTTGAAGGAGATGTGTTGAGTCATAGCTATGAAACAAGACATAGGTCTATTTTGATCCCACAAAAATATAATTTCAGTTATATTCAAAAAAATGTGACATATATGGCTACAAAAATATTTAATAGTGTGCCTGAATGTATTCGAAACCTGCCTCAAGCCAAAATTAAAAAAATTTTAACAAATTATTTAGTCAATAAGGCCTTTTAATCAACAAATGAATTCTTTAGTGATCCAGACAGGGTAAGACTGAGGTAAAAAAAAATCTGTATTTATTTGAAATATGTAACTGTGTAATTCTGTTTTGTACTCTGTGACATTGTACTATGCCAAACTTGGCTTTGTAGTATAAATAAAGGAATATCTATCTATCTATCTATCTAATTATGTAATTATTATAATAGGTATGCACTCATTAGTACTCTATCTTTACGTGTCACTACACAAATTACGATTAACGAAAGTAACGAGTAACGAGTAACGAATACTTTGTAACGGGTAGTCAGACTAAGGGTAAATAAAAAATAAGATATACGATTATTCAAGGAGTCATTACTTTTACACCAGTTCTTAATGTAAGAAACAAGGACTAGTTAATATATTAAGCCTCTCTTCGTTTAAACAAAATCAATAACATATAGGATATAGACCAATATAACATCCAAGTAAGTAATTTCGAAAAGATTGTTGAGGAGGTCTTTAATTATTTTGCATGTTCATTGGATTTTCTCTCCTCATTCTTTCCCCCTACCTTGTATATGGAGAACAAAGTGTAGGAAAGCAATTTCGTAAAATTGCCCGTATTATTGACTGTCTGTACCGAAATTCTTCCTCACAGTTATTCTGAGAGAAAGAGATGTATACAAAACGATCAACCAGTATTTCTGTATATAAGTAAAAAGTATGGCATTAAATCTTTTGATCTACAGAGCTTTATATGCATACAACTGCCTACTCTTATGTTCTTGAGGAAGCCTATCAATTTTTAATCCTACCAAATGTCAGACCAAATATTCATTTCCTTAAATATCAACTCGAAAGTCGAATTAAGTGTTATAAATGTTCATTTTTTAAGATAAGAAATGGACTTGTAAAATTTTATGCAAAAATTGTTACTCCAATATAGACAAGTTAGACGTGATTTTGATATATTGTAAATGAAGACAGAAGGTAAAATTTTCAGATATTTATGTAGATAAGGGTTGCCAAATAGATTGGTGCCCTCCAATAATAAATATAGCAATTGACTAAACATTTATTGAGATCCTATCGCCCTGTTTCTAATTTTTACCCAAGACTTTTGGAAATAGCGGGAATGGGTCATTTTTTGTAGAGTTCCTTAATATTTTAATTTTGAATAGGATATTTTTACTCTATAATACTAGCCGTTACCCACGGTTTTACCCGCGCACGGAATGTTCAAGACTTCGCAAAAAGAAATAACTTATGAAACATATCCTATATTCTAACTTGTTTGAACCACTCTACTTAACTTACTTAATCCCGAATATATTTCATCCAAACTGCAGGTACTTATGGGCCACCCAATATAACAATTTTATTCGACATTTTTTTTAATCACCTTGAATAACTGTAACTATACTTCACCCTATATTGCAACCATCTTGTATGATGCTGTTTATTTGTCACCCAATATAACTTTTTGAACACCTGACTATAACTCTTCTCAGCTATGCAACTGCTTATGGTCTACAATTATTTCTCATATTTTTGAACGACTATTTAAAGTAAAATTTCTCTTGACTCTATAATTTAATCAACCTTTATATGCAGCTTTTTCTAACATTGTGTTAAACACAGTCCAAAACTATAATCTTGCTTTTCCCCATATTTCAGATATTCCATATAGTAGAATGCAACTGTTTATGGTCTACCCTATATAACAATTTTTTTTAAACTTTTTTGATCCATCCTAACCGAAATGATGTAGAACCTTTCGTCAGTCAATATAAAAACACAATTTTGCACCATAACACCAAACTTTCATTTAAACCCAAACTGCAACTGCTTATTGGCCACCCTATATAACAATTTTATTCAAAAAGATCCTCTATAACCATCATTTTACTGTAAAAAATATTTCAACCACCCTGTATGTGCATCTGCTTAGGGGCAACCAAATATAAAATTTTTAAATAATTCTAATCACACTTTATGAACTATAATTTTACTTCGAACAATGTTTCAGATATTGCATATATGCAACAGCTCATGTTCTATTCTACAAAAAAAGTTATCCAACCTGTTTGACTATAAATCTACCTCACCCGCTATTTCAACCATTTTGTATTTGCAACTACTTATCGGTCACCCAATATAACATTTTTTCTACCACCCTGTATAACTATAAATCCATTAAGTCCAAATATATTTTACCAAAACCGCAACTACTTATGTGGCTCCGAAAATAACAGTTTTGTTCAACATGTTTTTGAATCACCTTGTATGTATTACTACTCTGCATACGCTACTGCTTATTGGTCAACTAATATAAAAAATTTTCCCTATATTTTTTCAGGATATATTAAAGTATAATTTCTCTCCACATTTCATTCAAATCACCCTTCATTTACAACATTTTCAAACCTTGTTTGAATTACACTGTATAACTATAACTTTACTGCGCACCATACTTCAGGTATTCTATATATGCAAATGCTATATAAAAAATTTTTCTAGCATTTTTACCCACTCTGTATAATTCTTTCTGTAAGCCACCCTATATTTCAACAACCTTTTATATGCAACTACTTATTTGCCACCAAATATAACATTTTTGTACGACCCTGTATCCTTAGAATCCTACCCTACCCTATAATTCAAACATCCGGTAAATGGAACAGCTTGTAGATCATACCATTACTTTACAATATTTTTAAACCCACCTGTATAGCTGTAATTATACTCCGTTACATATTTCACCCATCCTATATATGTAATCACTTATCGATATAAAACAAGTTTTTAACCACAACATAAACTATAATTTCTCTCCATCTTATATTTCCAGCACCCTGTATAAACTACTTCTTCTAACATTTCTTCAACCCATTTCATAACTATAGTATCTTATGAACATAATTCAAAGATCCTAACTGCTTACCTAACACAGTTTTTTAAGTTTTTTATTGACTGTATAAATTTTGTTCCACCACTTCGTATATGGAACTATTTGTGGCCCACTCAGTATAACTTTTTTGGACCACCCCGTATAACTAATTCCACTCCCTTTTATTTCCACCACATCGTATATAACCAGCTTCTTATAGGACACCAAATAAACATTTTTTAGATTTTTTAAATCCATGTAAATCTACTCCGTTCTAAGTTACCTATATACAGAACGCCCTGTAAAATTACGCTATAATATAAAATGTTAAAAATGAAATAATTTATGGGATAGCCCACAAGGAGTTATATACTATGGTTGAAATATAGGACGGATTTGACTCCGTAAATATGGGATGGATTCTACTTCTCCTATAGTTTACAGAATGTACAGGATGGTTGGTACATAGGGCGGAGTGGAATTATCTATAGTTGTACAGAGTTGTCAAAAAAGTGGAAGAAAGGTTACATGGCATGGTCCATAAGGCATAAATATATTTTGGGCTTATTAAGTCAACGCGTATTAATACATTTTGTTGGTAAACATTTACCTGTTAATTTCAATGAAAATGTATAAATGTGTAATGTTGAGGCTTTCGATGACACCTGATTCTATCTATTAAGGTTATACATACAAACTAAAGAATGAAAACTACCTGAGTTCAGAAAAACTAAAAAGTTGAAAATAAAACATTTAAAAAAATATATAACGGACTTCCACCTATAACTAAAAAGCTAAAAATAAATATAACAAAATACAACTCTAGCAAATAAATAACACATTCAATGTTGTTAGGTACCTACCCAGGAAGTAAAAAATGTAAACATTAAAAGGTGCTCATTCTGTACAAATTAATTACCTACCAATCTAATATATTTTTGAAGTCGGTGCCAAGCAACTATCAAGTTTGATGAAGTGGTAGATAAGTACGCAATGAAGAATTTTAGATTTGCTTGGCACCGACTTCAAAAATATACTAGATTGGTAGGTAATTAATTTGTACAGAATGAGCACCTTTTAATGTTTACATTTTTTACTTCCTGGGTAACCTAACCTAACAACATTGAATGTGTTATTTATTTGCTAGAGTTGTAATTTGCTTATATTAATTTTTACATTTTAGTTATAGGTGGAAGTCGGTTATATTTTTTTATAAAAATGTTTTATTGTTAAATCGAAATATGTTAGTTACATTTGCACATTCAGAATTTTGAATAAAAGCTAAGCTGATGCCTGTATCTAATACTTTGTGCGTGCGGTGGAGCCAATTGAGTAATTGAATTACCCAACATGGTTGAAGTTTTTTTGCTATATCTACCGTTTCTGTCAATTTAGAAAGATCAAATGTCTACCAGATTTTAAGTCAAACGATAGGCTACGCAACAAAAAAGAGTCAGCAAAATCAGTTAAGTAGTTCTTACGTGATGCCCGAACAAACAAACTAACAAACAAACAGACAAACTTACAATTTTATAATAGTATAGATTACATGATGGTCTTCAGAATTGTTTATATTAATTTTCTAATGTATCCCCCAAATTTAAATCTTAGGAAGTATGCTTAAATTATTCCATAAACTGCAAGCGATACACACCGTTGCAAAATTTTTGGTTCAGTTGTTTCGTAGATTTTGGTAAAATTTTCTTCCAAACGTATCCAAGAGTACCTCTACAATCAGAATCCGTTAATTTACATTATGCATTCCTACTCAACATATTAGTACCAAATCTAAGCTTAGCTCTAAGAAAATACACTGGAACGGACGTACACAAGAGCGATCTTATTAGGAAGTTTATTAGATGTGGGAAACATTAAAGTAGACCAGAAGATTAAGAGGTGAATAAACCAAAAGCAAGGTTTCCAGTACTAATAGCAAATAAGGGTAACATGTTGAGTTTCCCATGTCTAAATGTTTAAGTTACTTTAGGTATTTAACTCCTTTCTTGTATTTGCATTTATGTTATTTTAAACTCCAAAAATACATTTTAACTGATTGATCACCAATTAAAATAGCATCGGATATCAGATATAAAAAATGAACATACGATTGCCCAAGATAGATCAACCCCATTTCAAAGCCTCATTTGACATTTCAGAATTATCTAACACAGTTCAATTTACAGTGCACTGTTGTTCACCTTCACATAATTGTCAATCAAATGGTTATTAATAGCAGTTATACACGAATACCATACGTAGGTGTAATGGCGTAAACTAGTATATAGGAAAAAAAAGACTTAACAAATGTAATTGCAGCTAAGGTAACACATATTCACATAATAACCGTATATTAAGTAATAAAGTAGTACGTTAGCAGTTCGTAGTGGAACAGGAGTTGATGACTGAGGCATTAATAGCAAGTAGAAATCTCTAATAGCGACTATCAGTCATTTAAAGTTGTAGAATGGTACATTAAACTTTTAGTTTATTTATTTTGTTGTTTAAAATTCAAGTAAGCTCTAACCGTATTTGCTCAGGAATATAATTATAAGCATTGCTTTTTGAAGACAGTGATAAATTATTTGTATCTGACAGTGTACCATCAAGCATATGAAGAACTACATAAAACTTTTTTCACGTACATCTATAATGTCGAGTACGTATATGAACACGATACCATATTAAAATTAGGATTTGATTCACTCTATAAATGAGTTAATAAGCAATAACCTACAATTCACAGATGCTGAACTAAAGTAATTACCGATATATTTTTAGTACAAACAATATTTTTCACATATGTTGTTACATAGTACACTTCTGGTCCTGAAATGCCACTAACTGACAGAAGTTCAAGAATCAGCTGAATATTTCACATGGAGCAGAAAACTTAGATTCGAAAATTTTACTAAGTGGAAGGTGCACCAGCTTTATGCAATATTGTAAATGTAAGTTACTCTAATACAGAAAGTTTGGTGGTTTGTCTACAATCAAATAAGTAAAGTTAATCTACTGATAGTTACATTATTCAAACCCACTTCCCAGTATATTGTTTATCACAAATCAGAGAAAACAATAAGAAAAAATAAAAAAAAATACTGATGAATTGGACAAAGATGTGGTAAAAATCGGAATCTGGAGTTATAATTAGCCATTTGATATATACATCCGATGAATTTAGAAAACAGTTTGGTACAGTTTCATCAATGGCATTAAAGATACCAAAATCCAGAAAAGTCGGTGACTTCAGAACTGAAATGTAACATATTTTTGTCCGATTTAAGAGGGCTATTTGAGCAGACTACTACATGGAAATATGGCTCCAACGTAGAGTTTCCCCCGTGGAAGCACATTCCATTTTAATAGCGACTACATATTTAGACTTGCAACACAAGTCCTCAAGCCTAGAGAATAACCAATTTTAAGGAGGGAAAGACCAAGAAATTAGACCGTTAATAGAAAAGGAACTGGGGAAGTCATGTACTAAATTTAAAAAAATAGAAGGGCAAAGGGGCCGGGAACGGGAACTGGCGCTCTAGATTCACACAATTAATTATAGGAGATCATAGTAAAAGCAAGGGAATTGATTTTTATTTACAACATTTTAAAAGTTGTCTAAGTGTTTATTGGGAAATAACACCACACTTTAAAGGAAATTGCTGTATATTCCAAACGTTTCGGGGTCTAGATCAGACCCCGTTGTCAATAGCTAAGAAACTACGGATTAAAAAGGTACAATTCCAAGATGTAAATTTAAATATTTGACAAATACATCTTGGAATTGTACCTTTTTAATCCGTAGTTTCTTAGCCATTGACAACGGGGTCTGATCTTAGACCCCGAAACGTTTGGAATATACAGCAATTTCCTTTAAAGTGTGGTGTTATTTCCCAATAAATACTTAGACATTGAAAAATATGCCACAAGTATCCTTCAGAAAACAACATTGTAAAAGTTGTTTCAAAACGGTTTAATAAAAATAAAAAATGTGAAAAGTGATTAAATTTTGATACATTCCTGAAAAGATAGTTGCCAGTATAAGAAAACACGAAGCTGAATCCCCAAAAGTCGAAGCATACCTGAATCCAATTCATTGTCATTCGAAGTGAACAAATAAATACCGTTTCTTGTTATGCGTATAAGAAAAACCGTGAACAATACAAAGCCGATACGTTCTAATAGATATCTAAATACTGAATCCTTCTCAATTACAGGTTATCGCCAATACTCCAATTTCGAGATCGCTGCAACTCCACATGATAACCACAATACATATGAGCTAAAAAAAGATAACTACATCAGATCTGTACAATACAATATACCCACACTTTACATTTAAAACCGCAACGGAACATCAACAGCCAAACAAGAGAGACTTAACAAGAAAATCAACAAATCAGCTTATAACTTAAACATAGAAACCTGAAGCGAAGACATAAGTTGACATTGTTGCAGTGCTTCCAGTGCCAGAACTTCAAGTAAGGCCAAAATATCTGTTACCAAAATTCAATATGAGTTAAATTCTCTGGACTGCATAAAAAGTTATTGGTGGAACAACGACTTCCAAAAGCTTGGGATAAAGGAAAAACAGCTTTAATCACATAATCCTCCATGTTGAGGGGACTTAAGGAAGTATAGCTCTAGAAACAAGAGGTCCACGATTTAAGATTTATGAATATAATAGATCTATTATGAGGTCCCAAGTATAAATGATTATTGTTGGCGTTGGAACAAATGAGATTTAAGTTTAGGCATGGTAAATCTTCTAGAGAAAAAACTACTTGAGAGAAATATAATGATAGGAAGTGAGCAAATACTGTTCTCGTTGGGTGTGCTGCAGGGATCGATTTTAACCCCAACGCTGTGGAACATATGACCCAGCTCTCAGGCTGTCTCTTCCGAAGGCATACATGATCATGGTCTTTGCAGAAGATTTAACGAACGTTGTAAGGACAAAGGGAATCAACAACTTGGTAACAGATGAGAACACAGCTTTAAATACTAGGAAGAAATGGTTTGAGGATCAGAATTTACAAGTGCCGCCTCACAAAAGATGACATCCATTTTTTATATTTTTTTATACTTTCCCTGTGTTTGTGGTTCGAGAAGAGTTTTGAGTAGACTCGGCAGCTCTTTGGATTTGTATGGTATATACCTGTGGTACAAGGTGATTACGGTGGAATTGTTTACTAGGATGACTGTGGAGCTCTATAGACAGATGCTCTTGCAGCGGTGGGCACTGACAACTATCTCAGCTGAAGGGCTGTCCATCATTACTGGATATTGCCTGTAGTTCTACAGCTAGAAAAGAGGAAGATAATATAGGAAAAAACTGAAAAGGGGTGGAAACAAAAGTGGTGGAAAGAGAATCGGCGGTCAACCTTAAACAAAGCCATCTGTACAAAACATCTCATATCAATTGTGAAGGTTAGAACAGTTAGTGTTCGTATCTTTAAATCTTTAGATACTTCATATTTGGCAGTTCTTATAAAGTGGCTATTACCCCGTGGATGCTGATAATTGTTCCTTTTGGTTTCTATTGAGAATCCGGAATATGTGGAAAAGCATACGGACATTGTCCGCCGGTTGGTAACATTTTCGTGGAGTTATTTTATTTCAATTTACAAATCTTTTCAGAAAGTTTGCGGACGTACACATCTTGAAGAAAACAGCGTGAGTGCAATTCGATCCATTCTACATAAAACAAATGAACTCAAAAGAACCAACAGTAAAGAAGGATTGGACCTGCTACCCGCATCTTACAACTAAATATAGAAGGCATAAATCGACCTAATGCCAATGCCTATCAGAACGATATTGACCTGTTAGTAATCCAGGAAACTCGTCCTAGGCGCTACTTACGATCAATTTTATCTTTACCGAGACTAGTATACAAATTGTGTCCTCCATTCCAAGACAACGGTAGAACTTTTCATTCATCCCTCCCACAGCAAACAACTGTGAAAGCTTATTGGTGTAGTAATCATAACAGCAGGGAAAATAACCACGGAATTATCGTAAGGAGTACATTCCGAGATGGGATGAAAACAGCAAAAAACTGTTGAAGGTTTGGACCTTAAACAATCTTGCAAAAGAAACTGGTCACTGGAACATTAGAAAAATGTAACTCTACAATTTGCAACCGCCCAGCTACTCCACCTAATAAAATCGCCAACTACATTGTATCCAATTCGAAAGCCCCAATTGCTTCGACTACACTAGACACATTAAAAGGGTACTTAAAAATGGAGACTCCAGCTAAACATAGACAACCCCGAGGTATATGTTTTATTAAATAATAAACTAGCGAATAACAGCTAAACTTATCTATATATAAATAGGCAAAGACAAAACGAGTAGGTACCATTTTCTCCTCTGTTTCTCAACCGATTTTCTTCATTTTTGTTTTGTTTAGTAGCTACTGACGACCTTCAGTGCAGAATGCTAATTTATAATATTGGTTCATTCATTAAATAAAATATAATAAAAATTTATTATTTACGTCCATAATGTCAACCCCAAACAACTGAATGTGCCGCCGCCGCCAAACTCTAAACATTGAGTAATTATATATAGAGGGACCAACGCTGTTATATACTTAAAGCATGTACTTCTGGAAGTGGCATGCAAGCGTTGTTATTGTTTAGTGGTAAAGTAATAGTTTTATATTATAATTATACGGGGCGATTACAGATATGTTAGAAATCATTTTTTTCGTGGGTGGCACATAAGCAGTTGCATATATAGGGTTTAAAATATAGACTAGAGTGCAATTATAACAAATAAAATAATTGTATAGGGAAGCCCATTAGCGGTTGAATTTACAGGGTTCTTGGAATAGAAGGCGCAGTAGAATTACTGTTATTCAGGATTCAGGGTGGTGCAAAAAATATTATATATAGATGCATATACAGGGTGGCGGAAATGGAAATGCAACATTTCGTAACCCATAAGAAGTTGTATATATAGAGAAGATGAAATACAGGGTGAGAGGATTTATAGATATACAGGATGATGATAAAAAATGTTAGAAAATAAAATAATTTATAGAGTAGCCCACGAAGAGTTCCATATATATGATGATTGAAATATAGGTCGGAGTAGAATTATAGTTACAGAAGATAGTTAAAAACTTCATAAACAAAAAGAGTAAATACGGTGGCTCATAGGCAGTGGCATATACAGAATGGTTTAGCGGGTGGTTCAAAAATGTTAAAAAATATTATGCTGGGTCCATGAGCAGTTGCATATACAGGGTGGTGCAAATATATAATGACAAGGAATTATAATAATGAGGATTTTAATAAAAGTTAGAGAATTGAGTGCAATTATAGCTATACAGGGAGGTTAGAAAAAATAAATATGTAGGGTAGCCCATTAGCGGTTGAATTGTTGACATATTAAATTAAGAATAACGAATGTGAACACAAAATAAAGTCCTATGAATTATATATAAAAAAAAAACTTGAATTTCGTTACTTATTTGTAGAAGCGAGATGTAAGACCGACATCTAGGATTTTCGAGGAAACTATCACACAGAGGTTCCGAATCTGGATCCGTTCCGTGTAATTGCTGTTCTCCCTTAAGTCCTAGGTTAGATTGTCACGATAAAATTTTCAGGTTACTTAACCTGCCAGAGATATTGACACAATTGGTCGAATTTCTACCACTGGGCGACAGCTAGTATTAGGAAAACCGTTGTGACCCAAAATATCTAGGGGTAAGCCTACACAGGACTGTCTTTCAAACTGCATCTCAAGTAATTAGCAGTAAAGCTTGAAACCAGGAACGACATAGTCAGAAGTTTAATGGCTCATCTTGAGCTCCCGAGTGGCTAATTGGCTAGTCGATGTACTATTAAATCACACCATGCTTTGCCTCGTAAACACATGCTCTCAGGGAACACGGAAAATAATGGCGCACTCGGAAGTAAGATCTCATGTGGACTGTAATGAACCTCAGATCAACTGACATACCAATGGAAGCAAAAATGGAACCATACCAATCCCCATGAGTCCAATCAATTAACATGTTCCACAGTGACGACTTCTGATTTTGAGAAGGCAATGCATGGCATGTGCTAATCTAAATCGAATTAGTACCAACCACCGCAGATAAGCTGATTTTCTTTTCAATTGGAATAAGGCTCCATCCCCAATTTGCGACTACGAGACTGGATGCCAAACTCTTCGCCATATTATTCAGAACTGCCCTTTGAGAGCGTACGGTGACGTTTTATTTTAGTGTTCATACTCTGACACTATATTCGTATAGTAATGTTGATCTTTTAACTTCCATATATAATTGTTTTAATTGATTAATTTTTATGTCTTATTGATAATTTATGATATATGTAATAGCCTAGTTGTGTGCCACTTGCTAAGTGGATAAATAAATAAATTAATATTTATTGTATCAAGAATCATTTCTAGATTTTTTAATACTTTGAGCGCAAGACAATATATTGTTTCTAGTCGACAACCTTCATCAGTTGTACTTTTATCAGTTGATTGAATTCTGGAATAAGTATTTAAGTAGTGCATACATATTACTGAATTTAGCATCAAAAATATGAAACATGCACCAACTAAGTTTTCATAAAACAATGTTCAGGTAGTTAATTATAGAGTAATAGAAACCCGTTATTTTCTTATTATTGTCAAAAGCCACCATGTATCAAGAATGAAAAACGAAAATCTTAAACTAGTAATAACCAGTAGCCGAGTATACATCATCATATTCCTCGCTCAAAAGGGGCGTAATTGAAAATAATTTCAAAATGAAAAGACACTAATTATGGATATAACCATTCGGAAAATCATCGTCTACAATAATCACCTCTTCGCAGCGATGTTACCGGACAAGATGTAAAAAATTAGCACTCCGTACTGCATTATTGACTGCAAAAATTATAGGAAAATAATTGTAAGACATACCGTGGTGTAATAATGCTTCACGTAGCGCGTATTATTAAAGCAGGGAGTAATATTGCGAGCTGCAGGAGGTCTAGGTGTCCGCACAGATCCAAAATTACTTTTTAAAGCGGATAATAAGTAGCCGGTTCCATTGTGTACGGATGTTAGGACGTTGAGATTTTGTTAAACTTGGGTCCAAATAAGCAGAGGTCTATAATCCCTTGGCGAGCTTTGCCCCTTTAAGATTAGAACTAAATAAAATATAATAGAGATAGACATCAACAGGAAATGTGTTACACGTTTTGTTTAAATGAGTGTCATTTTTATCTTAGATTTCAATAGATAATGGTAATCTCGTAGTTGAAGAGATTTCCAAAAAATAATTATTATGGTGGGTAACCATCTTAACTGGGCGCAGTAAACATTTAGTGTTATTACTGAACAATAGGTGCTTGAAATCCCATTATTTTGCTCATTATTTGCTAATTAATATTTTGCAATGGTTTTGAATTGTTTCCGTATCCAGATGCATTATATATATATATATATATATATATATATATATATATATATATATATATATATATATATATATATATATATATATATATATATATATATATGTTATATAAGTACCAATTCAGCATCCATAATATTATAAATTGTAAAACTCTTTATTCATTATTAATCACTAACTCTGTTACTTTATATTTTTATTTTTCATTTTATACTTTAAACGTTATATTTTGTACAGGTAAATAAAATCTTGTTCAAAAATTCAAATTAAAAAGTTGTGATATAACAAATTGGCGCAGTCGGTAGGATCCGTCAAAGTTGCTAGAACACGCGTATTGTAACTGGGAGCAGCAGATTCTATCCCTCAACGAAGCAAAGACCCTGAAAGTAGCCCAAATGGCGATAATCAGTAGAACACTGATCTTTTAATCTTCTCGTTGATGTGAGTAATGGTGAATCGTTATTCGTTTAAAATTGTTAATCATTAATTTTTTTTGACATTTTTCAATTCAGTGAATTGAATTATTGGTTTATTATTCGATTACATTGATATTTTACTTGACTCAATTATTTGATTTCTTGATCTTATTTACATTCTATTGTTACTAATTTTCTATAATGTTTTATTACATTTCATTTGAAACTTTTTCACGTTTTCAAGAACAAGAAAACACGGTTGTAGAGGACACCGCCTGGGTTAAGAAACGAGCAGAAAGAAACTCAAACATAATTAATTATTAATAATAATTCGTAGTTTTTTTATTAAATGATTTTTATAACACTGCCCCCACCCTTTTATTTCTGATCGTCCCGATCGGAATCATTCTCTCCATGGTAGGGAGCGGTCGATCCAAATGAAGCACCTCTTATGGACCATCCCAGGCTGGTGTGAGCTTTGGAGATTTGCCTTTGCTCCTCTGGGGCTTGTACAGCCAGACCTTGTATCTCTCTCTCTTAAAATCTGACTAAATTTTCCGTGAGCTCGTATCGTGTCTTCATCTAATCACTGGTGGCAAACATCTGTATTCGGGCTAGTTTGTGTACTGCCAGCCAAGAGTTAAAATACAAGGTAATCTCAGCTCTCTTCCGAATAGTACCTTTGGTGGAGTCAGTCTTGTGCTGTTATATGCGGCTGCGCGATTGCCAACAGGAATAGGAGAATATGCTGACGACCTTAAATAGATGTTGTTCCAAGATCCTGTTGAATCTTTCCACCATACCGTCTGACTGTGGATGCAAACTAATGGTTCTTGGTCTGAATGTAACTCCAACAGGACATCAAACCTGCTGATTAAGTACTGTTGCCACAGTGGTTGCCTCATGATTGGGTATAGCATATGCCCCAAGCCATTTGCTGAAATAATTCATTGCAATTAGAATGTATTTCTTCCTCGTCTCAGACTCGGGAAATTGACCGGCGACATTAATGGCAATTCTATCAAATGTGACGCCCACATTACCTGACTGCACAAGTGTCGTCTTCGAAGTAATTTACCCAGGAGAACCGTTGGCGAATTTTATCCAAGGTTCTATTCATTGCTTTCCCAAATTTCCTTTAACATTTTCTCTACTCTTAGAGAGTCCCATTGTGCCAATAACGAATTCAGGATGCCCAAGTATCCTAGCTACCTCGGCCCAGAGTGGCTTGGGCGCCCCTCTCTTCTTGAGTGACAGGATTGGTTCAATGTTTGGGTCAGCCGTTTGGTCCGGGATACATTGCTCCATTGTCCAGTCTTTATTCATCTGTACGCGGTTGGTCCATCCTTCTTTTTTACTAAAACAACGAGAGCAGACCATGGGCTGATAGAGAGCTCAATAACTCCAGTTTGCAACATGAACTCGATGGTTTCCTTGACTGCCTGTTATTGCCCCAAAGGTAGTCGCCTAGGTGGTATTCTTATGGGTTGAGCCTTCCCGGTATCTGTTCGGTGCTGGATGATGTTTATACTACCGGTAGTACCATCTTGACTATTAAAAATGTGCCAGTGATTTGCAATAAATTGCTTGGCCTTCTGCTGTTCCTCTGATGTAAGATTGGTCAAAGGATCGGTAAAAGGTTTTAGAAACTATATACTGGGCCCTGTCTCCTTTACAGATGTCTTGTACGCTTCTTCGCAATTGATGATTTCAGGTTTGATCCGAAATTGAACCTTCGATTTTGAGCGGCTGATATCTCGGACGAGGTTTTGTAAATCACAAAATTTGGAAAATGGAGAATAAAGATTGTGAGAATGACAGAAACCACGTTTTATAAAAGTTATCCTAGGGCTGGAATGGCAAACCTTTTTATACGCCAAATATTACAGTTATTTGTTTATCTAAGCTTTGGCTTGCCGAGAAATTTTAAGTAGGACATAAACACAAAAAATGTTAGTTTAAACATTGTACTTGTCTTGAATTAAACCGTTAGTTCATTTCTGAAACTAGCTTTTATGACATTCATTTTACAACAGAACGACTAACAGTACCATACCATATAAATAAATTTTGATATTTCTGCAAGTGATCTGAAATTATGAAACGTTGAAGATATTCCATGACCTATTGCCTGAATTATTCCAGAAAAGCATGTTATAAATGAGAAACGTAAAAATCAATAATCCGATGTTCGAGAATGAATCATTAAAAATTGCAACACTGTAAAATTACCTATAATATTAAATATTAATTTAAAGAAAACTCTCGCTCAAGTTAATTTTTGTAATTGATGCCCAAATAGATGTGCGATTCTTGAAAGCATATCTGAATATTGTATATATGCCACAAACAAAAACATAGTAAAAAATATTAACATTTAAATTAATTAGTTCATCTACTAAAAATATGATAATCGCCTCTTAAGTCTAATATAGTATCTTACCTATTCCTAAGTGAAAACTTTGAAAAACTAATTACTGTTTTCTATTATTGACTTCGAGTGTTCAAGTAATGCTTTTAATAAATAATTATTTAGTGTGCTAAACACTTAAGGTAGGTAACTGAAGAAGAATGAACAGACTGTTCGTTTGAAGTGCAGAGTTCTGAAAATGAAAATGATAAAGTTGTAAGTGCAATAACAGACTTAAAGAATGAAATTGTAGAATTTTTGTAAAGTTTTTCTGAATATACTTAGTACAACAATCTTTCGATTTTCATAAGAAGAAACAAATAAATGAAGTAAAAACGAAAATGCAGATATCTCCTTATAAAACAAGCAACCATTTATTTAATTATTTTTATTGAAATTTTATTCAATTTAGAACATCTTAAGTGTATACATATTAACTGACGCAATGGCTAGTACACATAAATTACGACTCAAATAAAACACAAGTGTTATATGATTTCTTTCTTTCAAGGAAGATAGTGGAAACAAATTGTGTAGTATAAGTCCGTTTATAAAGCTGTACTAGTACTAATATAACAATTCAGAACCAAACGAAGGGTTAAATGCTCTCAACACTGCATACAAGATAATACGTTAGTAGAGGGACACAGAGCGGATTACTTATTGAAATTATTATTATTTAATATACTACTCCTTAGTCCAATTCTTAATATCAAAGACTGTCTACACAGTAATTTTCTGTGAATTAGCATGCCTCTAAAATTATATTTTAGCAATGAATCAGGCTTCAAGCTGAACCGCAGAAAGTGCTGTTGTCAGGATGGATGGGGGCAATCGTCTCCTCCGAGGACCTCAAAATTATTAAACTTAATACTAAAACGAGGTATTCTAAGAGCCTTGTAAAATGTAACTTCTAAGGATTTATCAAGAAATCTATGTTTTCAAATCCATAGAAAAGCATTCCCCTTCTATTTTCGTAAATTTAGTATAAGATCCCCCCCCTGAAACACTTGTCTGGATCCACCCCTAGCTATCGTATGGTTGTAGACTGAATTAATACACTATCAAATGTACAGAAGAATGTTAAGGATACCCTGTGCGGTTCAGAGAAAAAACATTTCAATCCTACCAGAATAAGGTGTAAGGAATACCTTAAAAATTTTCCTCCATATCTTAAGACATGTTGGTATTGACATACGTGGCAAAGTTCAGGGGAAACGGAAAACGGGACGTTCGTCCAATTGATTTATGAACCAAGTAAAATCATGGACAAACCTACTGCTGGAGGAAAATAGGAGATGCTGGAAAAGAATAACCACTCTATGACGACGTCTGGAAACAGGCAATCGACGGAGACACAGATACTTTCTACAGATTACCTTATATCTTGATCTCGAATAATTATTTATATATGATCTAGATTTTCCTGAAACTTCTAGATGTCGCAATTCATTTCGCGATAAAGTCTTAAATTTAGGTATATGTACTAAATAAATTGTTCGAAATTTTAATTAGTTGGGGGGAGCCCAACTGATAAAGTTTCTCCGACCAGAAACAATATATAGTCTTGCATTCAATGGATTGAACAATCTAGAAAATTTTGTAGCATAAATTTCTTTGATAGGTTGTAGTTAACCTGTGATTCGTAATAATCACAAGGAAACGTCTTGCACAGTACGACTTCCGATTTGGAGTCTATGTGAACTAGATTTCCCTGAAACTCTTATATGTCGCAATTCACTTCGCAATAAATTATTACAGTATATCTTCACAAAAACTGGACGTTTTGTAATAAAATAATAATCTGTCATAAATTTAAGTCTCGCTTACAGAGGACGCCATGTAAGTACTCTATACAGTGTTACCTAAAAAAATATATTTAATCATTTTTTCATGAAACAGGTATGTATGTTTAATCTCGTGAAAATTTACTGTTCCCATATAAACGTTGTCTGAATATTAAAGTCAATAAATACCAATAGATACATAATCATTTTATTAGGTATCTACTTTAATATTAGTCTTTAGTACAGGTAACTAAGGGTTTAAAACGACAAAATTCATTCGCCCATTAAACTTTGGTCATAGCTTTGTTTGGGTATATCAAATTAAAGATCTGAATAACACCAAAAATTTCAGGGTGTCAAACATGTTCTAATTACAAAAAAAAATAGAAAATTGAACAGAATTATTGCGATACACCCTTTCACATACAAAAGACTCAAAATGCAAAGAACACATCTAAAAGGCCAGTGTTTGCTAAATATGTTTTATTTAACATGTTTAATGGTAGTATGTTAATCTATTTTAAAATTGTCACCCCAATCAATCATACAGATACATAGCATACACCTTTTTTGATTATTTTTTTGGATATAGAAAGTTTTTGTATTTTACAGTCAAACTATGAATTTTTCTAGTCCAAATTAATGTTCTCCAAAAGATTTAGGAGGCAAGGACAAAAAAGTCACAGGCTAAAATCATATCCAAAAACAGACTGGTTCGTGAGTTTATTCATTTTTCCTTTTCTGGAGGGTTGAATCTTGCTACGTTTGGGATCAAAAAGAAGTTTGAATACATTTTTTTAAAGAAATTTAACAAAATTTATTTACTGCACAATCTAAAGATTGTTTTGAAAATTAAATCACTTCCTCCCTATACATTAATATGGTTACAGTTACTAATTTACTAATTGATGTCAAAAGGCTCTTTTGCATTCAAGTGGCCGTTAATAATATCTATCGGTTTCTGACTTATCACCGAATGAATGGAATGATTATATCCGAACATTGCATAAGACATTAATGTTAAAATATGGGTTTGTGGATTTTCTAGTTTTAAGGCTCTAAGGTGTTCCAACAATGTTGAGTGAAAACTCTTACCAGGGGCATTTCAATTAGGATGTTTGGAAGTTGTATAGTGAACTTCAATTTTGGGGAAATCAGATAATAATAATAACTCCTTAAGGAGTTGAAATGACATGAATGTTATGAAACTTTGGAAAATTGAAAGAGCATTGGCACTTATAAGTGGAAAGGCTTGGCCATATCTAGAAAATTTATTCAGAATTGTTAAACATTTTTGCTGTTAGGTTACACCCAAATCGAAATTTGATTAATTTGTTGTACCAAATATTTCAGCAATTTCAGTTGCCAAGTGCAACATATTTGTGAGTATTAATAAATAATTTTTATCGAGTTACCAAAAATGTAGTGTAAAAAAATAATGATATTTAAGTGACTTTTTATTGGGAACGAAGCGCCCTCTGTAGGCTAGATGAAATTTATGAGTTTTCGAATTAAGAAAAAAAACCTGGTGGCTATTTTTCATGAACACATCTTGAAAACGATTAAAATTATAGAGATATTTTAACAAATTGATTTTGCTTATGCCTTATTAACAAAATATGTCAACTGGATAATTATGGTGCTGACATATTTTTTTGTGTTACTGTGTTAAAGTGATTAAAAAATCTCAAACATGTGCTAACATTTTAATTAAAAATATATACGATACGTTCACAAGATGCTGCAATTAGTTCGACAGTAAATATCAGTGTATAATAAAATATGTTTATGTACAGTTCTGCAAGAATTGTAACCATAACACGTTAATCAACACTCCTAGTTGATTGCAGCCTTAATTTATCATAAAGGAATCAAACGTCTCTTACGAAACTGTCGATAATTACCTAAGAGGAATGTCGGTCGGTTAGGAAAGTCATACAATAAGAAAACCAAAAGGAAAAAAAACATTTGAATCATTAAAAGCGACTGACAGTAGTGGTCATTAACACTTCCATATGACCTCCATGTTGACAGTAACAAATCACGGAATGCCATAGCAGTACACCATCTGATGAATTTATATATCATCGTCTATATCTTGAAGTTGATACGTCATCAAATGATCTTTACAAACTGTTACATAAATCTTTGGTGCTCTACGACTATACCGCCTCATCTTCTCTTATTTCATCTAATTTAATTTTTAACGTAGGATTTCTGCTTATTTATTACTGAGGGGGTTTGAAGGTCCATACTAGGCGTAGGATGAGATAAAGTAGCATATTCACAATATAAAAGTTTACTTTAGTCCACTGGAAAGATATTGTAAATATAAACTATACATGACAATAAAAAAAATGCAACTCGTTGTATATGAATATTTTTAATGGCAGATTATTTCTGGTCATGTCTTATCTCAAAAGAAATATTTTATATTTTTTTGTACTTTAATGTTTCCCTGTTTAGTAGTTGTTTCCCTTTTACACCAGTTTACAGAGCAAAATTGTACTCATTTTCGGTCATACAATTCAACAGCAATTCGCATATACCATCACGTCAGTAACAGTTTATACGTAATTATTACTAAGATTTTAACAGCAAACTTGTAGAAGTAAACGACTAAAACAATAAAACCTCGCACATGTGACATTTTATATATAAATGTTGTCATAATTTCAGATCTTGTTTAAATATATTTAGGTTAGCCACAGTGTCGGATCCAGGTCGTTTGGGTGGTGGCAGGTTTTAGCAAAAGAAACACTAAAAAAGCATACAACTCAAATAATTCTGGGTGGGGGTGACTTGAGCCCCTTACCTGAAAGTATCCACGAATGTACAAGAAAATTTTCCTTTAAGGAAATACAAAATAATTATAAACCTAAGTCGTAAATTTACTATATTTATACTTTTATATTTTTTCCAGCAGATCATTCAGCTTGACCAAATTTTAAATCCGTATTGGCTTTTCGAAAGCTTCTGTCATTAACACAGATAACTTTTATAACCAAAGGCATATTTTTGACGGTACCTCGTGTAAATGTATTATATTTTCATTGACAAATCTTTTTCTGTGTCAGAAAGTAGGACAAACGCTTTAGTGTAAAATAAATCGAATATTTGCCCAGCAGAATGCGAGAATTTTCGTTGCATTTATAAAAATCATACTCGTTTGTTTTAGAATTTGTTTTGTTTAACAATTCATTGTTTTTGTGGGCACTTTTAGCAAACAATTGTAGTAAATTGTGTTTTTTTAATTAGGCTAAATTATTCGATAAACAAATTATATTTTACATAAAATTTGATTTGGAAATATTTCTGCTAATGCTATAGAGTGATTTTTTTACCGAAATATTGATTGATTTTTTTTCATTCGGTTTTTGAGAGCCAATGTATGCGCGTTTGAAAGTGTCCAGATGAATTGTATGTTCGACAATAGTTACCATTACATGAAAAAAGAATGAAGAATGCAAAATCTGTTTTGGAAATCGTACTAAACATATTTTTTGGTGGATGTTGATATTTTTCTGTAATTTTTACTAATAAATTTAATAAGTGATCTTTTTTGGTATATAACATATACATTTGATATATTAATGATAGTGTAATTAATTTATTATTTAATTCAAAATTACGAATTTCTTTTGTTTTTTGCTTATATAATGAAAAGTAATGGAGGAATCGTAATGCCGTCTACAGGAAAGTGGTAGAGAATAAGAAATCCCTCTTAATGAGTATTTATACATCCTGATTAGATTATTTTTTACCGAGTAAACTCAGAAAAAAGTGGTCAAAAGTAGATTTTTTAAAAAGTTTATAATTTTTTGGTAACTAATACAGGAATATTAGCCATGATCAAAACAACAGTTTATGATGCTAAGTTTATATAGGCTCACGAAGGATACTATTGAATAAGCAGTTTTTGAAAAATTCGAATTTAAATAATTTAGAGAACTATATTGAACATCCCACCGTATTAACGTGACTAGTCCGACCAGGATATACTAAAGATACTATGAAAGCTCATAAATTCTACATCAATTTGTCTATCTTGGATATTCGCCATAGCACCCAGAAACTGGTTTAAAATAATAGTAAAAATTGCACTAAATGTGCGAATATGCGACAGCCAACCAGCGGTGCACTGACAATAGCTGTCAAGGCACATGGACCTATCTATAATTTACTTAAGGTGGGGGCACGAGAAGAAAATTATGGTAAATTGTATCATTATATTTATTCTCAGCAGTTTATTACGTTTTTATTTACATAACTATTGCCTGCTCATATTGGTCTATTTTTTCATTGGTTTATAAAGTTAACTGTTACCTGTACACAGTTTACTGAAATTAATTAAATGACTTTTTTCCACTGACTGGATCCGACACTGTCAAAACATCGCAGGGCCCATAGTTTAAGCCAAATTTCAAAAGCGGTATTAACACATTTTACTGCACTATGACAAAAAATCAAGATATATGAAGTGAAGTGAATTTTATAAGGTTTCAAAATATATTTTGCACATCGCACTCGAACTATCGTGGATGATACGATAGGTCCTGCAAAATATTTCTAAATATTATTTAAATTGCAATTCTGAAAGATCTACTTAACGACTAATATCGATCTTCAGCGTTATTATTCCCAACGTTATAAGCTAGCACTAGCAGGCAGAGTAAGGTTCCAGCTGTTCTTTTACACTATACATAGTATTAGGACGCAATATGTATGGAAAACAGATCATGAACGGCAAACTGACTGTTTGGCGGTATATTAGTGAAGCAGGTACTGCAATCAGTTTTACAACCCTACCTACAAACCAAATCACATGGAACCTTTCAGCAAGATAACGCCAGACCTGTTGATGAGATAATAACAGGTATGAGATCTGGCCCAGCAATTCTGGAATGGCCATCAAAATCGCCCGATTTGTCACCCACCGAACTCGTTTGGCATATCTCAAATCCTTAATCTACCGTGTCGTCTCCCAACAAATTTAGCTGGTCATCCAAATTTACTTTGTTGGTAGTCAAGAATCAATCATTAAAAATTGTGTAACATATTGACAAATATAAAATCAAGTGAACTTAAGATTACCTGCAAATTGGTTCAGAAAAACATTTTTCTACAACCATCATTCCTGAGAAGTAATCCGAACGGCACGCCATATTAAACAGATAAGTGTATTGAAATATACATTCACACATTTTACACAGGAAAACTACTTGACATGTCCATAGACTTGCTGTCTTTCACTTAAACTTAACTATAGGACGGAAAGTAGATTTTTGGGCAATTTTCTCAAATTGTCCTACTGCACGTTCACTTTCATTTGCAGAAATCAATACAACGCGAGAAAGTAAAATAAATAACCAAAATAGATATTTAACACCCCAATCATTAAGAAATTACTTACATACCAATAGAAAACTTGATAAGGATATGGAAAACACAAAATGCCCTAATAAACACTCCCTAGCTTGTAAAGGATTAGATTTTCATTCAAAACGCCGAAAACAAACTTCAACAATATATCTATCTGTAGATATCAAATATCAGAAAAATACCACATGAAAATATCATAATATCATCACGAATAGAACCAAGTTTATGACATCCAATAGGTCAAAACCTGTACGATTTTAAATATCCATGGAAAACAATTTAATAAATCAGGTTAGGTACTTTAATTATCTTGTAAACGATATCACGTATAAATATGAAAAAATAACGTTAGTATAGACCCCAATCTCAAATTCTATGGTAGTGAAAGCTGAAAAATAACAAGCAAACAGAGCATTATAATTGAAGTACAAGAAGAAACCAGTTGATTCGTCATATTTTCTCGCACTTATTGGCATTATATTGTTTCTGATATTGCTCTTCTTATTATTATTTGTTTTTCAACAATCAAACTTTATGATTTATTAGATTGTTTTCATCTCATAAATTTTGGAGGACTTTCAATATCACATATTATAATTTATACATTGATTATAAAAATGAAAGGCACATAATCTTGACTGAACTCAAATCTATATTAAGAATGATGAAAAATAAAAAGCAGCTGGGCCTAGAAGCACTCTATAGAACTGGAGAAGTATGCCCCAGAAATCTTATTGGAAATGCTCGTATGTCTATGTAATGAGGAGAAGATGTACCAGAAGAATGAAATGTGGCTTACATCAGCTCAATCTATAAGGAAGGTGACAAGACAATGCAAGAACTACAGGAGCATAAGTGTAATCAGCACAGTTGGAAGGTTATATGAAGATAGAAGAACAAACTGGATTTCGCACCGGCAGATCGGGCACGAACAATGTTTTCACTCTTAGACAAATAACAAAAAAAAGAACGGTAAGGAATCTCAATACACACCTTATCTCTGTCGACTTAGAAAACGCCTATGATTCGGTCCCCTTGAACAAACATTTTGAAAAGCTAGACGAAAGTCACCTTAGCAGGGCATACGTTAGTGCAATCTACAATCTATAAATAAATAGACAAAGACAAAACGATTAGGTACCATTTCCTCCTCTGCCTCTCAACCGATTTTCTTCATTTTTGTATTGTTTAGTAGCTACTGACGACCTTCAGTGCAGATTGCTAATATTAATTTACAATATTGGTTCATTCATTAAATAAAATATAATAAAAATTCATTATTTACGTCCATACTGTCAACTCGAAACAACTGACAGTGCCGCCGCCGCCAGACGGACAAAACTCAAAACATTGAGTAATTATATATGGAGGTAGCGATCGTTATATTCTTAGAACATGTACTTCTGGAAGTGGCATGCAAGCGTTGTTATTGTGTAGTGGTAAAATATTCAATGTAGTAGATCACTACTGATTTTTCGGACTCGTTGCCGTAACTTTCATATTAAATATTATTTTATCAAGTATAATATTAATGCGAAAATTGTCTGATTTATTTGGAGCTGGTATATTTGGTAACAGCTTTAGTTCCTTCGCTCCCTGTGTGCTTGGCGAGTTCACCGGGCAACAATAGACGAACAGCAGTTTCTGCTTCTAATAGTGGAACGCTTATTATAGTGTGCCAGTCTGGAAGCTTCAGCAGCAATACGTTCGAAAATGTCGTTGACGAAACTGTTCATGATGCTTATGGCCTTGCTGGAAATACCGGTATCGGGATGTACTTGTTTCAATACTTTGTAAATGTAAATGGCATAGCTTTCCTTCCTCCTGCGCTTCTTCTTTTTGTCAGCCTTTGAAATGTTCTTTTGAGCTTTTCCGGCTTTCTTTGCAGCTTTACCGCTTGTCGCGGGTGGCATGTCGAATTTCTAACGATGTTTACTATACGAGACTCGAAACGAAAGTGATTAATATATTATCACAACCTTCCTGAAGGTCAGAAATTGTCAAACAGCGGACAATAGAGAATGTATTAAATATTTAAGTTCTCTTAGGGTTGTTGGCCCTCCCTTTTCTTTAATATTCCTGAACTTGATTGAAACCGCAAATGACCAAAACTTTTAGGTCGCAAAGAACAATCTTCCAATCATTATATCGAATATTTTGCCAAGAGCGGTTCCAGCCAAAAAATTGGGGGGTCATTCATTTCGAATACTGATATTTGATTACATTTTTATTTTCTTTTTATTTCAATAGGTTTGTCAATATGAGTGAACAATTTTGCTCATTACATCTAATTCTCCGATTTCTACACAACTGTGTTTCTTATAAAACTAAACTTTCGAAATAGGTAGAGGTTTTAAACAAGGTTGTTGTCTCTCCCCCACCCTATTTACGATATACCTTCAGAAAGCTTTACATCATTGATTCAGAAAATGTAGGAACATGGCAACTGAAATCAGAAATGTTTGTCTCTATACCCTGTTATTTCCGGACGATCAAGTAATTATTGCCACAGACGGAGAGGATGTCTAATACATGTACAGAACACTGGAGAAGGAACTAACAAATGGGATTTGAAAATCAATATCGACAAAACTAAATACCTGAATGTGGGAACAATAAAAGGGTGTCATGAATATAAGTACCTAGGAAATATAATAACAGAAAAGGAAAGACGATGTATACAAATGCTGAACTCCCTCCTATGGTCACCGAGAACAAAGATAGAGCAAAAGTGCAAGCTGTTAAAACGGATTACCTACGACGCTCATGTATAGTAGAACATGTACGAAACGATGATATAAGAACAAAGATGGAAGACACAGTCATAGAAAGAATTCAAACACGTCAGCTAATTTGGTATTAAGATGTTTTGCGGACGGAAGAACAACGATGGCCAAACAATCATGGAATATGTGCCCCTTACCCCCTCCTAAATCCGCTAGTGCCACCCGACAAAAAAAGGATCAGACCCAGACATGAAATTATTTGCCACTTTGCTGATTTCTGTCTTTGATTAACTCTCATCCTAGAATATATCCTGTAGCAGCACCTAGTTCATCTCTTATTTGACGTACACTGTTCCTTCTATTTAGAAAAGCAAAAAGTCTAATGTAGTACTATTCACAACCTTGTCTAGGAATTACTAGGAAGTTCAGACCATGCAACAAAGGCTATGAGCCTCATTATAAGATCACCTCCAAATTCTTAACACCCATGATGGATACACATTAATTCTTCTTGGAATTACCTGCAAGCCAGAATCAGCATCTTTTATTCCCACAGTGTGACCTTGTGAGAACACGAATTCTTGGAATATTTAAAAGAAACATTTGACGTTTTGTGATAACATGAAAAAATAGTTTGCATTTAAATGAATATTCATACACAAGTTGTTGCATTTTTCTTTACCACTCTACTTCTACAGGTACCCAATTTAGAATCTGCCGATTAACGTTTAACGTAGTAGTTCAGTAATACGTTTCCTCTGGTAATATAGCTATAAAAGATGAACTAAAGATGTGTGCTATAGGTGAGAATACCTAATTAAGCAGTCACGGAAAACAAATTATCGCAAACGGATATATTTGTTTTCTGTCAGTCGAGCATCACTGCTAATTACTCTTAAATTATATTGTTATGAACAGTGTGACCCATTGTTCAGCATTGTATAAGGTTTTCTAATTCCGATTCCCCTATTTTGTAGGAAAATATAGAGTTTTGGAAACATCACAAGTTGATAAAGTTTATCAGCGCCTTTCTGTATATTACTGCATCAACATATTTAAGTTCTTCAAATATTTATAGAATTTTGTAAATATTCATCCAAGGAAAGTGCATAGAAATATTTATTTTGCACAGCATTCATAAAATAACGACTTAGGCGATTTCAAAATTGGAAACTCTCTGAGCTAAATAAGAAAATTGTTTAAAAACCATATTTTTATTTGAAACTCATTTGTCCATCAAACTTAATGATTTTCTTCCTACATATAAAATTGTATGAAAGATTATGTTATATTTTATGCTGGAGGCACATATAGGCTTACATCATTTTCTTATATTCAAAGGAACATTACAGGTGAGTGTCTAAGTGTTTATTGGGAAATAACACCACACTTTAAAGGAAATTACTAAATCAACATACTCAATTGTCCATTAATACAATAATGGAACTACTAACATTTTGTACAAAGACAACATATTTTCAACTTGGCATGGCAATGGGTTCCTGTTTGTCTCCCGCTTTAAGCAACATTTTTATGGAAAAATTTGAAGAACAAACAATTTTCTCAAAACAGATTAAACCTTTGGTTTGGTGGCGTTATGTTGATGACATATTCGTTATTTGGGAACATAATCTTGAGGATTTACACGCATTACTTAACGACATAAACAACACAGAACCAACTATTCAGTTTACACTCGAGCTTGAACAGAATAACAAATTACCATTCTTAGACATTTTAATAACCAAAACACAATCGACATTTGAAACAGAAGTTTACAGAAAACCAACTCATACTAACAGGTATCTCAACATTAAGTCTAATCATCCAAGTTCGGTAAAAAGAGGTATCATTTAATCTCTATATGACAGAGCAAAAACCAATTGATCTAATATCAATAAATTCAATGAAGAAAAAACGTTTATAAAAAATATACTTTCTGCCAATCATTACCCAAATAAATTTATTAATAACGAGTTAAACAAAATGGAATACCAAACAATCCCTAACAACCAACATCAAACTTCACCAAGCAACACTGACTCCCAAGATAATCACATTAATACAATAACTATACCATACATACAGGGTCTATCAGAAAGACTAAAAAGAGTGGGAAACAGATATAATATCAAAACCTCATTTAAAACAAGAAATACACTAAAATCAATTATATCAAAAACCAAACCAAATAACACAACTCAAAATACAAAAAATTGCATTTATAAAATCCCGTGTGAATGTAATAAATTCTATATTGGAGAAACCTCTAGACCTCTGAATGTTCGCATAAACGAACACAAAAATTACATAAAAAACGACAATTTGAAAAATCCAAAATTTGTGAACATGCTTGGGACCTTGGTCATAAAATACAGTTTCAAATTTCAGTTATATTACACAAAGAAGAACACAACACCAAAAGAAAACTAAAAGAGTCTGCTTTAATTTTGTTAAATGAAAGCGATTGTATCGCTACTACCTCCGTAGCATTCAGTCGTTCTTGGTTGCCGATGATTAAGGAAGAAATTGCTAATGGTCATGTCCTTGTGAACAACCCAATATCGGGATAGTTCATAAGGTTTTTCCTAGGTTTTCTCTTATGATTTTAATGGGATCACTGAATCAACAAAGTTCTTTGGTCGCATTTTTGGCGAATGCACTATCTTATAAGAAAGTCGCACCTAGGAGCGCCACATAAAGTTCTGAAGATCTCCCTTTCAAATTCTTCCAATTTGAAAGGAACTATATGATTATATGATCTTTAGAAATTTCTGTGCTACCCTGTATATTACAAATAAAATTCTCTTAGTTACGTCAAAAATCAAATAATAAACATTGTCAAATATTTAAATTTACATCTTGGAATTATACCTTTTTAATCCATAGTTTCTTAGCCATTGACAACGGGGTCTGATCTAGACCCCGAGACGTTTGGAATATACAGAAATTTTCTTTAAAGTGTTGTGTTATTTCCCAATAAACACTTAGACATTGAAAAAGATGTCACAAGTATCCTTCAGAAAACAATTACAGTAGAGTTTCTGAATTCAATTAATATTGATAATTTCCCAAAAGTACTGTGTATCTAAACATATACTGTCTAACCTATAACCAAGGAGTATAGAATTTTTTTTATATATACAAAAATGCAGAGTCCCTATGTTTCTATCAGCAAAACTCAAAAACCACCATATTGTTCAAAATAGTTTATTTCGATTGACATAATAAAAAGTCGAATTAGTCTCCAAGAATTTTTTCTTTACTAATGGAAACCAATACTTTATTTCGAAAAAAATAATTGTTGAAGGTTAATGAGGATTTATGCTGTTTTTAGAAAAAATTATTTTCTGGAAATGTGATAAATATATTTAAAAAAACAAAAAACCACTTCAAAAAAAAAACAACTAAAAAGCAAAAAATATATTTTTCTGTTACAATCAAATATTTCTTCTGAAGTCGATGAGGTGAAAATAATTTGAGACATAGACGTAGATACATACGTTTATGAGTTGTACGAGTACTTTGCAACTTTGCTGTTCAATTTGGCGCTCACTTAAGAAAGCGTACTTAACAATTTTTTTGCTTTTTAGTTAAGATTCTCTTTTTCTACGTCGCTTATTGTTTTTTTAATGTATTTATTTTACAATTTTTAATGACATTGCTTCCAAGCAACGTTCATTATTTTATCTTGTTCACTAATGAATAGAAAAGTGTAACTTGTGTTTTCTATAATTATACGCATCAATAAAGTTTTTCGTGCGGTTCCAACTTAGGTGGAAGCACTGTATTGTAACGATTGGAGAATATTCAGCATTTTTAGGTCTGTTAATTATCAGACATTTTGATTTAATTCCAACTACATTCATTTAATAATCTTCCCTTTGTTTTCCCCTGTTTTTTCATTAAAAAATGATTTATTATACAATTTAGTGATATAGAATAATTCTAATAACTTTGTTTGATAACAATTTAAGATATAAAAAATAAACCTACTTCACTTTTGAGCAAAATTGATAGTTTTTGTCAAAGCTAGCATAGAGTTGGCAAAAAGACCTGAATATTTATTATACAATTTATAGTAATATAGCATAATTAGATTCAGGTTTTAATTTTTTTTTACATCTGTTTGATAACAATTTTTGATATTATGAAAAATAAAGGTCTCCGTTTTAAGCAAAATTCATATTTGTTGACAAACCTCGTATACAGTATGCAGAATAAATTTTCTCTAAATATTAATCATAAGAAAATTTTCCATTCGATTCTAACTTACACGACTACCTATTGAGAACTTCGATCTTGAGTTGGTTAACTGACATTTATTTTGATTTAATTCCAATGTATTTTCAATTTATTACAGCCCATGTTTCAAACAGACATTTGCTTTTTTTAATACTATGGCTTTCACCAATTCTATGGTTCCTAGACAATTAGATATTGAGAGTCAGTGGATGTGTGAACGCTTTGGGTTATTTGATTTCAGTCTCATTATTGTTTGTCAGTTGTTTTTTCGAATATTTTTGTTAATAGTATCAAGTTTTAGATAGAACTGTTGCATTTTGTTTTTCCTATATAACCTCAAGTGTACGTCAAGCTACCCTGAGGATAAAAGGGTTCACCCTACTACGTTGTTAGCTGCGTCAATAGAGATTCAGTTGTCTCCGATTAATGACTCTAAGTCGCCTACGTCACCTAGTTTCTTGGTACCTATCAATCCCCAGTTGTCACCATCCAATGCTGTACTAGCTATTTTTGAACCTCAATGGTCAACGTCGTCAAATGCAGCATCTTCTCTGGAACTTGGCAAACTCTTTCCAAAGACGACCTCGTAAAGTCATCAAAAGCAAACGAAGCAAAACAGCTATATTAACAGACACTCGTGGAATAGATGGGTTCTCGCTGGAGTCAGAAAATAAGCAGAAGAAGAGAGTAGTTGGCCGTAGGAACGCTGCAGTGAAGAAGCAAATATTAGTAGAAAGAAATTGCAACAGTTCGAGTTCCGAAGAAGATTAATTTTGTTTACAATGTTGCGAGTCTTCCTGAGACAGTGTTTCTGGGGAAGGCTGGATTCAATAGTGCCCCTCCTTTTTACCCTAGCACTGTTTCTTTTTACCCGGCTTGCGGGGCATCAAGAACCAATCAACTGGACTGACCATATCGTCAATATCTGACGTATATATGAACCGATTAGGCCTGCCCTACCCTATACATTATATTGTGAAAAGAACTAAATATTTAATTTATGTGCTAGCAAGATTGGTATTATCGGTAAATACAACAGCTCTACTAACAATATACTATGCCCTCTTCCACAGTATTGCTACCTATGGTATATATTGATTGCTGTGGTGCATATGACACCTCCTTTCTACACATACAATGTCAAAGTAGACCGATAGAATTAATCTCAAACAAATCTATTGATTTTAAAACTCCACTATCTATTAGGCAATGAATTATTTGAACGTGTGATGCATATTTTCTATAACTTGGTCAATTAGTATAACGTAACTTATAAAAGATCTATATCTATATCTATATCTTGATTGGCCTTACTAACATAAATAAAGTTTGAACACAGAGAAGTAATAAAAACGTTGTAATCACTATTTTTATTCAACTGCCAACTAAATCTAAAAATACAGGTTACCAAATGTCTACTTTGTAACTAAAATTAAAAGATTGGCTCAAATCGAACTCCTTTGATCAATTGTAATTTACCTGATTTAGTCAAAGATGATACCATGATAGAAAATTTTTATTAATGATATTACCAATATTACAAAAATTTCATATTGTACTTACTATTACTACTACTATTGCTAAAAAACGAAATATGAGTAGATATGTACAGGATTCCTGACTTTGAAACACATTTTGATAGTTCCTATTTTACTTTTTTGCAACATTTTAATACAGTTTTTAGTTACAAAAAAAATATTCCTAACAATTCAGAAATAATTGGTACAATAGTGAACTTAAATCTTTACATGCTTCTCTATGTGAATTGCATAGTATATACACCAGTTCAGATAACGATATTATAAAACAACGGTACAGAAAACTAAAACTAATTTATAAGCAAAAAGTTAAAAAGGATAAAGCAACTTTCAATAATGACAGAATTCTCTGTGCTCAAAACATTAGTAAAGATCATGGAGAATTATAAATGAAAAGTCTAAAAATCCCCTCCTTAAGGAAATGTATGATAATTCTGACAGCAAATTTATGAATATGGGAGATATATGTAATGCTATTAATGAACATTTCGTAAACATGTATGAAGAGATTAAACTTTGTGACTTTGTTTAAACGTCATTTTTCTTAACGCCTTCAACACCGGACGAAATTAAATACTTAATTAAAAAAAACACTGTTAAAAAAGCAGCTGGAATAGATGAAATAAATTGTACTGTTTTGAGATCTGTAATGGAGGAAATTTGTGTTCCACTTTCTTTTCTAATTAATGAGTCTTTTAAAAGAGGAAAAACAGAATAGGCGTCAGAGGCTCAGCAAATGAATGGATTCGATCATAAATCACAAACCGTGAACAAGCTGTTCAAGTAGGCGAAACTAGATCAAATTTCAAGACAGTTCATACGGGGGTGCCACAAGGCTCAATATTGGGCCCTGTTCTATTTCTTATATTTATTAATGATGTTCCATTATCATGTCCTACATCTGATCTCAAAATTCTCTATGATGATGAACTTGTCAGAAATGCTAATGTAGTCACTCGGAAAATTTATGACTGTTGTAATTCACATGGTTTAGCGGTAAATCACAAATAATGTCATTCCTACCTAAAAACAACACAATTAATTTAAGTTATCTTGTTAGGTTAAATAACGAATCTATTGAGCAGACAAATTTATGTACGTTCTTTCCGTTCTTTCCTAATGCACCAATTAAAATTTACCCTAAGTTTCAACGTTCTTAAATTAGCATATTTCGGCCTTATATTTTGGGGCTATTCAGCTCATATTGACAAATTCTTCTCTACACAAAAAACATCTTACGATGTATAGCTGGTGTTCCCCCATTAATTAGTTGCAAGCAATTTTTCATTGAGTTTAATATTTTGAAGGTCCATTCACTATATATTTACCTATTAATAATGAATATTAAAATTCAAGTATCACTTACTAGAAATGATCAAAATACACAATTATTCAACTCGTAGCAGCAATGAACTACATCAGCCATTCTCTAGGCTATCAGTTGGGCAAAATTCCCATATCTATAGGGGGACTACAAGTTTTAATAAGTATAGTGAAGTTTGGAAAGGAGCTTTATACATACCTGTCGAGAAAAGCATACTACTCGTATGATGAATTTTTGAAAGATGCTAAGTGACGCGGGTGGTGATTGTTTTGACAAGGCAAATAAGTCATTTGTATTTGTAAGATTATTTTTTTTGTAAATGCAGTTATTTTAAATGTTAAATAAAGGAATATTTATTTATTTATTTATTATAGATTGTGTAATTTGTAATTCTCCTGGCAATAAATATTTCTGTACTCATGTTGCTAAAAGCAAAGTATATGTTAATATTAATAATAGTTAAAAAAGCATCATATATATATTTTGTAATGATTTATATATACTTTTTTGAAAGACATGCACTAGATTATACGAGGGCTGCCTTTTATATTTCGGGATTGGACAACCCTAGTGTTGCAATCGGACAACTGACAGCTCTATCGTAAAGTTTGACATTTTTGAGGTTATACGTATTCAGAACATTTTGACATACGAGCGCTATGTGTTGTTTACAGTAACTTAAAGGATTCATCTCGGCCAAAAAATGGAATTAAATCGTTTAACATTTTCGTGCGATTATTTTTTACAACTTTCAACGTGGATCACGTCAGCAAGAGTGCATGGATGAACTTAATTTAATTTTTGGCGATGAAACTAGTTCACTACAAGACGAATTTCGTGAAGGTCGTCCAAAAACAGTTGTTGTTCCGGAAACCGTTGAAGCTGTGCGCGAACTGATATTGCAAGATCGTCATGTGAACTATCGTGAGATTGAGTCAACCTTACACATTAGTGGGACCAGCATACATTCAATATTGCATAAACATTTGAATGTCAAAAAAATTTGTTCGCGATGGATCCCACACAATTTGTCAATCGTTCAAAAAAAGGCTCGTGTTGATTGGTCGAAAGAAAAGCTCAAAAAATACGATCGCGGTGCTTCAAAACACGCTTATGACATAGTGACAGGTGATGAATCGTGGATTTACGCGTCTGAGCCCGAAAGTAAACAGTAGTCGACTGTATGGGTGTTTCAAGATGAGCCGAATCCAACAAAACTTGTTCGCGCACGAAGCACTTCCAAGCAAATGATCGCCTGTTTTTTTCGGAAAAACTGGAAATGTCGCAACCGTACCACTAGAACAACGCAGAACAGTCAATTCTGAGTGGTACACTACCATTTGTTTGCCAGTTGTCCTCCAAGGAATGAGGAAAACCAACCGCCGAAGACGGATCACTCTTCACCACGACAATGCGCGCTCTCACACATCGGCTCAAACAACTGCATTTTTGACCACTCAAAACATCGATTTGATGAGTCATCCGCCGTATAGTCTTGACTTGTCACCAAATCACTTCTTTTTATTCCCGTACGTAAAAAACAAATTGAGAGGTCAACGTTTTTCGACACCTGAAGAAGCGGTTGCTGCATTCAGAATGCATGTTTCATCAGAGTGGAAAAAGTGCTTCGACAATTGGTTCAAACGCATGCAAAAGTGTATAGATCTTCATGGGGAATATTTTGAAAAACAATAAAGTGATTTTCGATGATTAATATTTGTTTTTGTTCTCTAATACCGAAATATAAAAGGCAGCCCTCGTATTAGTTTTAAGTCTTTAGTTTGTACAAAACCAGCTTCCACGCAAAGATATACTATTTATACCTCTGTACGATTTACAATGTATTGCTATTTATACCATGTTATATATATTTGTAACTGTGAAAAAAATGCAATGGACAAATATTCATTAAATAAGTAAAAAATAGCAAATTGAAGACATAGGAAGAAAAAGAAAATTATTATTAATTGACGAATTTAATATATTCATTTGAATTTTTTGATGAGGTATAAAATGCTACCTACATGCAATCGTTATTAAGACCACTTTCAGACTGTTTATTGATGTAGGCAACAATAACCATAAAAGAAAAAAATAATCTGACTAAATTTAAAGACATCATTAACATTGAAACCACAAAATAAACTGCTACCAAGCCCAAAAATTTGTTATGTACCATTGGTTTTCGAACAAAAACGCGATTCGGTTAATTTCACAATCGTTTATCTCCATAACGAGCGTAAGCAAGAAGCTCTTCAACGAAAATATTTTAGTCCTTCATTTAGTCACGGTCTATACTTTAAAACAATTTCTATAATTCAAAGGATTATCATCATCACATTAAGAACAGCCAGACAGTTAACGAGCAGTTGCAATACGCCATCTAACATTACGTGAAAAAAAATGCGGACAGTTGAATGCAATTGTCAGCAGCAAATCACAATTAGAGAAGGTGAATCACAATTAGCGCCTATGAGGATGCGACTTTTTAATATTTTATTGAATGAATATTAGCCAAATTGCCATAATGCTCTTACCATAGACAAGTAAATAATGGCAACATAATTATGATCTTTCAGGGTTATCACAAAGCACATTTTAAATAACGCATATTATATTTAGTATCCACAAACTATTGTACAAAGCGGAAATGTCAAGATCTAGAAATAATTGTAGGTAATGCAATGCTAAGGTGTACGAAATAAAATGTAACATTTTATCATTTAATGGTAGCATCGCTTGTCAAATGTTCCACATAATGAATTAACGTTTTTGATTGAATTTAGCAGGGTGTTTTTTAACCGAAAAGGTTATCAATTTATCTGCAACTTTTTTTTTATGTATGACGGCTTGGGCAATTTTGATGATTTAAACTGCTTTATATTAGGGAACATTACAGAAAGGTCCTCTACAATTGTTTATAACATGAGATTTACGGTTCTCCAGAAAATTAGAAAAAAAAGTAAATAAGGGACTAGATTTCAGTGAATTTCAATGAATCTAAAACCGCTCAAGAAATTTGAACATTATCTATATATAAATAGGCTAAGACAAAACGATTAGGTACCATTTTCTCCTCTGTTTCTCAACCGATTTTCTTCATTTTTGTTTTGTTTAATAGCTACTGACGACCTTCGGTGCAGAATGCTAATCTTAATTTATAATATTGGTTCATTCATTAAATAAAATATAATAAAAATTCATTATTTACGTCAATAATGTCAATACCAAACAAATGAATGTGCCGTGTGCCGCTGCCGCCAGACTCAAACCATTGAGTAATTATATATAGACAGACCAATGCTATTATATACTTAGAGCATGTACTTCTGGAGGTGGCATGCAAGCGTTGTTATTGTTTAGTGGGTAAAGTAATCGTTGAATATCATAATTATACAGGGCGATTCCAGATATGTTAGAAATAATTTTTTTAATGGGTGGCACTTAAGCAGTTGCATATTTAGGGTGTTTAAAATATAGATTAGAGTGCAATTATAACTAATAAAATAATTATATAGGAAAGCCCATTATTGAATTTACAGGGTTCTTGGAATAGAAGGTGCAGTAAAATTACAATTATACAGGGTGGTGCAAAAAATGTTATACATAGATGCATATACAGGGTGGCGGAAATGGAAATGCAACATTTCGTGACCCATAAGCAGTTGTATATATAGTTAAGATGAAATATAGGGTAAGAGGAATTATAGATATACAGGATGGTGATAAAAAATGTTAGAATTGGAAATGATTTATAGACTAGACCACGAAAAGTTCCATATATATAATGATTGAAATATAGGTCGGAGTAGAATTATAGTTACAGAAGATAATTAAAAATTTCATAAACAAAAAGAGTAAATATGGTGGGTCATAGGCAGTGGCATATACAGAATGGTTTACCCGGTGGTTGAAAAATGTTAAAAAATATTATGAGTGGTCCATAAGCATTTGCATATACAGGGTGGTGGAAATATATAATGAGATGGAATTATTATAATGAGGATTTTAATAAATGTTAGAGAATTGAGTGCAATTATAGCTATACAGGGGTGTTAGAAAAAATAAATATGTAGGGTAGCCCATTAGCAGTTGAATTGTTGTCATATTAAATTAAGAATTACGAATTTGAACACAAATAAAGTTCTATGAATTATAGCTGAATTTCGTTACTTATTTGTAGAAGCGAGATGTAAGACCGATATCTAGGATTTTCGAGGCAACTATCACACAGAGGTTCCGAATCTGGATCCGTTCTGTGTAATTGCTGTTCTCCCTAAAGTCCTAGGATAGAATGTCAAGATAAAATTTTCATGTTACTTAACCTGCCAGAGATATTGACACAATTGGTCGAATTTCGACCACTGGGCGACAGCTAGTCTATATATAAATAGGCAAAGACAAAACGATTAGGTACCATTTTCTACTCTGTCCCTCAACCGATTTTCTTCATTTTTGTTTTGTTTAGTAGCTACTGACAACCTTCAGTGCAGAATGCTGATATTAATTTATAATATTGGTTCATTCATTAAATAAAATATAATAAAAATTCATTATTTACGTCCATATTGTCAACACCAAACAACTGACAGTGCCGCCGAAGCCAGCCGGTAAAAATGCCAAACATTGAGTAATTATATATGGAGCGATCGTTATTCTTAGAGCATGTACTTCTGGAAGTGCCATACTAGCGTTGTTAGTGTTTAGTGGTAAAATAGTCAATGTAGTAGATCAGTATTGATTTTTTGGACGCGTTGCGGTAACTTTCATATTAAATATTCTGTTTTTAGTGTGAATTTAATTATTTGATTAATATATTATTAGCACAACCTTCCCGAAGGTGTTGTGTTAAAAATTGTCAGACAGCGGGCAATAATAAGAATGTATTAAATAATTCTTTTTTTTAATATTGGTGAACTTGTTTGAAACGGCAAATGACGAAAACTTTTAGGTTGCAAAGAACAATCTTCCAATTATTACATCGAATATTTTGCCTGGAGCGGTTTCAGTCAAAAATTTGGAGGGTCATTCATTTATCAAAAATATTTCGAATACCGATATTTTATCACATTTTTTTTATTGCAATATATTTGTCACTATGAGTAAACAATTTATAATTACATCTACTTCTTCGATTTCTCCACAACTGTTTCTTATAAAAATATACTTTTTACAATTTAATGAAACAGGGTCGAATTTCGATCACTGGGCGACCACTAGTAAATTGTATTCTACACATTCATATCAAACGATAAATAATTCTATTCTGAAAACTCGATATGTTTCTTCAGAAAAAGTTTTGTAGAAAATCAAGAAATTGATGATGTGTATTTCCTTATCGGTATTATATTTTGAAAAAAAAACTAACCTAACCTCACCTGACCTGTTTTTTACAACATCTAATAATTCAAGTACAAATTTACGTTTTACTGTCTTTTTATTTTATGGTATGCTTTGAATAATCCTATGTAACAACCGTTTTGAACCTCTGCCATAGAAACGGTACTAGCATGCATTTTTAACCGACTTCCAAAAAGGAGGAGGTTATCAATTCGTCTGCAACTTTGTTTTTTTTTTATGTATGACCAACGATTATTCAGAAACGGCTTGAGTAATTTTGACGATTTAAACTGTATTATGTTAACGAACATTACAGAAATGAGATTTACGGTTTTCTAGAAAATCAGAAAAAAAAATAGGGCTACATTTCAGTGACTTTCAATGAGTCTTGACTGTGTTCTCTAAAACGGTTCGAGCAATTTGAATATTATAAATTGTATTCTACAAAGATATGTTCCAGCTTGATTCCGTATATTTTTCTATAACGTAAAAATTACCATCTTTCTGAAATTCGGAAAAATATACGCAAACAAACTGTAAATAAATATCTAGTTGAAATCTCAAGATATGCAATGAAAGTATATCGTACAGGGTGTTTGTAATAAAGTAAGTATAGTTCGGGGGCTTATAGTCGCCTGAAATGGCAGAAAATATTCCGTTAGTTTATTGAAACGAAAATTTGTTGTGTCGGCGAACTCTTCTATATGGTATACCGTTGTAGGTGAGTGCCTGCGTGCATGTAATATTAGCTGGTACATAAGCAGTTGTATACATAGGATAGTTGAAATATAAGTTGGAATTGATTTAGTTATACAGGGTGGTTCTAACAACATTGTATTGGGTGGCACATAAGTAGTTGCGTATACAAGGTGGTTGAAATAAGAGTTGAGCAAAACTATAGTTATACAGACTGGATGTTTGCGTTATAAGACGGAGAATAATTACAGTTATACAGGGCGGTTTAAAAAAGTTATATAGTTTGGAACATAAGTTGTTGCTTAGACAAGGTGTTTGAAGTAAGGGTGGGGTAAAATTATTGTTATTCAGGGTGTATTAAAAATTTGTTCTATAAGAATAAGCAGTTGAGATATTAGAATTATAGAACGGGGTATAATTTATAGACATAGGTTCAAAAAAATGTAGAAGCAGTTGCATATACCGGGTTCAGAAAGCTGAATTTTGTTCTATAGGGTAGACCATGAGCAGTTGCATAAATGGAATACTAGACATATGGGGCGAAGTAAAATCATTGGTATACAGAAATAATTTAAACAATAGAAAATAGAAAGAGTCAATAGTGTGGAGAGAATTTATACTTATATAGGGTGGTCTTAAAGATATCAGGACCGTTATAATATTATGTTGTTTTGAATTATAGTCGTACAGGGTGATTCAGAAAATGATTGACCAATATCATCTATGTCAATGGTTCGGCCTGAGTAGACGTGTTTTATATCGCTCTGTCCAATTTTAACAGTTTGCAAGTTTACGCTGTAAAATAAAAATAAAAGTTATATCATTCAAGTGGTAAAATCATAATCTACAACATAGCAGTCGTAACATAAAAAGTGCAGTTAAAGATGCCCTGCGTGAATTATTTAGTGAAGACGAGTTTATTAACAAAATTTTAACTAAGGTCAACGATAAACTCGCAGCACTAGAAAAAACAGTTCAAAAAAGGAAGGAAGAATTGTAAATATTCAGCAATCAGAAAAATTAAACAACATCTGTGTTTACAATTTACCCGCAAATCCTAATGAAAACTCAATGGCAACCTTTGTTCATCTATGCAAGGATAAATTAAAAGTGAATATTAACAGTGAAAACATTGTGAAATGCTACAGAGTAGGACACAAACAAGAAAAAACAAGACCTATGATTGTAAAGTTCCAGCTATATCACCACAAAGTCAATATTTTTAAAAACGTTGGAAAACTAAAGGGGACGAAGATTGGTATTGCAGAGGATGTAGTGTCTGTCTTTTGTTGTACAAACATAATATTCAAAAATTTGATAAAAAGAATGTGATTACTCGATATGGAAATATTTATGTTAAAATTAATGACAAATTTCAAAAAATTACTGACATTAACTTTTGAGTGAATTAGTCTAGAATATCATTTGTTTTCATAATTAGTTACTCATAGGTTTTTTTAGGCTAGCGATGTGTACATTACGTCACTTTATACTTGGGTATTTGTGTTAGTTATTAAAAATTATTTCATTTTTAAATTATAGTGATGAGTTGGAGAACTGTGGCAGGGTGGAGACGGTTATAATTGATGATATCGAGAAGGTAAGAGATTTAACATCTGATAAAGATCGCTTAAATATATTTCATTTAAATATAAGTCGATGAATTACTGATTTATTTACAAACTTTCAAAAACATTGATATATTGGTATTATCTGAAAACTTTATTATTGAAAATGTTAATAACTTTATTCCACCAGATTTTGATCTAAATTTAATAAAAATGATGGGGTGGTCATGTATGTTAAAAAAAATTCCAGGCGAGCAGTGAAATAATAAAATTTAGAGCGATAAACCTAATTAGATGTAGCTTTAAACTAAAGGATGTACCTTTTTGTATTACTGGGGCTTATAGACCCCCCTCTTAAATATTGATATTTTTTTACAGGATCTTGAAAAAATATTATTAGCTCAAAAATTATATAAAAATGAAGTTTTTATTGGTGATCTAAACATAAATATTTTAAATGTAAACGATGACAGTGTTAATCAATATTTGAATATATTAGCTCATAAAGGATTTTATTCTTGTATAAATAAACCGACAAGGGTTGGTCCAAATTCCTCGTCCATAATTGATCATATATTTTTGAAAACGGGAAACATTAATCTACAGAAAAATACCTTTAAGCCTTTTATTGTTCGCAGCTCCTTAACGGATCATTACTTTGTTGGGCTTGCAGAAAAAAAATTAATTTATAGTGAAAAAAATCATGATTCCGATATTAGTAAAATATCAATCAGTTATGAGCTTAAATGCTCAATTAGCACAAGAACCTTGGAGAGAAAATCTAGCAAGTACCGATATTGAAAATTCATATGCCAAATTGTCTACACTTATAAAAAACAACACTAAAATTATAAATATCAACAGAGTAGATAAAAAAAGAAAACCCTTGATTACCCAAGCATGTATCAATTCAATCAAAACTAGGGATAAAATGAAAAAAATCATTAAAATATCATTCACCGGATGTAATTAAAAATTATAATTTTTTTCGTAATTTGACAAATAAAGTAATTAAATTAGCTAAAAACAACTACTTAAAGAATAAAATTGTAGAATCTAAAAATGATTACAACAAAATATGGTCTGTAATGAATGAAATAGCAAACTCACAAAAAAATAATACTAGCCATATTAATATATTAAAAGATAACGAAATTATAACTAATCCAACTGAGATAACCAACACTTTTAACGATTTTTTCACGAATGTTGGGAAAGGACTTCAGGAATGTATTCCTCAAAGTAGAAATATAAATATACAGCGGAAAATAAATAAAAACTCTTTATTTTTATTCCATGTGAACAATAATGAAATTATAATACACATTAATTCTTTACACCTGCACCTGGAAATACCTGGAACGAGGTTTATTGGTTAGCGGAATATGATCTGAGTAAAATCCATTCATGGCTTAGCCAAAATTTATTAAGCCTAAATTTCTCAAAAACTAATTTCCTAACTTTCTCTGCAACCGTAGCTGACCAACCGAATATAAATCAAATTAAAATTCACGTTTCCAGTTGTTGCAATATAAGTCAGTGTGATTGCACAACAATATCTAAGATTTCCAGAACAAAATATCTAGGTATTATACTAGACCAACATTTAAAATGGGATCAACACAATGCGTTTCTCAACTCAAAAATAAGAAAATTACTTTTTAAATTTTATCAATTACGTGACATTTTAAATGAAAAACTACTTCTTACATTATATAATGCCCTGTTAGAATCTCACTTAAGGTACTGTATTATTGTTTGGCATAGCTCATATACTACGTTGAGAAATTTGTCTGTAATACAGCTTTGAAAATTTTGTTCAAAAAACCGCATAGATTTTCAACAAATCAACTTTATGACCCATACAAAGTATTTAATATACGACATTTATTAATTGTGCTTTAAATTTTTTCGTTAAAAGAAAACTATAGCTTGTTGAAAGTGTTTCTAATTATGTTACTAGATCATCAATGTTAAATAACTTACCTGTTCTCTTTATGGCTAACTGTCTTTGTCAAAGATTTATTACTTATTATGGCCCTATTTTATACAATAAATTACCAACTAATATAAAAAAATATCAGTTAACCAAAAAAAAATAGTATTAAATTGAAACAGTATTTACTTAATAACCCTACTAGTTTCAGTAAAATTTTTAATTAACACAATTCTTTGGTCTAATATATCAAGTCTCCTGCTCTGCTATCCCAATCGACAAAATTGTACCATTGTCAGCTTTAATTTTTTTGAGAAGGTATAATTGTACACAAGAAGTTTCTTCTTAGGCAATTGTCCTCTCTAGATTTGTAGTATTTACTTGTTTCTTTTTATTTAACTGTTAAATTACTTATTGTATATATACAAATCTTTTATTTATCAATTATAATTTGTATTTAACGAGCTAAATAAATTTATTTATTATTATTATAATTTATTATAATAAGTTATATAGGGGTGACCAATACACAGAAGCATATAGAGTGAATTAGTTACATTTTTAGAAAGTGGTCCAAATAATAAATCAAACAAAAAAGTTAAAATATATTTGGAAAACATAGACAAAGAATAAAAATTAGAGAGGGGAAAAAAGAGAGAGATAAGCATACGCTAACATTTTCAATTGAATTTTACTTTAAATCAGATAAAAAAAAGATGCCTGAAAATAGTGGTTGATTGCACATGTTTCTAAACGGTTTTTATTTAATATTTATTTAATATAAATAATTTCTTATTCATTAACCGACTTCCAAAAAGGAGGAGGTTATTTATTCGTCGTCACGTTTTTTTTATGTATGCACAGTGATTATTCAAAACCGGCTTAGGCAATATAATAATACAGAAAGGTACCACATAATATTCAATAACGTAAGAATTACGGTTTTTCAGAAAATCGGAAAAAACAGTAATTAAGGGACTACATTTCAGTGAATTTCAATAAATCTACACTGTTTTCTCTAAAACGGCTCAAGTAATTTGAATATTTTAAATTGTATTCTACAAAGATATGTTCCAAAGTGATTCCGTATAGTTATCCATAACAAAAAGCCTACCGTTTTTAATAAAATCCAAAAAAATTTTGTAAAACACGGTAAATATCAATGTAAATGTCAAATTTTCATCATAAATGTCTAGCTTCAATTACAACATATGTCATGAAAGAATAGCGTACACTGTACAGGGTGTTTGTAACTGTTTTCATTGCAGTCAAGTGAAATGGCGCAATATATTCCATTAGTGTATCGAAAAAAATTTTTTTTAGGTGGGCGATGTTTTCTATATGGTATACGGTGGAAGGGTGTGTACATGCATCACAATTCAAGCAACAAGCAATGTGCCAGTTGAAATATTGGGCGAAGTAAAATTACAGTTAGACAGGCGGGTTCAAAAAAATTTACAAATAAATGTGGTATTGAGTGGTATATAACCAGTCCCATATATAGTATGGTTGAAATATAAGATGAAATAGAATTAAAGTTATACGGGGTAGTTCAAAAACTGAAAACGTAGGTTTTCGCGGCCAGAGTCATAGCTGATTTTTCCGGATTAATTTACTTATATATCTGAAACCAGCAATTAATTGATCAAAGTTTTCCGACATTTCACCCACACTTATAAGGGGCTTTTTCAAGAAGGACAAACTAAACAAATGTTACTTACCTTGCGGCTACAAATTGTAAATGAAATTCATCATTTACAATTTGTGCGTAAGTGTGACAAGTTTTAAAAAGTGAAGTTTCAAAGTGTGTTGTGTGAGAAAAAGACGAACCGATCGGAGTCATCGCAATATTTAATTTAAATATTTAAATACATCATTTTTATTATTAATTTCAATTATTATTCAGAAGTCTTAATACAAAATGTTTACTTTATAATATAGCGCTAGTCTGCACACAATTTAATGGTAAGTAACATTGCCGCTTCTTGTGGTAGTCTTTCTGACTTCTAACGTATAGTCAAGTCTCTAATTTAATATATGCCAGAGAGAAAATTGGAATGTTCATTAATATAACGAAAAGCAAATGATATGCAGGTTTTGTATATTAATTGAATGTTATATTTGATTTTCTATAAAACAAGAGATACTTAATATATTACTTGCTCCTCATTTCTTTCACGGAAAACTGGTATGGGTATTTCCAGATCAACGTAGTGTGGTGTAGATCGGATAGTGTCGAAGCAAATTTTTGCTTTTGCTTGCAGTTGAGATGACTGAGATTAAGGAGGAAAAGGTAAGTTCCTGGACAACTTGTAGGCTAATTTTTAGAGAGTGTTTGCAAGGTTCCCTGCTTCCAAAAGCTTCTACTGTGGTCCTCCTTTGTATAAACCTTTTTCTCCATCTGTTACCTGTCCTCGAATTTATTACATATTATTAGTATAGTTTCAACTGTATCTCAGATTCCTGTGAGGGTCTACTTACTCTAATAGTGATTAGGGCGTTTGAAAAGTAACAAATTAAGGAAAAAAACAAAGCAAATACTCAACAGTATTTATGAAGCATTGTTTACTAAAGTTTTTTTCGGTAATTTTCTCATTTCTTGAACATTCTTCAATAATGACACTGTACTGCCTGGTGTTCTTCCATTTACGAGGGAATATTCCTGAATCTGTTCTGTGGTTCATTTTCAATATTAAGATCTCCTATTTTTACTATTTTTTTTAAATCTTATTGACACCCTTCCTGACTATTTATGACTTAGGTTGTTCAGTTGTAGTCGCGTTTATTGACTACTCTCTTACTACTTCAGGAGCAGACTGCCAAATAATAATTTCCATTCATCTGCCGGTATTTTTCGTATTGTACTGCATCTTTTAATACCCTCTTCGAGGTGTCATTCTTTTGTACGCATGACAATATATATGATATATATTGTTTCTGATCGGGAACCTCCATCAGTTGCGGTTCCCTCAATAGAATGCCCTCTCGAACACTTATTTATGTATTTGATACATAACAGCAAATTTGTAGATCCTAGATGTAAAAAAGACCGACATGTAGGATTTTCGGGGAAACTAGCACACAGAGGTTCCGAATCTGGAGCCGTTCCGTCTAACTGCTGTTCTCCCGTAACTACTATGTTAGAATGACACGATAAAATTTTCAGTTTATTTCACCTTTCAGAGTTATTGAATACTCTCTTCGGGGTGTCATTCTTTTGTACGCCAGACAATATATATGAGATGTCTTGTTTCATGAATAATATATTTTTATAGGGTTTCTTCTTGCGCTTTCTTAACCCTTTAGGTGTCATTGCTAACTAGGGTGGTTTTATTATTTGTCTAGTCTTGTTATTCTGGTACTTATTGCTTCATTTACCGCTTATAATATGTTTTATGTTCTTTTACTACTAGTGGGTGCTCTGTAATTTTTCCATTTAGTCTTCTGCTCATCTCCCACAGATAAAATATTGAGTTCTTATCTATATTGGGGAGAGTGAAGAAGTTTGTTGATATAGCTTTAGTATTGTGCATAATTGTCTGTTGAAGATCAATTAGAATATGTACAATATTAAACAAGTTCTTAAATTATGTAATAATAAAACAGTTATAAATTTTGTTCCATACATTTAAATAGATTCATAAAACTTCTGTTGATATGATTAAAAAAGGCAGTTGAAATTACTCTTACTTAAATATATGAATTGATGTGGTATTCAATTAAAAGTGAAGTTGGTAAAATTGTGTTAATATTTTTAATGACTACTTACCTTCGTGCACTTTCATACAATAAAATAAATTACCCGGTTATTATAATGATAACTAATATATACAAACTGCAGTATTGACCATACAAAGAAGATACGTTTTGAAAAAAGACATCACTCTATTTTTTTTTCTAATTTTTGTAATAAATTGCCATTATATGACGTATAATTAGTACGTAATTGACAGCTTAAATAATACAGAAATGTAATTTCAAGGTAACGTCCTCTGTTCTTATTACACAAATATATAATTTAGCTAATTAAGTGAAGAATTCAATTTAAAAATTAAAATATTTTAAACATAAAAAAAACTTGAAGGACCCGATCGGTGAGTCGAAACATTTTCTTATGCACTTACTGACAAAACGTCACTTGAAAAACCAAAGAAAAGATAAAATTAATTGTCGACATGAAAGAACTGGAACGTCTATTAGCGTTTCTCGTGTATGTCGATAGGGAATCGGAATATGATGACATTCAAATTCATACTAAAAATATTCCTGCAACAAATAAACAATTTTGTAATTATAAACAGAGCGATAATTTAACTAAAAATGTGAAAAGTTGTTTAGAAATGTCAAAGTCAAATAGACTACAAATTGTTTACGATAATATTACACATGATTCAAAATCCGTTGAAACACCATCGATTGAAAATAATGTACCAAAACCACCTGGCGGATCATCGAATAATCGCATTTTTAACGTTTTTGAGTATATAACACTTTTGTATTTAGAAAAACTATCAACGATTGCAATTGAATCCCTGTTTCGAAGTAATGTATCAAAAGTTGTTGTCGGTACATGCCTATTATAAATGGGGTATTTTGTTGGTTGCTCATGTTCTCGTGAAAGTGGATATCTGCTTTGTTTTTGTAAATATAATACATCGTCCCTTTTTTCAGGGCAATTTTTATGATGTTCTTCCAGTTTATCTTCCGGAATTACATGCCTCATATTGAACTGACATCTTTTAAGATGCGGATAATTTTCCCCAAATTCTAATATATGTCTTCCAATACGTTTTTCTTGTACCCTATGATCATCATCATAGGGACATATTTCAATATCCTCTTTTTCTGATTCCATGATCGCAATACACGAAAAATGTGTATAGTAAAGTAATACTTTGAAGAATTAGAAGCGAGTCCTTCTTTATATACAGGAAGTGCTGAATTATTTCTCATACCCCTCCTTAAAAATATTAATTAGTACATTGATCATTACATGTAAATCTACATTGAGTTATTTCTCCATTTATACTGTGTATTTTTTCTTAATTATAATTCATCAACGTTTCAAGTTGATCAATACTTGTAAATTTACATTTAAGTTAAGTTTAGCACATAAACTTAAATTACCATAAAATCTTGAATTAATTTATTCAACAATTTTTTTTAATTATATTTCAAAATATAAACTAGAATTAAAACATCATTTCTGTAAAATAATGTTTCATAATCTTAAAATTAACTAGCCAACTTCTACAATATTCAATTTTTCATATTTTCAGGCACTCCATTTTGAATCACCAACAATTGTCAAATTATTTATGAGCATAATGTTTGTATACTAAATATATAAATAAAATATTATTTTTTCTATATTTTATTTATTTTTATAAATCACAAGCACTAAGAAATTTATAAATACAATATTACATGTTTTATTATTTACACTTACAATTTTATTCATTTAATATTTATTATTATTTTTATTATTATTATATATATATATATATATATATATATATATATTAACCTACAACAATTTATGAAGGATCTGTATATGACCTTAATTAAACATAGGCTATCTTCCAAATGTAATCCGCTCCTCAGGTAAATGAGTTAGATGATTACTGATTTCAAAGAACGATATCCTTGTGGGTGACGCGATGTGTCTCCCTTCACTAATGTTCTAATTTCGGAAACATTTAATATTCCAAAACTCAACATAATATTCGCAGTCTCGCGCAACACTTATTGGTAATTACAAACTACTTTATCGAAACACATTCGTGGATATGCAACATCAAAATAGTATAAATCTCAGAATCCAGTTTACTATGCAAGTCGAGTTCAATTGTTTTCTTCCATTTCTTAACCGTCCCATAACCAATACCAATAATGATAGATTCTTGCAACCCGTATAGCGGAAACCAACCCAAAAAATCGATACCGAAATACCCAATAAGCTCATCTACCTGTCCAGTTAAATTCTGTCATGTAAACTTTAGCCCTAAAGTCTATCCAATTAACAGATATTGATAATAGACAGAACGCACTAAATACCCGTCGTGACACGGCCGTAATTATACAAACTCCTCTAGAAACAGATGAAGAGTATATAGTCAAGTAGGAAATATGGATTTTAAACGAAATGAAATAGACAGTTTTGAACACCAACCAAACCAAACTATTCATTATATTGTTACAAGGTTTCATTTGACAGTACTATTAAAGGAATTCTTTGGAAATTGATCACCTTAATAAAAACCGAAAAAGAAAAATTTAGTAAAAAACCGTATTTCAAGTCTTTACGATTGCGCATATAAAAAGAGGAAGAAAAATTCCTGGAAAGCGACTAAGATGGCTTATAAATGCCGCGATACAGCAGCAGGTAGTAGTGGATCAGCTTATGTGCGCTTAACTGAACTCTCTGAGACTACGTAAAAATAGTGTATTATTAATAGTGAATATTTGGTGTGGAAATACAGATTATTATCAGTATAAAAATGGTATTGAAGTCATAGAAAATTCATAACAGTAGTGTCGAAAGTGGAATTAAATGTATTTTAAAATCATAATGTATTTATGTCCACTATGAGAAGCATGGAGGCTGCGATTGACCAAAGTACCAAAGATATTTTCAAAAAGAGTTACCGACCAGCTGAAGGAAAAATTAAATAATATCCTGGAAAAACGTGACGTAACGGAGACGTAAATTCCAGAAGAAATCCAACAAAAGTTAATCCAATTTATTGGTGAGAAACGTAAAATTAAATTAGAAAACCTTGTCACTACCCTGACTGAAAAACAATTAACTTTAGTTGAAGGGTTATTTTCGAAATTTGATTTAAAAAGACAAGATGAACTTAAAATAAGGACTAAATTAAATTAAAAAGACTTGTACAATTCGAACAGCTAACGCAATCAATACTACAAGGTACTAAAGTAGTTAATCAGAAACTACAGATTATAGAATCAGACATTAAGACAAGTAGATGATGAAACTGAGATTCTAAAAAGTTCAATGGATAGTTTCGAAAATAAGGTTAAAATGGAAATTAAGAAAATGCAACAAGACGTACAGAGAGGGACATAAGAACACCGTAAATACCAAAGGTTCAATTATAGAAGCCCCACTTTTTATGTTAGTTCACATTGAAGCAGTGGCCGCAAAACGGTTGGAATAGCTGTTTACGGCTACTTTTGCAGTAATTTCTTTTAAGAGGTACAGCATTAGATTTTTTTCAGTGCATACCAGTGGATGAACTTCTAAAAGATGATAAAAGTATTAGATAAGTCAAGTACACCAAGTGCACATGAAATGGAAAACACAAAACATCTGGAGAGTTTATCTGTTAAAGACCAATAAGTTGCATAAAGTTTTATCAGTGTATTAGAAATGTCGAAGTTCAACAAAATCTTATACTTAGGGTATTACCTAGGTGTTCAAGCAGATAACAACAGTCCGAAAGTATTGGAATGATAGGAACAGTTCCTTCAGGAAGTCCAAAATTAACCAAATAATTGTGATAAAGCATAAACGAAGAAACAATGGGGTATATTATCCCTGTAAACATACAAAGCATTTCGAACGTTACTGAGTAAGGTTACTGGTCAGATCACCAGTCAGAGTTGGCTAAAACAGCAGTCAGCCTGCCAGTATAAGGGGTCAACCGCTGAATAATCTACCACCAGCTCCCAGGAAGAGCGGGCAAGAGAGCAATGCGTACAGGGGCAAATAGCTGACCGAGCCATTGAACCAATCCTATCACTCTATCACTCAATAAGAGAGGTGCGCCCAGGCCACGGTGGAAAAAGTTCGCTAAATATTCAGGTGTCCTGAAGTCATTATGGGCACTTTTTGAAGCTAGTGTCTGAGTGGGGTAACAGTATATCCTGGATATGAGCTATAGTTTATTTCAGTAGTTTGCCTAAGTCATATACCCTACCCAATCAGGAAGCAACCACGATGACAACGATGCTGGTGAAACAACTTTTCAGCACGTTTTGTATCCCGTTAGACTACATTCGGACGTATTTCAGAAGATCTGTACGATGTTGGGTATCATGAAAACTAGACCCTCACATCTGCATGTACAATCGGACGGAATGGTGCAAAGATTTAACAGCACTTTGGTACAACATCTATCCAAGGTCGTAAGCAACAACCAACGTGATTGGGATTAGCATATTTCCCTATTCCTGTTTGCCTATCGCTCAGCCGTACACAACAGCACAAGACTAACTCCAGTCAGAGTAATACCATGTGATTTGGGATTTGGCTCATCAGAAGTACCTTGCCAAGAAGTTATGTCGACCATGTCCGATAAAACATGCTGGCCACACATGAACTAGCCTGGACGTAGATGTTGGCCACCAGCGGTCGAATGATGACACGCCACGATCTCAAGGCAAATTCATCGGGTTACAAAAGAGAGATAAGGTCTGGCTTTACAAACCCCAGAGGAGTAAGGAGTGAGTATCCAAAGCTCTCACTAGCTTGAAAATAGCCATATGAAGTAGTTAAAAATATCAACGACGTCTATCGCATTCATCGGAATCCGAGAACCAAGATTAAGGTGGTCCATTAGGATCGACTAGCTCCCTATCATGGAGAAGAGGATTCGGGAGGTCCAGTATTAAAGGAGGCAGTGTTACAACGTTTAAATTAACTTTACTAATAGAAGAAATCCCTGGAAATTAATCACCATGATTAAAACTGATATTTTCAGTATTATGTATGCTGCGATACATCAGCAGCAGGCGTACTGGAGAAATGTGTTATTGATTGCAAATAGTTGGTGTGGAAATCGAGAGTATTTTCGGTGTAACAATTGTTTTCAACTCACCGAAAATTAACACCCTCTGACAGCAGAGCCCCATCAACACATAACATCATCTCTTAACCGAACCTTTAACTACAAAGACTGGAAATATTTCAGATTTTTATCAGGATTATCTAGAGCCCTTTTAAACTCTTATTAGTAATCGGGTAAGATCTAAGGAATAGGCAGATTTGGTCCCGAGTTTAAACCTGATCCTGAACCCCTCTGATATGAGTCTTCTAGTGATGTTAACAGATTAAAACCTCGAGTTCAGTCAAGACACTGTAAATATTTTATTTCGCTGTTTATTTCCTGAGAATGTCTCCAAGGCAGGAGCCGGAAAGTGGATAAATTCATCATTTTAAACTGCGGTGGCATGCAGAACCGAACCAGTATTTGTTGGTCACATGAGCAACAAAATGAACAACATGTTGTTTTATAAGGAAAAAAAACTTTTGGTATTTATGAATCAAATGCACCCTCAGTAAGTTACAATTAAAAAAAATGTTTCGTACTGATTATATATAGAGTTATCCCAGTTGATACTTCCTCTATAATTGTTAATTCAAGTTTTTCTGAATAATACGCGAATAATGTAAAAGAGCCCTGGTTATATGTTTTCTTAACCAAAGTGGTTACGTTCTTATGAATAAATTTCACGCTATAGGAATTCCCGATTCGTTCATTTAAGAAACTCTCTGACAACAATCACAAAGGACAAAATGAAAACAGCGGGAACACAATTACTTATATAATCCTTTCATCGTAGGTAATTGAGGAGGTGATTTTGTTGTTTCAATTGAAAAAGTTAATAGAAAGTGATTCAATGAATTAAAACTTGTAGCAAAAAAATATATCATTAACTTCCAGGACAGCTTCGATAATGAAAATGAGATTGTATGAAAATAAAATATACGTATGCTGTTTTTAGTAAAATTCATTATGGACTTGTGAAGAGTATTCAACAGCAAATAGGACATCTCCGGATATTAATATTATATAATATTGGGAAAATAACTAGATTTTTCTAAGACTAGCGACGCGACCACCAAAATTTAATATAAAATATATGTTTTTCTAACAAGATGATTAAAAGCACAGTCTGCACAAAGTTTATTGAACATTCCAAACAAAAAGGCTCTACTCGAAGCATAGACAGTTGAGACAAACACAGATAAGCATATCTTCTTTTTTTTTCGAATATCTCTTCTTATTTATTACGTTATTCCATTATTTTCATTGCTCTCAGAAAATCATTCCAAATATCAATAGAAACTGAACCAACTAATATAAAAACTAAACGAACAGAACAAGATTTTGTTATTTACTGAATGATAGTTGTGGAATTACATGAGTAGAGTAAACTTGAACTCATTTTAGGATATAAAATTCAAAAGTCATTCACGTATACCATCCAGTTCAGTAACAGTTTATAGAAAATAACTGATAAGATTTTAATAGCAAATTGGTAGAAATAAATTATTTAACTAACTAAAACCGCAAAAATACGAATTCCTTTTGTTTTTTGCTTATATAATGAAAATTAATAAAGGAATCGTAATACCGTCAATGGAAAAGTTGGAGAAAATTAGAAATCATTCTTAACGAGCATTTATTCAACCTAATAGGAATATTTTTCACCGAATCATCGTCAAACCGATAGTTTACAATGTTGACTTTATATGAGCTCACGATAGATACTACTGAGTAGGTAGTTTTTGAAGAATTATAAATTAAATAATTTTGAGAGATATTTTGCATAGGCCTCGTATTAACCAGGCTAGTCCAATCTGGATATACTAAATGTTTTTAATTTGTCTATCTTGGATTTTTATTGCAGCTCGGGAAATTGGTTTAAAATAATAGCAAATATTCCATTAAAAGTACGAATATGCCACATTCAGCCAGCGTTTCACTGATATAGTTGTCAAAGCACATGGGCGCGTCTACCATGTTATAAGTGATAAACTATCATTTAGAGGGAGGGAAGGTTCCAGCTGTTATTACAACCAAGTTAGGCTTTTTTAAATAGTCACTTTAAATTGGTTTTTCCAGCTTTTCTTTGTGAAAATTGCTGCGATCAAAATTACTCCTAGTAAACCAAACTCAATTTGATGACAACTTAGAGTTGTTGAAACGGCGTTGAATTTTAAATAAAGGTTTGGCGTTAGGCTGCAAAACTGTGTTTTTACAAAGGTATTTGTCATTTATTTTGACGTTTTTTGCACATATTTCTCCTTTTCTCTGAAAAACGGAATCTTCAAAGTTATAAAACAATATACGGAATAAATCTTTGTAGAAAACAATTTTAAATATTCAAATTGAGAGAACAGTTTTAGAGAAATTAGTGAAAATTCATTGAATGCAGTCCCTTAAAAACCGTTGAATTTCTTTCCTTATAGTACCTTTCCGAAATATTATTTAATATCATGCAGTTTAAATCATCAAACTTGCTTAAGCCGATTTTCAACAATCGCTGAGCATACATAAAAAAGTCTTCAATTTGAAATATATATCCATTTGCCTCTACGAATGAAACATGTTTAACTAATACTGTTGATTCTTAGCAATAAAAAACATTCTTGTTCAGTATCATTAAGCCGTTTTCATTCACCAGCAAAAGTTATTTCCTTCACAATTTTTCAAGTCGCGGAACAGGAAACACCCGAAAAACATCCAATCCAGCAGCAACTCGTTGAACCATAAACAACCAAGAAGCAGTGGAAAAAAAACTATTAAATACTGTAAATAAAACACCAACCAAAATTTACGACTTTTCTTCGCTTCCCCCTCTCTTCGGCAATTAATATTCCCGAAGTCCGCCACACGGAATGGCTTTCTTTACATCAGGTCCGGATTAAAAGGAGCCAAGATTGAGGAATCGTCGGACCTTGAACCTATCCCGAGAACCGAGAGAGAGTCCTGCAAGCAAGCAAGCAGGCAGGCAATCACGGTGATGTATCTATTTGTCAAAGCAGGAGGCAGTAGAATCGGCCAGCCGAAGAGCAATTGCGGTCTCTTTTTATGTTTCCGGTCCACCGGAAGTTCCGCTCCGCTACCGGTCGATATATCTACGTGCAGTTGCAGATTAACTTCCTGTTTCCGCCGTCAAGATTCACATTTTAATGGCGCAATTTTTTGGGTATTTGTCAGTACACTTATCAGAAGAAAGTTACTGGTGAAAGAAATCGTTTAAATCAAGTAACAAGAATATTCTTTTTAACTAAATATTAATGAAAGAAAAACAGACCACTGTGTTTTTAATCGCTTCTATCTGCGTGAGTACAAGGACTGTTTGATACATTTACTAACTAATAACAAGTATGAGATATAGCTGCCTAACGTACTAGAGAAGCGGTAAAGCTTTTGACAAATGTCAGCCATTTTTATCCTAAGATGAGTTAATTTTTGAGCTATAGTGCGTAAAAACATACAAGATATTTTACGATTAATTTATTTACTAAAATTGTGACGTATAACTATTGTAAGAACAAACTATTTCTTTTCAGATTCCACAAATATGTTTGCACAAGACAATAAATAATTATTCTTTCAACAAAAAGTTTAATTCTCTTTTAGAGACTTGATTTTGTATTTATAGTTATAATAGTTGTATTATTAGAAATACAAGACATTGTAAAACAACTACAGAATGTAGTTTCAATTTTCTTGTCTACCCTAATTGGAAATAATTACCCATATTCAAATATGAAATTAACAATGGTAATCTCCTTTTGCTCAACCCTGTATCGGGACAGTCCATAAGGTGTTTCCCAATTTCTCCCTTATGACTTCAATAGGATCTCTGGAACATCAGAATTCTTTGATCTCCACATCTTGGAGCGCCAAATGAAATTCTGAAGATGACTCTTTTAAATTCATCCAAATTGAATGAATCTTTGTTATTTCACATGATGTTCACATTTTTTAGTGCAGTAATTGTGGTATTATTCCTAAAAAATCATAGAGATAGAAAAAACAATTTTTATATAATGAAATTACAGGAAAGAAGTATAATAGTAAATAATGTAGATCGTTCTAAAGGGGACAACAATAAATAAACAAACGAGAATTACTCAGGTTAACATTAATAAAATCATTAATAAGACAATTGAAAACTGACGAGAGAAGTTTGCTAGCAGCTGACCAGTTTTTGATTACAAATGGAATTTTAAAAATGTCAAAATTGATATATCAATTTCTAGCAATTTTAACATAATGAATAATGTATATTTAATAAGCACTTAAGTAAAAATGGGTGTTATTTCTTGAATTAAGTCTAGATAAACCTGGAAAATTCTACCTCACAAAAAGCAAATTAGGTTAATTAATACACCAGTTTATAAAGCAAAATTGAACTCATTTTCAAACATAAAATTCAACAGCAATTCGTTAATATCAGATCAATGACAATTTATAGAGAATAATTGCTAGCTATTTAACAGCAAACTCGTATAAGTAAACCATTTAATTAATTAAAACCCGCAAAAATACGAATTTCTTTTGTTTTTTGCTTATATAATGAAATTTAAAGAAGGAATAGTACTGCCGTTTACAGAAAAATTGTAGAGAATCAGAAATCCTTCATTTCTGATTTTATTTATTTATACATGCTGATTGGATCTTTTTCCAATACTATTGAATAAGTAGGTTTTGAAGAATTGGAACTTAAATAATTTAGAGAGATATTTTGCACATCCCACCGTATTAAAGATACTAGATCGGATTATACTAAAGATATTTTGAAAGTTCATACATTCCACTGCAATTTGCCAATCTTGGATTTTTGCTATAATGCCAGGAAATTAGTATAAAATAAAAGTAAATTTTGCATTAAAAATAGAAATATACGAAAACCAGCCAGCGGTGTACTAACAACAGCTTCAAGTCACATGCACTGATCTAGGATTTTCTTCAGTTGGGGGCACGAGTGGAAAAATATGATAAATTGTATTATTATATGTTATTTCTTCAGCAGTTTATTAGGTTTTTATTTACATAACGATTACCTGCCGATACTGGTCTATTTTTCCATTAGCTTATTAAGTTAATGGTTATCTGTATACTGTGTACTATTATTAATCAAATAACATTTTCCACTGACTGGATCCGCCACTGTCAAGACATCTGAGTAGAAGTAAGAGTCGGTCGTTTAAGTCAAAATTCGCAAAGAATATTAATACATTCTACGGCACTATGACACAAATAGAATATATACAAACTGAAGTGCATTATGAATTTTCTAAATGTATTTGGTATATTCCTATAGAACTATCGTAGTTAATATGATACGTTCTACAAAATATTTCTACAAATTATTTAAATTGCAATTCTGCAAGATCTTTTTAACGGACAGTATCGACCTTCAGCCTTATTAATCGGAACATTATAACATATCATTAGGACGTAGAATAAGGTTCTTAGAAGAAAATTATATATTTTTTTAAAAACACTCACTTTATATCGGTTGTTCCAGCTTGTCTTAATTAAAATTGTTGCCATCAAAATTTATAAATACTCATTTTGGATATTTGCTGATTCTCTACAACTTTTCTATTAACGGTATTATGAAAACAGATAATTACTTTTCACTCTATAAGCAAAAAAATGAAATTACGACATATTTTACTTCTACGAGTTTGCTGTTAAAATTATGTAAGTTATGGATAATGAACTATTTAGGCTAGTAGAAAAAACCATCCACAAACATTTGACGAGTTTAGCTTGTCAAACATTTATTTCAAGATATCCATCATTTATTTAGCCATGTTTTACCTAAATAATAAATATTTACGCCTTTACTATTCCGGTTTGGAATTTCAAAATATTCCTATAAACTTTTCACGATTTATGTTTTTTGTTTATCAAAGTTTGGTCCCCATCAATATGTGTTTGTAAAACATTCTCAAAAGTAGATAATTCCTAAACAACAAATTTTGGTCTTCGGATAACTTGTTCCGCAGTACTAACTATTTACATAAGTTCTCACTTATTGACGTTTTCAGAGGCCCTTTATGATTTCCATACTTCCATTCTTGCGTAGGTCCAAAAATTTATAATTTCCAACTCTGCTGCTGCTAAACTTGTCAATTTACTTGAAATATTTTACCTCTTATGGTCACTATAAAGTGACAGTTTTTAAATACCACATTTCCTGCAGTGAGTGTAATCAACCAAACGTAATATATAATAAATTATTCTTACTATCGATTTACCCTTATAGATGATTTTTTTACGATTTGTATAGAAAATATATTATGTCAGGACTTAAAAAAATTAAATTTGACATTTTCGATTATACTTGTACTTCTAGTGTTCCAACAAAAGTAAGACGGCTAAATCCTTCTATCGGTTGTTGATTTATTATATAAAGTTGCTATGTGGGGTTTATGTTCAGACTATATAGTTGCTGCAGCATCTAATTTTCTCCATAAGTTGTTGTAATCCTTCTAAGATGTCAGTGAAAATAACCGTATCGTCTGCATATTGGATATTATTCTAAAGCTTCTCTGTGTAAATATTCTAAATAATTCTTGAACAGTAATGGAGAAAGAGTGCAACCTTGCTTTACATCATATTATATATTCACCTCTTGTGTTGTGTTATTCCCTACCCTGTCGATTGGGTTAACTATCTTGATGTATTTTCTATCTAAGCCCACTTTATTCAAAAGTTCTACCATACACCAGTCAATAGATATTTTTAGGTGACATTAAATTCGACAGCAAACCTCGTAAGCCATCACGTTAATATTAGTTTACAAGTCATAACTGACAATTTTAATAGCAAACTCGTAAAAATAAATTATTTGAGCCTTAAAAACCCAAAAAATATGAGTTATTTTCGTTTTTTTGCTTATAGTGTAAAAAGTAATGATTGTTCATAAGGCCGTCAATTTTGATCGAAGCATTTTTCATAAAGAAAAGCGGGAAATACCGATGTAAAATGATTTTAAAAAATTCATAACTTGGTTGTAATAACAGCTGGAACATTAACCTGTCTCCTACTGAAAGCTTATAACGCTGAAGATGGATATTATATGTCAAGTAGATCTTGTAGGATTCCAATTTAAATACTGTGTAGAAATATTTTGCAGGACGTATCGTATTAACCACTATAGTTCGATAGCGGGATGCAAAATACTGTCTTTTATATTTCGGGATTGAACAACCCTAGTGTTGCAATCTGACAACTGACAGCTCTATCGTAAAGTTTGACATTTTTGAGGATATACGTACTTAGAACGTTTTGACATATGAGCGCTATGTGTTGTTTACAGTAACTTAAAGGATTCATCTCGGCCAAAAAATGGAATTAAATCGTGAAAATTTTCGTGCTATTATTTTTTACAAGTTTCGACGTGGATTAAGTCAGCAAGAGTGCATGGATGAACTTAATTTAATTTTTGGCGATGAAACTCCATCAAGGACCACTGTTTATCGATGGTATGGTGAATTCAATCGAGGTCGTAGTTCACTCCAAGACGAATTTTGTGAAGGTCGTCCAAAAACAGTTGTTGTTCCGGAAACCATTGATGTTGTGCGCGAACTGATATTGCAAGATCGTCATGTGACCTCTCTTGAGATTGAGTCAACCTTACACATTAGTGGGACCAGCAGACATTCAATATTGAATAAACATTTAAATGTCAAAAAAATTTGTTCGAGTTGGATCCCACACAATTTGTCAATCGGTCAAAAAACGCTCGTGTCGATTGGTCGAAAGAAAAGCTCAAAAAATACGATCGCGATGCTTCAAAACACGTTTATGACATAGTGACAGGTGATGAATTGTGGATTTACGCGTATGAGCCCGAAAGTAAATAGCAGTCAACTGTATGGGTGTTTCAAGATGAGCCGAATCCAACAAAAGTTGTTCGCGCACGAAGCACTTCCAAGCAAATGATCGCCTGTTTTTTCGGAAAAACTGGACATGTCGCAACCGTACCACTAGAACAACGCAGAACAGTCAATTCTGAGTGGTACAAAACCATTTGTTTGCCAGTTGTCTTCCAAGAAATGAGGAAAACCAACCGCTGAAGACGGATCACTCTTCACGACGACAATGCGAGCTCTCACACATCGGCTCAAACAACTGCATTTTTGACCACTCAAAACATCGATTTGATGAGTCATCCGCCGTATAGTCCTGACTTTTCACCAAATGACTTCTTTTTATTTCCGTACGTAGAAAACAAACTGAGAGGTCAACATTTTTCGACACCTGAAGAACCGGTTGCTGCGTTCAGAATGCATGTTTTGGAGATACCTCAATCAGAGTGGAAAAAGTGCTTCGACAATTGGTTCAAACGCATGCAAAAGTGTATAGATCTTCATGGGGAATATTTTGTAAAACAATAAAGCGATTTTCGATGATTAATATTTGTTTTTGTTCTTTGATCCCGAAATATAAAAGGCAGCCCTCGTATATTTTGAAAGCTTATAGAATGCACTTAACTTTGTACATCTTGGATTTTTGTCACAGTGCCGTAAAATGTATTAATATTGGTTTTGACAGTGGCCGATCTAGTCAGTGGAAGAAAGTCATTTAATTAATATTAGTTAACTATATGCTGATAAGCAATAAGTTAATAAACCAATGAAAAAATATACCAATATAAGCAGGCAATATCTATGTGAATAAAAACGTAATAAACTGCTGAGAAAAAAACATATAATAATACAATTTACCATAATTTTCAGTTCGTGCCCCCACCGTAAGAAAATTCTAGATCCGTCAATGTGCCTTGCAGCTATTGTCAGTGCGCCGCTGCCTGGCTGTCGCATATTTGTACATTTAATGCAATGTTTACTATTATTTTAAACCAACTTCTCGGCATTATAGAGGAAAACCAAGTTAGACAAATTGAAGTGGAATTTGTGAACTTTCAAAATATCTTTAGTATATCCCTATCAGACTAGTTTCCTTAATACAGTGGCATGTGCTTATATATAAACTTAATATCATAAACTATCGTTTTGGCGATGACTAATATTCCAGTATTAGTTACCAGAAGGTTATAAATTTTTGAAAAAAATCCATTTTTGATCAGTTTTTCTGAGTTTACTCGGTAAAAAATGATCCAATCAGGATATATAAACACTCATTAAGAATGTTTTCTTATTCTCTGCAACTTGCCTGAAGACGGCATTACGATTCCTCCATTAATTTTATTATCTAAATCGTTTACTTCTACAAGTTTGCTCTTAAAATCTCAGCAATAATTATCTATAAACTGTTACAAACGTAATGGTATAAGCGAATTGCGGGTGAATTTTATGTCCGAAAATGAGTTAAATTTTGCTCTATAAACTGGTGCACCACAATTTCTCATAAAACCTTATTTTTTGGTAAACAGTATTCAATTTTTTCTCTGAATTGTCGATATTTAAATAAGTATCAGCATTACAAAGAGCGTTTTAATGAAATATCTCTTGACTTATTATTTTAAACAATTTTAAGATATTTATAAATCAAGGAAGTTTAGACCAGAAGAATGAAAAGCAATCAATTTGTGACTGTTCACTCAAAACAGAACTAAAATCAACTTTAACAGCATTTATTAAGAAATTAGAAAAAATAGAGTCAATGTTGTTTGTCCAATGTCAAATTAGGGAGCGACAAATATTGCAGATATTAAAGAAATGGTAAATAAAGAATTACTATTCTATTACCAATTTATGTAATTGGATTAACTGAAATGATAAATGTGTATTAATTATTGTGAAGAAATTTACTTAGCATAAAAAGCTAAATGAACTTTGTTAGAGAACATAATGCTTTCAATTCTTCACATTATTATTTTTTTAATTATAATTTGTTACAAGTTAATCATAGAAAAATAGCAGCATAGATTTTCGTTACCTTAAATATGTTTGAGGACATCTGCGGCTGACTTGTTTGCCGAGAAGTATGATGAATGAATCCTTGTTTTTTCATGGTTAATTCAAATAAGTAATATTTAAAAGAATTTAACGTGTCATTGGGATATGCATAATGGTGCGACATCATTTCCGAAAAATGATTGAAACGAATGAGCATTCGTGGTCCCTGGAAGTCGTAAACGATAGTGAATGGTTGACAAGTTGACATGTCGAACTCTGTCAGCCATCAATATGTACCTTGACGAATTGTTCTTCGTGGCCAGGTATACCCCCTGACGAGCGGTTCCACGAAGTCTGTCGTAAACCGAGAAGCTGAGGTCCTAAAATGTAGGTAGATGGTAATAAATTAAACATGGACAACGGTTCGTAAAATGGGTTTAGAACGTAGTTTATAATTTTTTAAAAATACCAAAGCCATTTGGAAGGTCGAGAAAACTCGTGTGAACTAGACAATTAAGCGTCACAAAATAGACGATAAAATTTTAGTAGGAGGTTGCCTGATTTCATTTTTTTATGTGGGTTAAGCCCTCGTAAATTTTGGCATCTGCTCAGAGATGAGTTTGTTAACTTTCTGTTTTTATTCTTGAAACTATGAAGTAACCACTTTGCTATACATGTTCTAATTTCATATCGGCAGTTTCCAATGAGATTTGTTGCAATTTGTTCAAATTTTTAATCTCTATAATACAGAAAGGTTGCGAATTTTGTGAGTTTGTGTGTATTTAGAGGATAAACCCCGCATATTTGATTTTTTCACATAACTCTCGATAGACCTTACTTTTGCTGACAAATATTATGAGGGGATTTTAGATATCATACCTAAGAAAACGAAATGACAAAATAATAATGTTTCCAAAACATTACTTGTGATTTAATTATATAAATATTTTAACTACGGGCATTTCAAATTTCTTCTCATTTTTCCTAGTAGAAACAAGTGTTAGTGGACTTGATGCAACTTTAAGAATTATTAGTAGTTTGTACCGAAAGGCTTGAAGGAAGTCATTAAGACACTCTCTATCGATAGTTTTGTTCGTTTAATGTTAATGCAAATTCTTTTATGAAATTTTAAGTTTCGGACATATTTTAAAATCTTATATTTTGTGAGGGGCAGCTCAAGATTTCCTTTTTTTTAACTGACTTCCAAAAAGGAGTAGGTTATCAATTCGTCTACAACTTTTTTTTATGTATGTCGAGCCATTATTCAAAAACGGTTTGGGCAAATTTGATTATTTAAACTACATTATATTAAGGAACGTTACAGAATTTTCCCATATAATTGTCTATAACATGAGATTTACGGCTTTCTAGAAAATCAGAAAAAAAAGTATATAAGGGACTAGACTTCAGCGATTTTTTCAATGAATCTTTAGTGTTTTCTCTAAAACTGCTCACGCAATTTGAATATTATAGCTTGTATTATACAAGTACATATTTCAGTTTGATTCCGTACATTTTTCTCGAACGTAAGACATACCATTTTACTGAGAATCGAAAAAATATATACACGAAAACTGTAAACATCATGGTAAATGTCAAATTTTCATATGTATCTACTTTAAATGTCAAGATGTCAAGGGTGTTTGTAATGATTTTCAGTTTGATACTTTTGAAGTCAGTTTATTTTAGAAGCGAAGTTAAGTTACAGTAGCGTGAAATTGCAGAATAGATTCCATTAACTTATTAAACCGAAAATTTGTTATTACGGCAATATACGATTGAAGGTGTGCGCGTGCGTGCATGTAATATTAAGTGGTACATAAGCAGTTGTATACATAGGATGGTTGAAATATAAGTTGGAATTGAATAAGTTATACAGGGTGGTTCTAAAAACATTGTATTGGGTAGCACATATGTAGTTACGTATACAAGGTAGTTAAAATAAGAGTGGAGCAAAACTATAGTTATACAGAGTAGATATTTGCTTTATAGAACGGAGAATAATTACAGTTATACAAAAGGCTGTAAAAATTGTCAGAAGCAGTTGAGTATACAGAATGGTTGAAATATAAGGTGGAGTATAATTACAGTTATACAGAGTGGTTTAAAATGGAACATAAGTAGTTGCTTAGACAAGGTGTTTGAAGTAAGGGTGGGGTAAAATTTGTTATATAAGCATTAGCAGTTGCATATACCGGATGATTGAAATAAATGGTAGAATAAATTTATAATCATAAAATGTGCTTCAAAAAGGTGAATTTTGTTATATAGGGTTGACCATGAGCAGTTGCATAAATGGAATACTAGGCATATGGGGCGAAGTAAAATCATTGGTATACAGGAATAATTTAAACAATAGGAAAATAGGAAGAGTCAATAGTGTGGAGTTGATATGAACTTATACAGGGTGGTTTTAAAGATATCACTGTAATATTGTGTTGAGTTGAATTATAGTTGTACAGGTCCAGTGTGATTCAGAAATTGATATACCAATAAAATATATAGGAGTGACCAGTACACAGAAGCATATAGAGTGTGGATGCAATATAGCGTGAATTAGTTACCTCTATAGAAAGTGGTCCAAGTAATAAAACAAATAAAAAAGTTGAAATATATTTGGAAAATATAGACAACGAATAAAAATTAGAATCAGAATAAGCTAAAATTTTCAATTGAATTGTACCTTAATTAAATCAGAAAAAAAAATGTCTGAAAATAGTGATTGATTGCACACGATTTCTAAACTGTTTTTATTTTAATCAGCTGATTTCTATAATAAAAAATGAATCTGTGTTTCGTTCGTAAGCGATATACGGTGTTATGCAGAAGGTTTACCAAACATGGAGGGCGTATAGGTGGGCTCATGTGCTATCTTATGTAGACCATATATCGTTTGCATAGCTTACGGTTTTTCTTGTTTAATTTATTTTTTCTTAATTCTGCAGTTGGTATTTGACATAAATAATTCGATGAAAAAATTATATCAGTTCACAAATGCCGAAAAAAGTCATTCGGTTAAACATTTTACCGCATTCCTTAAAAAAAATATGAAGCACATCGAGAACTTCAAATATTTAAAAAAAACTTCAATCCTTCAGCCCCTTGCCAACGATTTACCACTTGCATTGGAAAGTAATTAGTATCACAATAAAATTTGAGATTGTAACTTACTAGGAGAATTGTCAGAGAGTTCCTTGACAATTCATTCCCAAACGCTTCGATTGGGAGAGCTGACTCTATACTCTGGTCTCCAAGGTCCCCAGAACTGACTGCCCTTGATTTTGTCTGTATGGGGACGGGGCAAGCAGTTCATTTACGAGACAGAAATAGAATCCTAGGAGCAGTTAAGAGAAAGAATAAATGTTGATTTTGAAACAATGCGACTAAAAGACTACGGCTGTAGCAGTTAGAGAAAAAAATGTCGCGTTTGCATCCGCAGAGATGGAAGTCTGTTTGTACAAAATTATTGCAACTTGTTGTATGTTTTATTTTTGTAGTTCTCACCTTGAAAGTTACAATGTCAAATTTTATTATAATACTAATTACTTTTCAGTACATGTGATATATCGTTGGCAAGGGGCTGAAATATAGAAGTTTTTGTAAGTATTCGAAGTTCTCGATGTGCTTCTTAATATATATATATATATATATATTTTGTAATGTGCTATAGTGTTTAACTTAATGACTTTTTTAGGGAATCTCGCCATTTGTGGACATCATTTTCTCATCCAATTATTTCAGCTGAATATTGATTGCAGAGGAACAAACGAACATCATAGATTAGATTTAAGTTCAAGTAACAAAAGTTCATTTGACAATTAAAAAAAATAGATTAATAAAAGAAACAAAAAATCCAAGCCATCCAGATGTTATATGGGCTACATATTATATATAGCACATGAGCCCCCCTGTCCGCTCTCCAAGTTTAGCGAAAATTCTAGAAAACACCCTGTTTATATACAGGGTGTAAACGGTTTGAGTGCAAAGATTTTAAAGAAAAATACTTCAGGCAAAAACAAATCAAAAAGCTTTATAAGATTTTGTAAAATAAACTATAGTTTTGCCAAAAAGGACACATAAAGTTAGAGTTTATGTAGCCCTTGCTACAGTGAATAATACAATAATTTCGATTTCAAAATGTCGGTAAATCTAAATATGTAAATACTCAATAGCTTATACATCTTTAATAGCCACATTAAAAATTAAAATTAATTATTTAAACTCGAAATATGCTTTTATATTTTAGTGTAAGTTTCTCGGAATAGATATGGCAACGTGGCATTTTACTTTAACGACGACTGAGAGTTACGATTGTTTCTTGCGATTTCGATTCTTGTAAATAAGAATAGATAAACGGTAAAGTGATTTGAATGATATCTATTTGATGTAGACTTCGTGGTTTGCTTTACATTTAATATATTTTTTAAATAAATAAAATCGGTTGTGATTAGTAAGTTCGAAAATTAAGAATAGTGCGACAGTATTTATTTGTGATAAATAATGGCCGATTATACAATTAGGGAAAGACATGACATGCTCTTAATTTATGGGGAAAGCAGACGTAATTGCAGAATAGCAAGAATGTTATACAGGGAAAGGTTTCCAAACAGACGCCTGCCCAATGCTAGGACATTCGTAGCTGTTTCGCAAAGGCTTCTGGAAACAGGTAGTGTAATACCACAAATAAACAATCGCGGACCACAGCGACATAATCGTATCTTAGCTGCTGAGGATCAAATACTAGACCTTATCGACATCAACCCATATCGTAGCACACGGAGTATTGGAAGTGAGCTGCAAATTTCTCACACTGTTGTTCATAGACATTACGGGAACAATTGCTCTATCCATATCACATGCAGCGGGTTCAAGGGCTTTCAATTTCTGTCGTTGGTTCCTCAGAAAACATCGACAATTTCCTAATTTTGTGAACAATATTTTAACAACAGATGAAGCAAGTTTTAATAGGAATGGTATAATAAATTTTCATAATATGCATTCGTGGTCTGAGTTAAATCCGCACGAAATACGCCAGTCAGTATTTCAGCACCAATTCTCAGTTAACGTGTGGGCTGGAATAGTTGGTGAATACTTGGTTGGGCCATTTATACTGCCTGCATGTTTGACAGGTGAGAATTACCTTTATTTTTTGAACAACACGCTACCAGATTTGTTAGATGAAGTGAACCTACAAACACGTTCCAATATGTGGTACTTTCATGACGGAGCACCTGCCCACGCAAGTCATCTAGTTGTCGACTTCTTAAATAGAACATTTCCCTGTCGTTGGATTGGTCGAAACGGACATATACGTTGGCCAGCAAGATCTCCTGATCTCAATCCTTTAGATTTCTACTTATGGGGACACACGAAAACTAAGGTTTACACGACTCCAATTATTGACGAGAATGACCTTAGACAACGCATTTTTGACGCTGCTGACGAAATCCGAAATATTCCAGGAATTTTTTCTCGCATACGTGAAAATTGGATTAAACGGTGTCGTGCTTGTGTCGATAGTAATGGTGGGCATTTTGAACATTTGCTGTGAATAATCCGTTGTTTCAACTCAGTTCTATCATTATAATAAATTCGGTAAGTAGGATTACATATTTACTTGTCTAATATAAATAATATTAATTAAATCAGTAATAATGACTCTTCGAATAATTTAACTGGTAAAAAACTACATATACAGATCTCTTGAGTTGAATATCATATTTACCCAACTTTGTATAATTGCATAAAAGAAACCGCCAAATACAAATTCTAATTGCAATACCTTGTATTAAAAACGTAAATATTTTCAACAAAATATTTCATACATTTTTATTTAATTCTAAGGTCAATATCATTAGTCAATACAAAAACACAGGTGTTTACTTTTTTTGTCGGCGTAGTCATCCTTTATTATTCGCGCTAAGAGTGAATCTGCTTCGAACGCGAGCGACGTTGCCGGATTGACAATAATTTACTTAATATGTTTTAGGGATTTTCTTGGTTATTAAGGCCTACTGACCATAGTGGTATAAGAGTTTTTGTTTAATGTGGTGTATACTACCTCCACCTAAAATATATGCACTCAAACTATTTACACCCTGTATTTATTTATTTCTGGCGCATTCACCAAAATAGAAGATTTTTAAGCATACAAATCGATTTGTATGCTTAAAAAATCAAGTTTTCAAAAAACTCGATTGTTATTGATAACAAGAAACCAAAGCATCCGAACGTCAAATAATTTGCAGAAGTGTGGGTTAGATGCGCATAATAAGGATTCCGGACCACCTACTAAGATTCTCTTATAGGTTTTTACATTCTTTGCATAATAGGTACGCAGGAAATGAGTTTCTTAATTACCTTAATATCGTTTAAACTATGTATTCTAAAATTATAAAAAGTATACTATTTCATTTCTAGCAACAAGCCCTTTCGTTTGAATTGCTACTTCAAGCGCTTGATTTTGTAAAAATATTGATTTAATATTCTAATTTTCCCCCAAAATTAAGATTAAAATTTAGACTTGGTTTTTCCTCATGTCGTTTGAGTGATATGATCATATTTTTCTAAATTTTAGGTTAAGTAGTTTCAGAGATAAAAGGAGGAATGGGTTTAATTCTAAAAATTTCACTTATCGTCCTTTAAACAAATTATTTTTAAAATATTAGGAAAAAATTATTATAATGAGAAACTCTTTAGTTTGATATATTATCTGATGCGTTTAAAAAAAAGTTGTAATATTAGATTTATTGATTTACATATATTGCCAATTGTTTACCAAATTTTTAGGTTATAAAATATAATTCTCATAATATTTTTTGTACAAATCAGTTTAAAGAATATAGTTATACTCCTCAAATCGAGACCTTTCTTCTGATAAATTACATGATGTGCTTGAAGAATTTTTTTATGATTTTCCCCCAAAAATAAAATAAGGATTTTTGCTATATTTTTCTTAGAATCCCTGAGTCAGGCACAATATTTTGAATTTTCCAGTAGTTTCGAAAGTACTTATTATATTTTCTTACTATCTTAGAAACAAAGTCTCTTTCATTTTTATACATCATGCCCTAGTTATTTCCTTAAATTTTAAAATTGGCCCCTAAATATAATATGAGAATTGTCGTTTTATTTTTCCTGTTAACATTGAGTGAACACCTATGTTCCTATTTTTTTTCCAGATTTTAGTCTCAGTAGTTCCAGGAATGGATCTATATTTGTGTATTTTCGTTAATATCTTTAAAGAATACCTTTTATTTCATATATTATATGATCTACTTGAAACCAATTAAACTTTTTGTTTTTCATTATTTTTTATAATTTGTGTTTTTTTCCTTATTTTTCTCTAAACTTGTGTTTTTAGCGCAATGGTTTTGGAGGTAAGAGCGAAAAGTCAATGTTTTGACCAGAAGTACCCCGCAAAATTAGAATTCTTCCAGTTTCGCTATGTAAGTACTCCTGATCGGATCACCAGTCTGTACACTAACAACAAATTTATTTTCATTCAGTAGTTTGGAAGAAAACTGACTGCGGCCGTCGAAGGCACTAAAATAATTTTGCAAGGGTTTTAACTCACCGAATGTATGAAACTATTTAATCACCTGTATTTGGATAAATTACTAGGCAAAGAATGAAAAATTTTGTTTCTTCATTTTTGGAAATCATTTCTCCAATATGCGCCATATCTTGCGGACAACACTTCTCGCTTATTAAAAAGCCATTTCTGTAAGTAATAAAAGATGCTTACAGGATTCGTAGCTTTTCTACAAATGTAATGGATCTCGTGTTAAGTCCGCTAAAGGCCTGGTCACAAACAAATTCAATTCAGTGTGAACTGTATCCTGGCCTTTCATATCCATCTTCTGTCATTATGTTATGACGATGAGTTTGCCATATATCAGTGCTGCCACAGACATCAATTTTTTATAATTGGTATAGCTTTACTGGAACTCTCATACTTCTCTATGCTCATTTCTTTAGCTACGAGTTCAAATGTCGCTTATCAAGAGTTTTCTTTTGCCGTTGGGAACATTGTGAACTTTTTTAAATTCATCTGAGCCAACACCGCTCTAAAGAAACGTAACAATGGCTACAACCGTTTCAGGTTTTTATTGCCCACCGAGAAACAACATTACTGACAACTGAGTCCAATGTACGTGCATATGTGCAATAACAAGATTTTGTTTGCCCCTCCCGTGTATTACTTCTATGGCATTTACAATATTTGAAGCATTATTAGTCTTGACATCAAATATTTTATCATCATATATTAGTCATTCTTCGCAAGTAATTTTTCTTGACAGATACTCTGCAGTGTGTACCACAAGCAATGTTCAAAAGTAATTGCATTGTTTTTTTCGACTGCCATTTAAATTTGACCCTAATGGTTTTTCCGTATGGAAGTCTACAAGGCCGTTACTACTTTCATAAATACCTACAACAAAAGTTACAAAATACAATTATGTCATTTAAGTCTTTCTTATTTGTAATTATTGCAGAATTCGACATCCTGCTTTCGGATCGCATTTGACCATAGCATTTCAACAACATTATGATAGATGGCGTTTCTAATTAAGAATCTATATTTATATAAATAGACAAAGACGGTTCGGTACCATTTTCTCCTCTATCACTCAACCGATTTTCTTTATTATTCTTGTGTTTAGTAGCTACGGACGACCTTCAGTTCAAAATGCTATAATTAATTTATAATATTGGTTCACTTATTAAATAATAAAATTTAAAAAATCATTATTTACATCCATACTGTCAATGCCAAAGAGTGCCACTAGATTGCTTGAAGAGGAAATCATAAGATGTGTTGACTCTAATGTGAAAGACAAACAAAATTAAAAATGTTGGCTCTTCCCTAAAGTTATCCTACATAGTCATTGATATTGAACCAACGAAAAATTATAATGCATAATAATCGCCGTTCATTCAGCGCTTCCAAGTTGGCAGTTTGCAACTTTCATTACACTGTAAATATGGTTTGTCAATTAAAATCAGAATTATGTTGCACCTGATCATTTTATTTCGGATAAAATAACATAAATTTTAACCTTTCAATTTCTATTGGATAACTTTCATATAATTTAACTAAGATGACAAGAAATCATGAAATTATGCACAAATTTACGATAAATTGGAAGATCTGGCAACAGTGAATTTATGGCTATCTGCAGGAGATTTGATTTAAAGTTTGACATTTCATTACCTTTTCAGTAATTAGGTTGAAAGTTTTCAAATCAGCCAGAGAAGTTTTCAAAGTATTTTCAAGGGTTCCATTTCAATTTACTGAAATAATTTTATTAGTGTTTTTTTCTAATATTAATTAGCAGTATGTGGTTCACATTTCTTTATACTAGCCGTCGCCCCGTGGTCGAAATTCGACCCTAATTCATGAAAATTATGAGTTTTACCTCATTGACGTTATTTTGTCTGTATAAAATACACAGTTGCGAAATTAGAAAAGTAGGCCAGGCTTTTGCTATCCCGATTACTTCATTTAAAGTACATTTATGGAAATAATTCACGAAATATTTTTTTATTTATGTATATAATTGTAGGATTATTTTTACATAAATATGTCTATGCAACATCGGCGGGTTCTTTTTGTAGCCTAAAAGTGCCCGTCATTTACACAGAACCGATTTTAAAAATGGAGATGACAAACAACCCAATGACAACTCTAATATTTAACGACATTTCCATTATCAGCTGATTGATGATTTGTTACACAACACCTTCGGACTATTGTGAAAATTATATTATATTAATGACAGAATTATAGTCACAACAAAAAATTACAAATATTATTTTCTACGAAAGTTAGTACTACTTGTCAATCAATGCTTATCTATAATTTACAACACTAAATATTTTCCTATTGAACAATAGGCAACTCCAAAGATAGTAAAAGATGATAATCAATTGGTCTGAAAGCGTTACCCAGCCACTGCCGTGTTTATCATTTTAAAACCAACCTAGCATATATAATTACGCAATGATTTCTGTTGTCATATAGGGCGTTTTGGATTTTAATTTTTTGAACATTTAGGTTGTAAACTTTAAAGCCAGCAGTGTATGATTTGAAAGGTAATATATATAAAAATATATATTTTACTCTAGAATAAATGTACCTAACTTAACCCAATATATTCAAACAAATCTTTAAAATGTTTTTAACACTCAGAACTTTGCAGCAAGGGGACCATGTAATGTAAAATTAATTAACTATAAGATACCCACATTGTCAGAAACCTTTAATTTTCAGAATGATTTTCAATACAAAAAATCTACTTACCAAGGTATTAACTAATTAACCCATGACGATTTCTGTTTTATGTGGATAATATAGAGAAATATGAATCACATATTGTTAATTAATTTTTCTCCTATTTTTTGAGATTTTTTTTCTGTGAATTGAAATTGAAACTTTTAAAATAATTTGAAATCTTGTCTCACTGAATTGGAAACTTTCAACTTACTCGCTACAAAAGTAATGAAATGTCAAAATTTAAAACAAATTTCCGGCAGATGGCTAAGCATTCAGTGTTGTCAGATCTACCTATTTACCGTGAATTTATGCATAATTTCACAATTTTCTGTAATCTTAGTTAAACTTATTTGAAAGTTACCCGACAAAAATTAAAGGACTCTAAATTAAAAGTATAAGGTTGAAATAAAGAAGAAATCAGAAATAACTTGATGAGGTACAACATAATTCTAATTTTAGTTGACAAACTATATTTACTATGCAATGAAAGTTGCAAACTGCAAACTTGCGGGCGCCCAATAAACGGCGATTATTATGTATAATTTTTCGTTGGTTCTATTTCAATAGTATGACTATGTAGGATAACTTTAACGAAGGGCCAAAACTTTTAGTTTTACATTTAATTTAGTTTTTCTTTCACATTGGAGTCAACCGATCCTATGATTTTCTCTCCAAGCAATCTGGCGGCACTGTTTGCCATTGACAGTATGCATGTAAATAATGACTTTTTTATTATTTTATTATTTAATTATTGAAACAATATTATAAATTAATTTTAGCATTCTGCACTGAAGGTCGTCTGTAGCTAGTAAAAAAAAAACAAAAATAAGGCAAATCGGTTGAGTGACAGAGGAGAAAATGGTACCTAACCGTATTGTCTTTGCCTATTTATATATAGATTTTAAACATCAAAAAGAAATCGTCATGGGTTACTAGGTGGGTAACTGTATTTTAATTCAGATTAATGAGAATATATTGAATCTTAAGATATTTGAAATTGTTTATATTGAAAATCATACTGAAAATTAATGTTTTCTGACAATGTGGGTATCTTATAGTTAATTTATTTATCATTACAAGGTCCCATTGCTGCAAAGCTCTGACTTTTGAAACCAGTTAAATAAGTATTACTTAAAATAAAAATCTCATTGACATTTTTTTCGATATAAAAAATGTACCTATCCATTTATTAGGTTAAGTTAGGTACATTTATTGTAGAGTAAAATATATTTTTATTCGACATATTTGTTCTTTGAAATTTTACATTACTCGCTTTAATGTTTGCAACCTAACAATGTTCAAAAAATTTAAAATTCAGAAGAGCTTTTTATCACAATCAACAGAAACCACTGCGTTTTTTTAATATGTGCTAGGTTGACTCTCAAATGACAAACATGCCAGTGACTGAGTAACGCTCTTTCAAACCATGTCTTTTACTGTCCAGTGTTTGGAGTTCCCTATAGTTCAACAGGAAAATATTTAGTGTTGTAAATTATAGATCAGTATTGATTTTTTGAACAATAGTATTAACTTTCCTAGAAAATATTTTTGTAATTTTTTGTTGTGATTATGATTCTTATCATTAATATAATATTATTTTCGCAATAGTCCGAGGGTGTTGTGCAACAAATCATCAATCAGGAGACAATATAAATTACATTAAAGATTGGGGTTTTCATTGGGCTGTTTGTCATCTCTCTTTTTGAAATCGTTTGTTTGTAAATGAAAGAAACTTTTAGAGTACAAAGAAAATTCGTGCGATAATTACATCGAGCTTGTAGCGCTGGCACTATTACATTATGATAATGTATGGGACATATTTATTTAAAAATATTTCTAGAATAATATACATAAATAAAAAATAATTTCGTGAATTATTTCTGCAAATGGAATCCAAATGAGATAATAGGGATAGCAAATGACTGGCCTACTTTTCTAATTTCGCCTCAACTGTATTTTTTGTAGAGACGAAATAACGTCAATAATGTTCAACATAATTTTAATGTATAGGGATGAATTTCGACCACTGTGCGACGGCTAGTTAGTCAAAAATGCTGTGACAGTGTGTAATAAATAATCAATATAAAAATAATCAATTGATATTGATGGGTGAAATGATTAATAAAGATTCGATTTTTTTAATTATTGATCAAGTAATGTCTATTTTTGTGTTTTCAAAAGCCTTCAGGTAAAACAACATTGCGAATTTATTTACAACAGTCAGAAAAAAATATTTATGAAACTACCTGAAACAACCAGAACATTGCGATGTTATCTAGAATAACTAGAAAAAGAACATTGTGCAGCTATAGGGAGCTTTTAAAAAACACATATCATAGTTACAAGAAACCCCTAGAAAAAAATATTGGTAAATTACTGGGAACACCTAGAAAAAATATTGCACTGCTACCAGAAACAGAAAAAAAACATTACGAAAAAACATTGGGAAACCACTAGGAATAGCTAGAAAAAAAATTGCGCAGCTACCACAAACAGCTAAAAAAATATTCCGAAGCATCAAAAAACAGGTAGAATATAACATTGCTAAACTACTAGGAACACGTGGAAAAACATTGCGATGTCACCAGGAACAGATTGAAAAGACATTGCGCAGTTACCAAAAACAGCTAGATCAAATATTATAAATCCATCGAAAACAGGTATAATGAAACATACCAAAACTACTACAGGAGCAGTTAGACAAAGCATTGCGCAGCTACCGGAAACAGCTGGAAAAATATTACGAAGCAATAAAAAATAGCCAGAGTATAACATTGCTAAACTACTAGGAACACGTGGAAAACAACATTGCGAAGTCACCAGGAACAGCAAGAAAGAACATTGCGCAGCTAGATCAAATATTATAAAGCCACCGAAAATAGCTATAATGAATCATTGCAAAACTACTACAGGGGCAGCTAGACAAAGCATTGCGCTGCTACCGGATACAGCTAGAACAAATATTACGAAGCTACCGGAAACAGCTTAAATAAAACATTGCGAAACTACTACGAACAGCTAGAAAAAGAAGTCGAACAGTCGTAGTCAGTTCGTTCTGTTCTTAGGGGCTAAATCAAAATTATCTCCAACTAGCAAAACAACGTCTGCCGAGTAGAGTTATTTCTTTTAGCAAACGTGTTTTAGTTACTTTCTTGGATTTGTTGTTTTACTTGCATCATTTTGAATATTACGATACTAACTGTTCGAGATTGTGCGTTCCATTGAACGCAAGACAATTGTTTCTATTCGAGAACCATCAGTTGCGCTCCCCTTAACTGATTGAAATGTTGAATAATTATTTATGTATTTAGTACATATAATTGAGTTAAATATTTAATGACGAAATGAATTGCGAAATCTCCCGATTTGGCGTCTCTGTGACCTAGTTTTTCCTGAAACTGCTAGAAGACTTATATGTACTAAATCCGTAAATAATAATTCAAGATTTCATACTGAGGGGGAGAGCAACTGATGACCGGTGTTGACTAGAAACAATATACTGTCCTGAGTTCAAAATATTTAAAAATCTTGAAAATTTAGTATCTTAATTTCTTTGATAGGTTTTATTTAACATAAGAATTTTTTGAGTGATTTATATGGTAGGATAACAGGGAAACGACTCCCGATTTGAAATCTCTGTGAGCTTTTTTCCCGAAACTCTTAGATGTTGAAATTTCTCTATAAAATATTATTTTGAATATTATTTCATTATCTGCATTTTCTGTCGTGCTACTGATGAGTCAAGAATAGGTGAGTTGGAATTCTTGGTTATGGGATAAGTTTCGTGCACGTTAACTAAAAAACAAAAGGGGTATGCTATTTGTCAACTAGTCTTCCCATGTAATATGTATGATATTTATTCCACAATATCTATCTGAGTGCCTGGAAGTTTTCAATCCTATTCTGGTGTCTTTTGCTTGTTTCATACTGTTCATATTGACCAGCAACAAGTTTTAGAATTTTTATATGTATAACTATAAACATCAACAAGACAGCTTTGATGGATTGGACTTCCGACAGAAACTGACTATTTATTAAACTAACTAGTCACTTCTAAAGTATCTTTTAATAAAACTAATCACTTCTGAATGTATGACTCTGGTCCTTCTTTGTCATACTCGAAAGCATTTTTGTAAATCACTGAATTCTGAACACTATCCTCTTTCCTTTATACTACTATTCCACAAACTCCATTTTTCTAAAAGTTAACACTATGTTCTATATACACATACACGTGTGGCTGGCTACCCCACCATTTTAACCGGAAGTCTCATTCTGAAGTCATTGTCGAACATTTAGTAAGAGAATTTTTGAGTCTATTGTTTCACAATATTGAATGTTTTGAGGGATTATTTATTAATTGATCTGTTTATTTCATTTGCGATAGCTTCTTTCCATAGTACATCTATTTGTAAAGATAGTGATCCAATTTCTGCATTGTTTAAGAACTTACAAAGGTTTTTCACTACTTTTTTCTTCTTCCAGTTCATTTTATGGATAGTATTATCAAATAAGATATAAATTATCAATATTTCGAGAAGTTATACTTCGTGTGTTCCGAATAGGTTTTTTTCTGATAAACAAAAATTTAGCTGTAATAGTTTAGTAGCTGTCAGTTGTCCATGGCACCATTTTTGTGACGAAATTGGTTATTTTAAGAAAAATATAAATTTATATTTTGTCGCTATAGAAAAGATTCACATGGAGCAAAACAGGATGAAACGGGGAATGTAACAATAGAAAAACATATAGTAGATGCCTTTTCCGAAAATGAGTAAAGTTTTGTTGAAATTTTAAGTTTTGCGCCCTCTATAAATTAAATTTGAATACAGTATAAGCCGTTTGTCTCAACTGTAGCTCAAAAACATTTCAATATTTTATTTTCGGTGAAATGAATAAAAAGGGCATCCTCGAGAACTTTCACAGCCAAATTTTAAATCTCTAACATGTTTCGTTTCCCTAAACCGCCGTATGCACCACCCTCAGAAAATTTAAGATTTTAGGATTAAACGTTCAATTTTAACGATTTATTATTTGTTTTCATAAGAATAAATTTTATATTTTATACATTTTACGTATGAGCAAAAATATACATTTCTCGTATCTATTCAACCCACCACATTTCTGGCTACGGCTTTGATAGTAGTGTAAACATAATATTTTATTATAATTACTATTGATAAAGGAGTCTGATATTAACGTTTACTCCCAAGATTGAGGTTATCCAAAAAGTCCTTAAAGGCAAGACTGAGGTGTAAGCTACAATTCTTATTCTAATTCCAGATAGTACATTTGCTTATAAAGTTATCGAATTTAAATGCACGACAAATTTACTTTATATTTTTCTAATTGTTCGCAGAAAACAATGTGTACAATAATGCCGTACACTTAAATTCAAAGTCACAACTACTGCATCGTCCCACGAAGTTCTAATCTAACTTGCACACTCACACTCAGTGATAGATTGAAGCACGAAGACAAATGAATCATATTTAATACACCTACAGCAGACATTACGCGCATATGAAAAACTACGAAAGAAGATCCTAAAAGAAAAACCCAGCATTCTTAAGTAGGATGTTATTAATATTGTAAACTGGCATAAGCTTTAGTGCAGTTAACGAGTGTCGAGGTGATCATCTGCAATATTAAAGATTTACAGTTGTCACATTAAGCGCTGGGGACCCCAGTTTGACCAGCACTTTAGCGAGAGAAGGTCCACGGTCAGAATTAATGTGCAATAAATAATATATGAATGTTAAGTATGTAGCCAGTCGATGTTGGGTCGTGGATATCATCAAATGCAAACACTAAACTATTAAATGCTTCCCATGACTCGATTATTAATTCGTGGCTGTTCGTGAGGACAAAAACAAGCAGATGCTGTTGTAAATCTCTATCAGCCCAAACTTGTTTATTCATGTCCATGGAATACAATGCGAATTCCATTCTTAAAGTTCTCGGCTTCCGTAGCTGCTTTAATTTTGAAGTTTTTTAATTATGGTAATCAAAGAAATAAATATTTTTATCTGAATCGCAGTTTGTTTATGGGACATTTACTACTTACTGAACATAAAAATTAAAAAAAAAGGTTTTGTAAGTTTTTAAACTCTGTAAACAATTGTAATATTATCTTTAATTTGTCCACCAACTGATTTAATGATTAATAATAAAAATATATTAATTACAATAATCACTTATATTACTATAGTGTCTAGTTTCGACAAACACATTTTCAAACAAAATATAAATAATTAGTAAAACTGGATTATAAGATTCTGGATAAATCAATTTATAGTATTAGTAATAAAAGTTGGCTATTTGAAAATGTCAAATATTATGACACTGCTTAAATCTAATCCATCATTAAAAATAAACCTAGAACTAAGTATTCCCTAATGTTCTCAAATATTTCTAAGCTTTCAGGAAGTGAAGCCACTGGTTTAAAATTATTATCTTATAATGTACATATAAATAACTATTAGCAGTGACACAAACTTTGCATACTTAACTGCTTGTGCAGAAGAGGACGCTAACAATAAGGAATTGCTGTTTTGATGTATTTATGGGGTGTTCGTAATGGTTCTCATTTTGATTCATTTGTTCGTTATGTTCTGAGATAATTTAATTTATAGGAAAAAATCCCAATTCAATCGCAACTATGAATTCATCAAATTTACAAATTCTATCAGCTGTATTTGAGACTGAAGGCTATTTTTATCTTAAAGATTATCTCAAAACTATGAGCTCGCAGACTTACGAAGTGATTATAAAACACAGCTTATACTTATGAGTTTTATACGAATTTATCCTAAAAAATATGCAGTTCCATTTAAATTAACAAAGTTATAGTCAACCACTGGTATAACTGGAAGTGTTCTACAATTGAAATTAATTTAGTGAAAAAGAACATTTTGAAAAAACCCTTAACCAAAAATTTCAAATCTCAAACATTTGTTCATAGCGAAGTACCTGGAAGACCAAGCTTCGCCCATGATTTCACTGTTAAGCCAGTCTGTAAATGATTTACCTGTATACATATGAAAAATAGTTTTCATCAAAAACTATCAAAATCAGTTTCATTTTATATATTTATTGCCACTAAAAACTCTAACTTATCTACTAGAGAATGAAACAATCAAGTGGTGAGTAATTTATTTTTTAGAGTTACAAATATACAATCAATACATAAAAATTGCTGAAGTTTGTTGACTAATAAAAGACAATTACTGATGATTGTTTCCATCTGTACCAGGGTGTACACCGTGATCTGCACCTACTTGATTAAAAATTTATTTAATTTTATTAAAATATAAACATTGTTAATTTTTCATGGATAAGTGAAAATTCCATTATTTTAGTGAAATTGAAAGAAATTAATATATGTTACTAAATGTATGTTACAATACACACATACATTTCCGCTTAAAAATTAAGTAAATGTCATTTAATTAATACAAAAGACAGTTCTTTTTGTGGCCATTCAGCTGACCCTCTGCCCCTTGGGAAAAATCCGTAGCTATGCCTATGCCAAACACAATTTTCGTTTACAAAATTAATATTTCATTTTCCATATTTGGCATTTTGGGTAATGAACTAGCTTTGTTCTCATTTACGATTTTTCTACTTCAGCTCCTGAGGTCTGATATGTTAAATGGAGAATATTCAATTTTTAAAAACATCTAACATTTAATGTATTATCACGAAAAGAAACGAATTAAATTTGAATTGCTTAATTTTAATTACACACTATAAAAGAATCATCACTTGTTTGAACTTATTAATTTGTATATATGAAAACAAATCTTGCATCTACAGGGCAGGGTGGCCCCCCGGGAATGATATCGATCGATAATGGAAAAACGGTATTTACGAATTTAATGAAAATTTACTGGTATCTGTTTTTGATTGCGGACAGGCTAAAATATTTTCAATCATGTGCCACTTCCGCATATACCGGAACTTGATACCAACTTGCTTATTTCAAATGGAACACCCTGTAAATTATTGCAATTTTGAATTTTACGGGTAATTTTAAGGCTAATTTATGTACAATATCCTATACTTAATTTCAGCCCTTTTAGAGATATTCCAAAATGTTTATTAAAATTGACATTTTAAGGCCTTCAGATAATTGCCAATTATGCAGTAACGCTGCGGAATCAAGAGATTTTTTTCGCGAGAATGAACTTCGAGCTTCCAAAATATGTAATATTTGTTTGAAAATTGTGTACAGAGTGTTTAAAAAAATCCCGAAAATTGAAATGCGAAATCATGAAAATGTAATTTTTTTCAAATAGAAACACCATTTTTTACATAGTTATCAGATAAGCATTGAAAATAAGAGGTACTTTGTTAAAAGTTACATACACGAAAATCTGGTAGATACCGTTATTTGAAAAAAAAAATTTAAGTATCGTCAATAAAAGTAACTAAGTTGGCTGTGACGGTTGCTAAGGACTCAACTGAAATATCAGTGTGAGTTGATTCAGTATAATAATATTGAATTAAAAGATACTTCTTAGTATGTTAAATCTGATCTAAATTATACAAACGAAGATTATTTAAATTTACTTATTATTTATGGAGAATGCAACAAAGTCATATCTAGAAAATGTAATATGTTTGCAAATCTGCAAAAATCAAAACCAACCCCAATGACTGTAAAACGGATTTTGGAGAATTTCAAGAACTTTGGATCCTTTAATGCTAAAAGACAAAGAGTAAAACCAATTGTTGATAAGGAAGCAATGGAAATTCTGATTTGGGAGTATTTCGCCGCAAATCTTACGAAATCAGTAAGGCAAATGGAACTTAAGAGTGGATTCAGGAGAAGCACAATTCTTCGAATTTAAAAAAAAAACATAATCATTTTTCATTCAATACTGTACAGCATCTGAAGGGTAGACATTTTTTTAGAAGAACTAATTTTTATGAATTTATTGTAATCTTCGTACCAAGGTTATGACTCATTCTTGGACTACAACATTTGGACAGATGAGGCAAAATTCACTAAAAATAGAATCTTTAATAGGCATAACTGACATTATTGAAGTGATATAAATCCTCATGTTTTGAGAGAGCAACATTTTCAAGAAAGTTGGCAGTTCAACGTATATTTTGCACTTCGAAATGACAATTGTTGCTGTTCATTTCTATAAAGAAAGTTTAACTGGTAAGAAACTCTTGTAGCTTCTTTGATGAACCAGATGAACTAATTATTTATTCTTTAAGGCAAGGATATTTAAACATTTTAGAGGAACTAGAAAATGATTATTTAAATTATCTTCCATTGGCAGAGTATCGATACATTTTTTATCAACATGATCCTCAGAATGGCCATCTTGACAACGTTTTTTTGAACTCAACATTTCAAGACCAATGGATTGCGAATAACGTCCAGTAACTACCAAAGAAAATTGTAAATGGAGAATACGAGATGCATTTCAAAATTTAAGTACTCGTTCAATTAAAAGAGCCACCCAAGAGCAACTGATTATGAGATGTGTGTCATCAAGTTGATGGTCACCAATTTGAACATTTATTGAACTGAATTAAACAATTTCCCTTGTTTCTTAATCAACAATTGGTTTTCTTCTCCATAAATAATAAGTTTATATAATTTACACGTGCTGGCATTTTTTTCAGATTTAACACACCAAGAAGTATCATTTAATTCGTTATTATTATATTGAATCAACTCACACTGACATTTCAGTTTAGTCCTTAGCAACCGTCACAGCCAACTTAGTTACTTTTATTGAGGATGCTGAAACATTTAATTTTTTTTCGAATAAGTCGAAATCATATTTTCGTATAGGTAACTTTTAAGAAAGTAACTCTTATTTTCGCTGCTTAATCTGATAACGATATAAAAAATGGTGGTTTCCATTTGAAAAAATTGAGTTTTTCATGATTTGGCATTTCAATTTTCGGGATTTTTTTAACACTCGGTACACAATTTTCAAACTACTGTTACATAGTTTTGAAGCTCGAAGTTAATTCTATCACCTTCCCGAAAGAAATCGCTTGATTCCGCTGCGTTACTGTATAATTGGCAATTATCTGAAGACCTTAAAATATAAATTTTAATAAACATTTTGGAATTTCTCGAAAAGGGCAGAAATTAAGTATAGGGTATTATACATGAATTAGTCTTAAAATTACCCGTAGAATTCAGAATTGCAATAACTTATAGGGGTTCCATTCGAAATACGTAAGTTGGTACCAACTTCCGGTATAACCGAAAGTGGCTCATTCTTGAAAATATTTTAGCTGGAATGCTTTCCTTAATTCTGTTGAGCTGAATCTAATGATACATTACTGTGGTTTGAAGCTTCTCACATTATCAATCATTAATTGGGCTTGTTCAACCTAAAATTAAAAATAGTAATAATTTGGTGATTACTTAACTTGTCTGTTTCTTCTGAACCTGTATTAATGTATTTCCTGGTTGACTGCACATTTTTTTTGTATATGAACTGCCTGTTAACACCAAATACATCTTAAAATATTAACGTGTAAAGCCTGACATACATTGTGTCATTTTGATTCTCAAATTTTTCACTTGTTACGAATACCGTCTTTATTTGCCCGTGATTTGTTTAACAAAAGAAATAAAACTTGTTTAACACTAATTCACTTGAACAAACAGATCTGTTCAATCACTTCCAGTGAATTAACGGAGTGAAAAAATGGTTTTTAGAACCAGTGTGGAATGAATTACTAAACAGTATTTTTTGGACATTTTTCATGTATTCACACTCTCACTCCTATTTTCCCCTATATATTTTGGGAGAATAGCTTTGCAGTAAATATGGTTCTAATCTAAATTAATAACCCAACAATTTAAAAAAACATCCGCATACATATCTGTATTTCAACCCTTATTTCCACCTCTATAATAGTGGATGATGACATTCTATGTAATTTTCCCTTAATCTAAATAATGTCAATATCGGGCAAATACGGCGAAAAGACTGGTGCCGTGTTAGGGCCAAATTATAAAAAAAAATGGAAGTTATTCCTGATCTGTATATAAAAGGCATTTGATTCCGTTGCAGCACCATTAAATTATTTAAGAACGCCTGGACCTCAGTGTGCCACAAAGAAAGCTTTTATAACTAGAAGCTGTCTTGAATAAATCTAAAACCATAAGTGAAAGCAGATTCGTCGGAGCGAAAGGACCAAGAACACGCCATACAGATAAATGGCAGGTTTACCAGAGTCCTATTTAACCGGAAGAAAAACCAGGTGCGGAAAGTCTCCATTGAGGACGAAGTGGACGTTTTAATAAGGATTGGAGAGTTTGGCACCCAGGGTCAAGAAAGAACAAGTTAATTTGAAGCCTTGCCCAATTCTAGGCTGAGATGAAGAATGTTTTCAAGAATACCCCGTGAAAAAGGGTAAAGAACGTACTTTTACATATGTTTTCTCTGTAGATGAATCGCACACTTTAAGAATGAGTGCAAAGTTAGGCTGACACATTATTACTATCCAGAAACACCCAACCCAGTCGCAGCACCAACCTGCAAAATTTCTAACAGTATCCCTTCTAAACTGATAGTCTACTTTGGTCTACATAACGAAGCTTGTTTAAAAATATTCTTATTTTTACTCTCTAATGTTGTATACTGTAAATTGAGAGTAAGATTTTATAATAAACTCCGAGACAGATGAACCCAAATAAAAGCATGTAATTGTCAAAACGATAAATTGACCAATTTTATATAACCACTTTATAGTTTTTAATATTCTGTAATTGTATTGCCGACATCGGTTATAGATACCTGTTTTAATTCCATTTTATATGGTACATTTGATAACATTCAGCAAGTACGATTTTAATTTATATAAATATATATTCTAAATTTAGTTCCGGCTACTAAAAGTGTTGCATAATTTAACCACGAGTGCGGTAGGAATTTTGTCGGTACCATATAGCCTCGGGATATTAAATTCCACAGATGTTCGATTTGCTTATCTAGAAGAAGGTGGATCACACAACGCATAAAAAGTGTTTTTGTAATTCATTCCCAATGATGTTTGAAGTTTCAGAAATAGCAATAATTAATTACACATAAAGTTTATATTGATAATTTTATTTACTTATACGAAATGTATTATGCATCTTATGTAGGGCTTTCATTTCAAAACTAGCCACCCAAAATAATTTCTAAAATATCTTTAAAACAAAAAGACAAAAAACACGTGAATTTATATGTACACGTCTCAGTCACCCTGCAGTTTGAACCCCTGAGCGAGGGTGAATATCAGTTCTCAAAGTTTAAATACAAAAGGGTATCATGAGATACCTCTTTTTTGACAATTTTTGAGACATCATTTTTTTTAAATCAGATTATGTTTTACAGAATAATGCCATTGTAAATTTTCAAATTAAAATAATTATTATTTACATTCTATTTACATTATTAATATTGCATTAGCGTTAGAATTACCTTGTACTTAAATTAGATGTTCAAAATGTTCGCCATTGTTGGTAAGACAATGGTAAAGTCGCAGCTCGAATTCCCCTCGCACTTTTTGAAGCATCTCTGGTGTAATCCGCTCACACTCCTCCACTATTCTACTTCTATGCTCAGGAATATCGCGAGGTTGACTTTTATACACCACAGTTTCTAGATGTCCAAATAAAAAAACTCAAGGGGCGTTAGCTTGGGTGATCTTGCTGGTCATTCAATAGCACCGCTTCTTCCACTCCATTTATCTGGAAATGTCTTATTAAGCCAATTTCGTACAGGCAAGGTATAATGTGGAGGTGCTCCATCCTGTTGAAAAATTAGGTTTTCTTCGTCTAGCAACAAAGTTCCACCTTGAAAACCAAATAGAAGGTTTTCTAAATATTTATCACATTTTCTAATAAGTCAAATACATTTCCCTAGTTAAATTTTCTTCCACGACTAAAGGACCAATAATGTTATTTCCCAGAATTCGGGCCCAAACCTTGATTTTCGGATGATGTTGGTTTTGCTCTTCCAGAAAAACTTTAAGCTTGATATTATCTCAGTATCAACAATTATGTTTATTGCCAAATCCATTTAAAAAAATCCTACTTCTCCAGAAACAAATAATTTTAATAAAATTAAAGTCTGCATTTGCCCTTTGAGTTATTAATTCGCAGAACTCTAACCTTCTGTCATAATCATCCTCAGCAAGCTGTTGTAAAAGCTATATTTTGTAGGGAAGAATTTACTTAGACGTATTGATGTTTGAGGATCCCTGGCCAAATGACCTAAGATCTCAACTTATGCAGCTTCAGTTAAAACTCTACGATTCTTGAGAATTTTAATGAACACACTTCCAGTTTCTTGAAATGTATGAAGAAAATGCAACACCATCAGTATGTGTTGCATTTTTTATCGGGATGTCTTATATGAAAAACATTCTGCGTGTACAGCGTTGTTCTTCCCCATAAATAAATATTATTTCAATTTCTTTCTTGTAAACAATAAACTATTTTCGAAATGTTATGGTCAGTATACAACGAAACCACTACTAATAATAAATTTAATTTAATAAATACATTTACAGTCGCAAATATCTTTCGCAAAAACATTTAAAGATATTTTTTCTCACTTGTTATCTCGGAATTTATTCATGTTTTTTTTTAATTAAATTTAAAAAAATTTAATTTTTTACGGTTTCTAGGTTATTACCCTGTAGAAAAGAATCTTATTTTAAAAACTGATGTGTCAAACGATTGGCAAAAAAGAAACCTTAAAAAAGGGGTTATCACATGATACCTCTTTGTATTTAAACATGTAGAAGTGATATTCACCTTCGCTTAGGGGTTGGAATTGCAGGGTGACCGATACGTGTAAAATATGTCCCCGTAAATATAAATTAACGTGTTTTTGTATTTTTCTTTTAAAGGTATTTTAAAAGTTATTTTGTGTGGCTAGTTTAATAAAGTTGGCATCATGCTTCTTTATCCGAGAAGTAACGTTTATAAAGTTAAGTTAAATAGGACGCAAATTTGGTTCAAAGATTCCTCCGTTATCTAAAAACATGCTTTGGTTCCCCCATGACGTCTAAGAGAAACGCAAACACGAGAAAAAAACTTATTAGAGTACCTATCCTGTAAGTGATATCTATAATAGGCTAACTACAAAAAAGTAAGGAACGATTAAACACATTAGTTCCAAAGAAAAGAAACGAAAATTAGGAGCCAGATCTGAAACAAATGAAACATGTCGTTGACGGCTTGCAGAACGAAATATGGCGCTTCATAAGAAGAAACAGAGCAGAAACGAAGGAATTGATAGATATGAAATACTTGCAGAAGAATACCTGGATAGTTTACTTAAAAATATATAAACAATAATTAACTCATGGGAAGAAGGGGATGCAGAGAAAACAGATTACAGGACAATAATGAACTGCTAAAATATAATGGATCAAAAAATAGCACTAATTAATAAAAAAAAATTACATGATTCAGTACCAGAGGAAAAAGCATATTAATATTACTATTTAAAAATGGAGATAAAACAGACTAAGAAAATTATAGAGAAATATACCAATGGAACAACACTTTAAAAGTATGAATCAAAATACTATAAGAGGGAGTAAACCAGAAAGTAAAGCTGGCAGATGAACAATAGGGATTCCGTTAGCGGCAGATTAGGTACAGATGCAGACAAATTACCAAAAAGGCAACTGAACATAACGAAACGGCCTTTCTCTGTTTTATCGATTTAAGAACACGATAGAGAAACAGAGGTGATTTTCATCTCCAATACAATACACAAATCGTCTTAGACATCATCAAAACTATTGAAACCATTTATAAATATAGCAAAACAGAAACTAGAATAGATGGAAGACTTACAAACCCAATAGGGTTTGGGTAAGGAATCACTCAAGAAGACTCGTTGAGTCCCCTATCATTCAATTCATCCTAATAATGATCAAAGTAATTGGTAATTGGAAATTTCAACGAAGGGCGATGTTATAGAACAGAAAACGAGGAACGAAAATGACGCAGTACTGAAAGTACAATGGAAAGATCTACAAACACTAATACATAGATTCAATCCGACACCAAAGAATGAAAATTACCATAGCCACCAGTGGAGAAATAAAAAATAAGCTCCGATACAATAAGCAAACAATGTGGCAGGACGTGTAAACAATACAATATGGACAAAGAAGGGTAAGACCAATATAGATGTACACAGCCGAAACAATACCTAATACATCTCAGACATAAAGAATGTTGAAAACGGTGGATATGGAATACTTAGAAGAATATCTAAAAATATATTGAGTGAATGAATATATGAAAAATACTTAACAGAAAAATAGAATAAGTATATAAACAGAATGACAGACAGCACAGTAGTTAAATAGCTAGAAACAAATTGCCTCTAGGAAGAAGAAGCATAGGTCTAGCACACAAACGGTGGAATGACAAAATAACATAAAGCCCTAAATCATTAAAAAAAAACAGATTTGCATAAGAATGAAAGGAGAAGACACAAAGTTAATGAAATATTTTACTCATCAGTTGTATGCACAAATTCTTGTGAATTTATGGTACATCTTTCACTTGACGCATAAAATTCCAAAAAAATGTAAATTGCCGTATAATATTTTAGATTTTATTTATAGAATGTAAATTGTGATAATAAAACTGGTTGCAATAGGCCTTTTCATTTTCAGTGCGCATGCGTTCGCATCAGCCATTTTTTTCGTACTGTTATTTGTAAACAAACGTGTTAAAGTGCCCACGTACTAAAACTTAAAATTAATAAATACTATTATAAATGTGTTTATGATTTAAAAAAGTAATAAAAGTAAAGTAGTAAGTGTCAGGATTCAATACAGCAATTTTGCTGTAAACTATAATTATGTTGTCTGTACGAAAAGGTACAACAAAGCGGTGTTGTTATGGAGTATGCAAAAGTGATACACGGTATAAATCTTTTAAAACAAATACCTATTATTTTATAAACTTTCCAAAGCCTTGCCTGGAATATCGCAAGAAAGTAATTAAGTCATCCAAAAAAATACATATTAAAACATGTCAAAAATGTTCTAAATGTGATTCGTGGGTGAAAAAATGTGGCCGAAGTGACAGAGGATTTAAATCTATTGATGATGTTACTAAGGACACTTATATTTGTTCATTGCATTTTTCTGGAGAAAGTGGTCCAAGTGAACAAAATCCTGATCCTTTATCAACATTTGGATCGACAGGTATATTATTTCTTATACCAATTTTTACCCTGAAAATAATATTTAATGTTTTATATTCAACATACTTATTTTTTATTGAATACATCTTCGATTTAATTAATTATAAGATATAACTTATGACAATTATTGAATTTAGCTTGCATATATGAACATTATTTTAGTCTTAGAATTTTCAACTCCTTTTTAAATGTCATGTTGATTTTATAAATATTTTATTATGACATTAGTTATATTTGTTAATTTTTATATTAATTAAGGTGCTTTTACATGCAAATTCGAATGAAATCATGATTTTTATTTATTTTTTCTGATTTTTTGCAAGAGTAAATACAAGTATTGATACCTAACCTCTCAACCAGCACACTTTTTTTTCCTTGCTGTGAACGTCCGTGACATTTTAACCATCTTTTTAATTGCTCACAGCTATATGCTTCCACAGAGTTATAAATAAGTGAAGCACCATCAATTAATTCTTCAAGTAATTTATTATTTGGCAGAGATATTATTGCATTCCCAGCCATTGTTAACTAAAACAGTACGAAACTTTTAAATTACGGCTATTTCAAAATGGCTGCAGCGCTTGCGCAATCACCTGATGAAAAGGCCTATGGGTTCATAATTAGAACGAAACTATTTCAGTTTTAAAGTTATTGCTTTCCTGTTGTCTATTGCCTAAGATAATATAATTTAACTCTCTCGGATTATTAGTATTATTCTATTCTTTACTGTGGTATATATTCTTTACTGAGCTTCTAGGGGGAGGGGGGGGATCAACCACCGTATCCATGGAGGTTGGTTAAGGTTTACGTGAGACATTGAACATAGCGCCTAAATAGAATATTAATCCTGTAGTTATTTCTAGCCATATATCGTACTTGATTCTAGAGTTTGGTCTCCAGTCGCAATATATGAATAATGTCTATAAAACACAGAGGAAAATAAGAAGACTGTAATAATACAGTTTCTAGGTATCGACAATGTTTTAATGAAGAATCTATTGTAGAACATATATTTAATTAGGACGTTTTCTGTAATTCAGAACTACAACTGCATTTAAAAAACCAATCATTATCAAAAATGTAAAATGTTATATCAGCATGTTCGTTCTTACCTATCAAAAGAAGATCCTACCTAATTATTTATGGGCAAGTATTTAGCGATCCAACGGTCCTTCTTCACTTTTTTTCATAAGATTAATTAACAGTTCAGAGCGTAGATAATATTTTAGATATTATAAAAGTTCCAGTTTCACTTTGAGTGAAAATTAAAAAACGCCGCTTTTTCTGTAAAAACACTGACAAGTTAATCAAGACGGCCATGAGTCAGCAGTACCAAACATGCATTCCCAATCCGCACTAATGATGAGTTAGTTCTACATGACTTGCTCGTTTTAGAAATTAACCAGTAATTTTAGGTTTTTTTTTGTTTGTTTGATGAGGGATGATTTGGTAGCGTTGCTATGTTTTAAAAATTATAGTGTTGTTTTCTTTTCTCTCTAATAAATCTGAAGAGATAATAATAATAACAATCTTGTAAGTACTAGATAAAACTGTTATTGCTTAAAAATAGTAAACAATTAAAACAGTTGCTATTTGAGACATTTGACAACTGCAATCTACTATGTAATAATTTAATCGGATAATTACGTTGTCATTGATCCCCATATATTTTTAAACATAAATGGTTTGCGATAACTATTGGCAGGGGTCCAAAGATGGAGAAAACATGTGTTATGAGTCTCTTAATTTTGAAATGAAACTTTTCAAATACTTTTTAGAAGATGTCAGCTAGCCATTTCAATTTGGGACGTGGTAAGAATAATTTGCTTTTTTGCAAACCTTAAAAAATCTCTTATTTCTGCAATATAAATAATTATCGCAAAAATTATTTTTCGCATTATTGTTGAAAGGGATGCTTTAATATCAAATCCAATGAAGTTTTTTAAATTTATACTCTTTTATACTTTTGTTTCTGGTAATTACCAATGGAACGCAATAATAAAAATATTTACCCCTTTAAAAATGGGCAACTATATCATTAAATTTAATAATTTAATGATATATTTAATATTTTAATACTGAAAAGAAACTTATTGAAATATTTTAATTAATATATTCAAAATTATAAAACTTAATTTTATTAAATATATATTACAATTAAATAATCCGGTTCAAAATTAAGTACCTGGTAATTATGTCACTCTTTGAATATAAATACAACTTCCACAAGAAATACCCAGTTAGTCTAGTTCCTTGACAAAGACATTAGTCGAAACGCGTCGGACAGTTTTTAGAAAAACGTAAATTGTGGAAATTGAAATTGTAGTATCAGTTAATTATTTGAAAATTTCATTGTGGTGAACAAAAATCCATCACTAATATAAGACGGGACTATGACATCAGAAAAATAACCAACATAACTTGGTCATAAAAAGCTAAGCACAAAAGCACTTGGAAAAGACAGAAACGAATAGGTATGGGAAGCTCCACTATGAAATATTGGAGAAAATTATGATTTGTATGCAAACAGTAAGTTGATTGCAGTTTTTTAAATCTGCAATGTTCAACATTACACTTTTAAACACATTAGAATATGAATGCAGTTACAAACTTCTTTGTTCAGATAATCAAACGTTTACAATAATAAATAATAATGTGAATTATGGTGCGGAGACACATTTATTTTGGAGAAATCTTTCAATTCAGCTTGGTTTAAAACATTTACAACATTTTAACTTTAGATGCTAGTCTTCCAGTAGCAGAGAAATACACTCGCAGCATCAAAATTTACGACCACTAAGTAAAATATTACATTTTAAGGCTTACTTTATATCAAAACTTATTTTTACTTTTTTTTATTTGCAGAAGTGAGCTCTTTCTCTGCTATATGTGAAATATCGCATTACAATTATTTCCAGTTTTGGCTAAAATGTAGAAACTATAGGATCTAAATGACCTTTTTAGAAGAAATAAAGTATTGACCACATGTCTTCAAGAAAGGAATGATCGTTTATAGAGGTTGATTCGTTCATAAACAAAAAAGTTAGAACAATGCAGCCTTAGACTTTGAGATCAACACGCTACACTTATCTCAGCAACAAACTAAATTAAATTGATCTTAAAGTAAATTTGAAGACGCGAGATGTAAGACCGACATCTAGGATTTCGAGAGAATCAGTACACAGAGGTTCCGAATCTGGAGCCATTCCGTGTAAATGCTGTTCTCTCTCAACTCCTAGGACAGAATGCCACGATAAAATTTTTCAGGTTACTTTTGAACCTCTGTGTACTGATTCTCTCGAAAATCCTAGATGTCGGTCTTACATCTCGCGTCTTCAAATTTAACGAAATGCATCAAATGCATAAAGAAGTGTTCGAGAGGACATTCAATTGTGGGAAGCGCAACTGATGAAGGTTCCCTAACCAGAAACAATATGTATTATATTGATATATATTATATATTGTCTTGCGTACAAAGGAATGACACCTCGAAGAGAGTATGATCTTAAAGTAGTTGAACGTTTTTTCGAAATCTATATATTAGCTTGAAGAATCTAGACCTGTCATTTTTTAATTGCATACTTTCTTATCTTTAAAAACGAATGTGGATCCATAATGCATCTATGCCTACAATAAAAACTGCGTGAATCTGGTAACAAATTAATACCTGAAATGACTTATAGACTGAATTATTTAACATATTCTTGTATTCATAGATCAACTTCCAGATCCTCGAATCATCATAAACTATAATCATATAGTATTTTCAGTCCTTTTGGCAAAACTGTCGGCAATACCTTAAAAAGGTTAGCCATAGAGTTGATAAATTAAAATTAAAGTGTTTCAAATCTCCAAATATACGTTTATTTTGTCTGTTCCGATGCAATTGTAAATATATGGGAATGCAATAACTGGTAGCAATTGTATCACCAATTATAATTTATATTTTCGCCTTTTTTTGTGAATTTGACTTTATTGTCACTAGAAAAAAATACCTCCTGACCCACATTCAACTTGGTCATCGTAGTTGTTTAAATGTTGAATAACTTGTGTTAATACTTATAATTTAAACTACTTGTACTAAAACGTCAATTATTATCATTTGTAAATATTGTAAAAGCTTATTGTACGCAGCCTTGGTTTGATTATTTGTTATTAGTTCTTTTGATCTTACAAAACTGAAAAAAAACTAATATTTTGTATGCATCGTCTTTGTTATTAACTATGCGTGTTCCATTTTAACAGCCTAACAGCTGCACCGATTTTAATATACAATCACTAGATAAAATCTGTCCGTAGCCTTAATTGTTGTTGGCTACCTGAATACGATTCATATATGATTTGATCTTAATAACTGATATTGAATGTAAATAACTACAAATATAACACTTTCTATATCAATTTAACAGCAGCAAAATTGTCAAGACGGCAAGGGTCACTTTATTTCAATGCTGTTTTTTAATCCTGATATTTCTGAATTAGTATAATATTAAGGGTAGGTGAATGTTAAAAATATTTTTTAAATTTTTTGGTTCATTTTGTTCTATAAATTCAAAACACTGTGGGGTACAAAGTAACTCCATTTCCAATTAGCCATTAGACCATCATAAATAACTGAATATAATTCTAGGAATATGGTACAGAATATATTTAAATTTTAATTTCGTTTAGGAAAATTGAAAATTTCTGGTTTCACAGCGACACCATCTTTTAAATGGATTACGGTCAAATGTGGATTCATTTCATTTTATTTTTATTTTTCAAGGGGCAACAGATATATTGACATATTTAGAAAACATACTTTGTAGTCTAATTTAAAATAAATTGTTGGCTGTTAAATTCCTTTGCTTTTTTGTAGTATCATAAAAATCTAGAATATTTTTGTCAAATATCCAAGGAAACAATCATTTACTTTCCTTGTGTATCGAGATCAATAGAGAATTTAACTAGCAAATGAACACATTTTCAATGAGACAAAACTAGAAAGTCTCATTTGGGATTTTGTATCTAAGCTCTGAAATCTAGACATCTGTTCAAAATAAAACTCGCTTAGACATTTCTTAATAAAAAAAATACATTTACGCTAAACCTGACTTGCAAAAGCGTAGAAGAAAATTATTTGAGCCATAAAATCACCAAAAAATAGTGTAAAAGAGAATCAGAAAATCTTCAAAATGAATGTTTATAGATTTTGATTTTTCATAAAGAAAAGCTGGAAAAACCGAAGTAAAGTCAGTGATTTTAAAAAATTCATAACTTGGTTGTAATAACAGCTGGAACCTGAATCTGCCTCCTAGTGATAGTTGTAGACGCGAGATGTAAGACCGAGATCCAGGATTTTCGGGGAAACTAGCACACAGTTTCCGAATTAGTTTTATCCTAATATAAGATTGTCATCCGTCCTCTACTATAAGTAAACTACCTTTTTGCAGAGTTCTAGTTAGTCATCGCTTGTACCTACCATTTACAAACTTACCCTTTTTGAGCTGTTCTGACGTAAGTCAAGTGTCAAGTGTCTAGTTTAAAATATTGCAAACAGCAAATTAAAATGTTTATTTAAACAGAAAGCAAATTCTGTACCGGTATTGTATATTAATTGTATGTTATATATATTATTTATTGGTTTTTTATAAACGAAGCGACTCTTAATATATAAACTGATCCGTGTTTCTGACATAGCAAACTCAGTTGTATGGGTATTACAGGATCAAGCAAGTGTGGTGTTGGTAGGTATGAAGTGTCGAAACAAATGCAATTTCAAGTTTTGCATTTCATTGCCATACTCATCTATTTTCTATTCATACGTGTATTTGTGGGCCTCCGTTAAAAATGTTTCGCTTCAATAAGTAACAAACATATGTGATATAAATTTTTTTACTCATTCTGTAAAATAATATATTTTTTAAGCCTACTATATTTTTAACAGCTTATTGAAAACATATATACAGCGTGGAACAGTCATATGGAATAAATTCGATAATGAATAAAGGAGGGCTTGTAGGGAAAAATGCTTGGACACGTCGATTGGTCATGTAAGACAGATAAAAAATGTAGCTGCCAATGCTCTAAGTGATAATGAGAAATTGAATATTATGCTTGAGTTTCAAGAAAGCCAGTATAATTGTGGCCGAAAAGCAGCGACACTGATCAACGTTAGCCACACATCAATTTTTCGTATTTCTGTGAACAAATAATGGTAAGCTTAGATAATAATGTGATCCAATTAGAAGATATTTTGTTTTCTGATGAGAGCACATTTACACTTCACGGTCATGTTAATGCTCAAAATTGCCGCTATTGGCCTAATGAGAATCATCACTGGTTGACAGAGAAACATACGCAATATCTTGAAAAAGTTAATATTTGGGCAGGAATTGTTGGAAATCATATCTTAGGTTCCTTTTTCATTGATGGCAACTTGAATAGAGTTAAATATTTAGAACTGCTCCAAAATAATGTCCTGCCAACTTTAACAAACTTATATCCTGATCCAGTAAACCCACAAGTTCCTGCCAATACAATATGGTTTCAACAAGATGGAGCACCGTCCCATAATCAGTATAACTTATTACATTTTTAGGGTAATGTAGGAAATTTCTGAAATAAAATAATTTTCTTTTTAGAATGTTAATTTTGTAATAAATCTGAAAACACTTAATATTTCCAAAACTGTTGCAGTTAGGTGTAGGATATTGTACATGAACTACGTCTAGAATTTTCTGGAGAATCCAAAAAATAAATAATATACAGGGGCTTGCATTTAAAATAGGAAAGTTGATATTGGCCACTGTCACATGACACACCCTAAATAATTTATTCGTTATCGAATTTATTCCATTTGGCTGTTCCACACACGGAAAAAATATTGGTAAATCTCGAGACACCTCACTGGAATAAAAATCGAGCTGTTTTTGAATTTTTTACAAAATTTGCTTAAATATATACGATCTATTTCGTTTCGATGGGTCTTAGGTTATAATATTTGGGTACAGGCTAGCCAATAATGAAGTTATGTTAGAAAACATTTTGCCATATTTGAATAAAAGAGAAAAATCAGATCTTTTGAGATAAATTGTTCTTAACATTGGGACAATTTTTACCAAACGTAAAAGTGCTAAACAAGCAGTCCATTTGGGATATAATTTAGGTTACACACGTTTAAGAGCAGTCAATCACACGGATACTACTTATTAAAAAGAACTAAAAACTTCTAGTTCATTTCAATTTGATATTAATACTTAAACTTGACTATTCCGAGAACCATTTCACTTTGGCAGAGTGTCCCCTGATAGCATCACCGGAGTGCCATTAAAGCAACACTATAATAACAATCACATTCAATGATATATCTATCAGATACGGAGGCCGGTCCGAGTTTGGTCAGGGGTCATCTGGAATTTTTGCCGCGGCCGTAATCGTTCATCTAGCATCTGACAAATCAAAATGTGTTACTTTTTTTTCTCGATTATTGCATTAGCTATCTGTTCGATTATCGAGGAGAATCGCATTAAGTTCCTTAACAATCGTAATATAAAAATCACGATGATTCTCAAATGACGGCGGAGAGATTTTGATACAGATTCCCTTTTACCGTTATGTGGGTCTTGTCAGTGTGTCGTCTTATGATTTTAACCGGTATGTTTATGAAATGAGATAAAGTAATCTCCACGTAATTTAAACATATATCACAGGCGAAGTCGAGTAACATAAAGTTTGCAAAATTTGGAATTTAAACCAAATTAGCTTCATAGTAGGCAACCACGCACAAAAGGCTAAAATTTTTAATTTGTTTATTCTCATAATATAAGCAAACCGTATTCATATTTCCTGCAGATATGCTGTTTTAAGTTTTAAAATCAAATATACCAAAAAGGCATAGCTTCTGTAAGGGCGGTGGTAGCATGGTAACGCTAATAAATAATAATTCAGCTCAAACAATTTTTTTTTAAATTTCATTTAATTTTATAATATATATATATATATATATATATATATATATATATATATAAACCTAAATGATATCAAAAGTTGTTGCAAGTAGAAAATGTCTGCCACAGTTGTACCTGTAGCATTCGGGAAAAAATACAGTAGAGCACGGAAAAAATTAGTTTATACAACCATAGCTTATAGATACCATAAATCGTTTACGGTGCATTTTTTATCACTGAGCATGAATCCGTATTCAATTTTGCTCTAACAGATATCAAATCACTTAAGAAAACTGAAGAAAATACATGTGGAATATGATTTACATGCTACTGATACATGCTAGAGTAAAAGTGACAACTGATTCGTGTTCAGAAGCAAAAATGGACCAGAAACCCTTTATCGCATATCTGGGTCTGATACTTTTTGTGAGTGATGATTTATATTCAAATAACACCAAGAAGTAAGAATTTATCATTGAAATTGTTTGATATTGGTCTTCTCCTTGTGCAGCAAACCGGGTTTCTAAGACTGGACAAATTCTGAATGCAGAATATGCCGTTCATGTTGAAGTATCTATTTTGAACAGGGTTTAACATGTTTCAGCTGGAAGATCAACAATTGTTGCAACTGAATATCAGCGCCCTCTGTGTTGAACGCTCTTCCTGAGCTACCATACCACTTTACTACAGTGTATTACCTAGGGATTTTATTCCAGGAAAAGAATTCTGCCAGTGGTTTTTTCAGAAAATTAAGGCACGGTAAATATTTTTAGGTTATTCTACTATTCTAATATGCATAAATGATTACCAGGAAAGTTACAAAAAATTTGGTTCAACGATATTACAAATTTATTGAGAGGTGTCAATTCGCAATACCAATTCTATCAACAAATGGGATGACATTCTTCATAACGGAATAATTGGACCTGTTGTTTTAAATAAAAGGCTTAACGACAAATATTATTTAAATTTTATTATTGATGATTGTATGTGAGAAGTCGCAAGTGGTTCCAGCACCATGTACCATGACCAAATTTTGAAAGCAATATTTGAGCTTGTTTCGATAAAACATACGGTGCTTAGATTATATGTAGAGGTTCTCTTTGACCTGATTTAAATCTTAGAGTTTTTCTTTCATGTGGCATTTGAAGGAAACTTTTTATAAGAAGCCTGTTCAGTCGAAGAATTGAAGAAAATGTCTATGTTTGTAGCCGAGCGCGAAAATTCTAACGTGGTGGTTTTTCTGCTCACCTTTTTTGTTTGTTAGAGACTGTAAAAATAAATAGTGATGAAAATACGTTCTGTAGATTTTCTCCAAAACACTATAAATAATTTAAAATTAACACTTGTATCATGAAAGCTAAGAATTTCCGGAAATACGTTAATTTTCTTATTTTTTGGATAACATATCTCCAGCGGAGTCATAGTGCAGACTTTTAACCGATTTAAAAAAAATCGCCGGCATATATGTTTTTTGCGCGTTCAGCAATTACTTGAAACTGACTGAACAGATTTGAATCGTTCAAACGGGATTCTGTTAAGGAGGATCTCGACGTGGTCCTATATTTTTTCAATAACATAGCTTATACCGTTTGTTATAAAATCGGCAAAAATTTGTTATTATAAGCAACCTTGGGGGCAAAGGCGTGGTATTAAGAAAGCAAATGTTCGAAACCTGGGGTGTGATAAATTGAAAATTGATTAGAATTAAATCAAAATCAGGTAATCAACTTCCAAGATGGAGATTCTCAACTACTCTCTATATACGGTGGGTCTTCATAGTATAGTTTAGTTTTTTTTGTTAAAAAGCTTATTTTGATATCTAAAATTGTTATCAAAAAGAAGTACCTGGAATCAAAACTATAACTACTTGTGTATGTTACACAATTTGTATAAAAAATAGCAGTTTTACTTAAAGTGAAGTATCTTTATTTTTTATAAATTCTAAAACTGTTATCAAACACAGTTTATTAGAATTAAAAACTGCTTCTAATTTTTCTATATCAGTAAAAAGTCTATAATGAATAAATTTCATTAAATATGAAAAAAACTAATTATTTTGGGGAAAAGAGACGATTAAATGAATATATTTGGAATTAACTCAAAATATCTGATTATTTTCTGAAGGATAGGTGTGACATATTTTTGGGAAATAACTTCACAATACATGAATTTACTATATATTTCCAAACGTTTTTTTCGGGGTCTAGGTCAGACCCCGTTATCAATTATATATATATTAGATGGTTTCCGGGAATTCATCCGCGTAGTTGATAACTGATCCCTGCCGGGATCGATAGTAAAATGACGAAGTTTCGGCAGAGTCACATCTGCCCTCTTCAGGTCAGTTCGCATAATTCTCGTAGCCTTCTGCTTTCGCTTCTAGTTACTCGAATTCGACTCTGCCGAAACGTTGTCATTTTACTATCGATCCCGGCAGGGATCAGTTATCAACTACGCGGATGATTTCCCGGAAACCATCTAATACATTTAGTGCCCGCGAAAACTTAAAAACATATATATATATATTTAATGAAGTTCCTTCCAAATTGAAAGGATTTGAAAGGGGTGACATTCAGAATTTTATAGGGCGCTTCTAGATGCGACGTTCTTTGCATGTTCAAAAATTTTGGATTTTTCATTTTTAATGTAATTTTTGTGTTAGAACGCTTAGAGGTTTAGAGGTTTCTCCAATAAAGAATTTTCACAAGGAATTTTTTTTGTATTTTGTCTTGTGTTTTTTGGTTTTGTTTTTCATTAGTGTATTTCTTGTTTTAAGTGATGTTTTAATGTAATTACTGTTGCCCACTCTTTGTAGTCTTTTTGAGAGAACGTGTATGTATGGTATAGTTATTGTATGAAAGAGCAAAAACCAACTGTTCTAATAAATAAATTTAAAGAAGAAAAAAGGTTTATACAATATGTGCTTTCTGCCAATAATTACCCAGAAAAATTTATTAATTAAGAGTTAAACAAAATTTAATATCAAAAGATGGCTAACAACCAACACCCAACCCAAGATAATCACAATACTGCAATTACTCAGAAATAACAATTAACAATCAGAAAGAATTCAATAATATCCAAAACAAAATTAAAAAACAATTAATATTAAATTAATACATTTTATATTGGAGAAACCTCTAGACCTCTAAATGTTCGATTAAGCAAACAGAAGAATTACATTAATAAACGAATAAGCAAACACAAGAATTACATTAATAAACGACAGTTTGAAAAATCCAAAATTTGTGAACAAGCTTGGACCTTGGTCACAAAATTCAATTTTAAAATTCAGTTATACTACACGCAAAGAAAAACACAACATGAAACGAAAACTAACGGGATCTGCTTTAATTTTGTTAAATGATTAGGATTGTATCGCTATTACCTCCGTAGAATTCAATCGTTCCTGGTTGCCGACGATTAAGGACGAAATTGTTAATGGTGATGTCCTAGTCAACAACCCAGTATCAGGATAGTTCATAAGGTTTTTCCTAGGTTTTCCTAATGATTTTAATAGAATCCCTGAATTAACAAATTTCCTTGATCTTACAAAGTCGCACCTAGGAGCGCCACATAAAATTCTGAAGATCACCGTTTTTAAATTCTCTCAATTTGAAAGGAACTTTTTTCTGTTCTATTTTCATTGGTGCCTGACCTAGACCCCAAAAGGTTTGGAAATATACAGTAATTTCATGTACTGTGGTTAATTTCCCAAAAGTTGCATAAACATTGGAATGTTGGAATTATACGCAAATCTTTCTTAATACATATAAACATTTGAAAAACAAGTTACTCTCTTCTTTTGAACAGTATACAAGATTATTCAAAATAATTAATGTAGCTTAGAAGTAATACCTCATTTTGGCAATACTTATAAAGTTCATTAGATTTGAAAACTGCATCCAATTAAGCCATAACATCAGTGAAAGTTGTGAAATATGTGAAAAAAAATACAAAAGTAGCCTAAGCAAAAGTCCAAAAATATTTTTTTCGGTAACAATTAAATAACTTTTTCTGAAGTCTTTGCCCAGTTAAAGTGAAAATAATTTAGGAAATACATTTATGAGTTGTGCTTGGCAATGTTAGTGTTCACCTTGGCACCAACTTCAGAAGAATTATTTAATTGTTGCAAAAAAATAGTCATTTGCTTTTCAGTTAAGTTAATTTTGCATTTTTTTAAATCGTTTTTCTTAACGTATTTATTTGAAACACCCCGTATATCAACTGTGCGGTATATGCCCTGTGGTTGTTCGGTGTTTAATTAACATTCATTTCCGGCTCTCCCACGACCTCTCACCTTTATTTTGCATAACACATAACCACGCTAGCCGCCTTTAATCTTGAAAGGACGTCAAAATGAAAGAATAAATAAGACTTTATTAAATTTAATTGGGACAAAGCACGCACGTAAGCGTTCCAACCGTTGCCGGTGCCAGTGCCGCTCATAGTCACAGCCGCCGTCAGCACCAGCGAATATAACAAACTTTCAAAGGAGAGGAGAGTTGCCAAGCGACCTGCTGATGTGCTTCGTACTTCTCAATAGTAACTTCCTCTAATTAGCGAGGCTCAGCATCCGATTTGGCGCGCTGCGGCTGCTTACAATCACCAGTTATACACTTTGGATCATTGCCTGAAGCTATCAGAATTGAGGGGATCAGTTCAAGCCAACCGGCTCTACTCTATTCTACACCAACGTTCTCTATATCTCCTCCGGCTCTATAAAAGAGTGCAGGTAAGGTTTATACCACTAATGATGTGGTTGTAAATTTTAATCTGCTTACGCTGGATTAATTAAATGTAGTTTATTTAATTGATGCTATCGGATTTGCGGTAAACAATGAGGGTTGAATATCTAAAAAACTTCACCAAAGAGGGGTGTGCATCAACTCTTGCGTGGGATTGTATTACAGTGTTTATCGAATGGGGAATCTGGGAAAACACTGCTGTGATATATATGTTGCTTTAAACGGTATATTTAACTACTTAATAGGGCAGTTACCTATCTTACAATAACTATTTATTCACCTATTTTTTATAAAATCTATTTACTAGTTATTATGTTATTGACATAAATTACATTCTTATTGTGGTGTTTTAGGACCATTCGGAAAGTAATGAAACTCTTCTAATCTCAAATAATTATATAGTCAGAAAAATATAACTTAATATCCAAAATTAATAAGCTTAGACTATTTTAGAAAATGTATTTTTCTTTCAAGGTTTATTAAATTCAAGTTAGTTTTGGTCTCGCAAATTTACGTAATATTTTCACACTTTAGTAGAGCTAACCAAAATAGTACATAACGTAGTCCAAAGAAAGATTTCATGCTTCATTCTAGATTTCTCTAACAAAATTGTGTACTTGATGTTTGTAAACCTGTCATATATACCTTTATTCAGCCAAGACTTACTTCCCAAATCTAATTGAAAGGAGGAGGAAGAGACGTTAATAGAAAATTTGTTTAAAACCCACACTGGTTTATAATAATATAGCTTAGTTTGTTGCACGAAAAAAATGTAATTGCGTCTGTCTGCACAGAACACGTTTTTGACAATTTTATTACTATTTTTTAATGTCAGTTATAAATATTTAGATTTTTAAAACTTTTCATACATTTTAATTAAAAGTTAAAGTAAATGAGTTCAGTTTATCTACCTGTTTACATCTAACTGCAGGTATCTGTAGCAGTCATCATGGTCGCTCACTGTTGTTACAAGGTTTAGATTGGTATTGGGCCGTTGACGCTGTAACAGTCTATGAAACGAGACCGTTTATCGACGATGATAAACTAGTTTATAAATCGGCTTAATTTTCCACTAGTTTCGACCGTCAACGGAAAAATGTGCGCAGATGGATTAAACCAGTTCATTCGTAAACTTATAGATAACCGCCAAAAATAATAAAGAGTAAACAGTTTACATAAGACTCCTGCTATTCAGTGGATCCAGTTTCAGTAGGAGTTGAAATAAAACGACGTTAGTTTATGCACATTCACTGAATCATTCCAATCTGCTCGTGTGTTTATCAATTTATCTCGTCGACTGTCAGGTTGTGATGGTGCAAAATATCGTTCACAAGTAAGCTAGTTTATCCGTAGACTATAAACTGGTTTATCAGTTGATGCGAAATAAAGTCTAAAAAACTGATCGTTCATTCAACGCCCGCCAACTAGGTTATATCATCACATTGGAAGGTTTGTACTTGAGATATGAAGTTAACATGTTATGGAAAAATATATAAAATATTAATTAATAATTATTAATTATGATAAAAACAGCAGGACTACGGTGGCAGAGATTATTCTGAAAAAAAAATATAAGATTGTAGTCAGCCTTTAAAACATTATTCAAACAGATTTTTTAATGCCAACTATATAAAACATGTGATTACAAAGGGAAAAAATTATAGAAAGTCGTTATATAAGTTGGGGAAACATTATTATTTCTGAAAGAACTTATGATAATAATCATTTATTGTGAGCCTAACTAATTTATTGAAATTGATATTTAATTTATACACAAAGCTGTGTTATTATGCATTCCCAATTTAAATATATTTTATTAACGGAATTGTAGGGGAAAAATATATAATTAGTTTTATAATTAGTATTAATGTATTAAACACATATTTAGATTTAAGTTGGACAATCTATATAGAGAAGATAACAAATTTATCAATAACACCTAATGAGGTCTTTGTAAGTTTCAATGTTGAATCACTGTTCACCATGACACCATGTCGAATGTAGCTCTGCTTTACCACTGTCCAAAAACAACGTACCACCTGTATAAAGGGAAATTTAATGAGCAGAAGGATGCAATAGCTATGGGCAGCCCTCTAAGTCCGGTGACTGCAAATTTCTTCTTGGAAAAGCTTTAAGAAATGGCACAGAACTCGGCAGACAAGAAAACTAACTGTACCGCTACATGTACGGTACTCTCGTTATATGAAGCCATGGAAGAAAAGAACTAAATATCTTCAAGAACAGACTAAACTCACTTCATCCCAAGATTAAGTTAATGATGGCGATGGAAAACAATAAAGTTATATAATTTTTAGATGTGCTTCGTTGAAAGGAATGGAAAAGGAAAATTTGGACAAAAGTGTATAGAATACCCACCAATACGGACCAATATCTCTACCAACTATTAAACCATCATCCTAAATAGAAATGAAGAATAATAAAAACTTTAACGAATAGGTTCCATACCTACCAGAAGAAATCAACGATCTGAATAACGTGTTAAGAAACAAAGACTATTCACTCAAGGAAATCAAGAGAGCTCAAAGACCAGCGGCTTAACTTAATGTTCTCTCTTACGTAAAGTATCACTTAGGCACGGACAGAATAAGGAAGATTTTGAAAGAACACAAACATAACAACAGTATATAAACAGAAGAAAACCATTCATCAATACCTAAGAGTGGTCAAAAACCCCTAACAGCTCCAATATACAGTTGTGGTGAAGTATACATCGGTACTACAAAAAGAAGTATCAGCACACTTTTATCTCAATACAAGCAGGTTGCAGAACATATACGGAGTCAAGAGAGACATCCTATTCTGATCGAAGATACCGAAGTGCTAGCATCAATTAGCCACTCTACCTCAGGAGTAATAGATAGCAATTGAGATATAGAAACATCCTAATCATTAATAACAGAAAAGAAAAAACAATGAATCTTAAGAGAGCCTGATCGATTGTGCTGAAAAACTTACAATTGTCCCTATCGCAGGTATAAATATACGGACCATCAATACGGAGAAGATGGTAATTAGTTTGAGCAGCGACCACCTAGACCACTGCCACATCGTCGCCTTTCAAAATGTGCATCGTAGCTATAGACGAAATGTTAGGTAGAATATATTTCAACCGACCATGGTTCAGTAGCCCGGAAAACAAAATCTCTCAGCTAGAGTCCGGCCGTAAAAGCCTCCATTCTGTGATAAATTCGTGCAAATAGTTTATGGATTTTTTCGTTTTCTTTTTTTGTTTATGTGAAATAGGTTCAGCTGGAACCTTAATCTTCCTCCAAATGATAGCTTATAACGCTGAGAGTAATTGGGCCCAAGACCTGTTGAGTTAAATAATTTGTATGAATATTTTACAGAATATATCGTATTAACCACGATCGTTCGATAGGGATATACAAAATTCATTTTGAAAGGTCATAAAATGCACTCCACTTTGTATATCTTGGATTTTTGTTGCCGTGTTAATAATGTTTGGGAACTTTAGCTTAAACAACAGACCCTTATTTCTCATCAGATGTCTTGACAGTTCCGGATCCAGTCAGTGCAAAAAAGTATTTTAATTAATAACAGTAAACAGTATGCAAGTATCCATTAACCTAATAAACCAATGGAAAAATAGACAAATATGGGCAGATAATACTTAAGTAAATAAAACCCTTATAACCTGCTGAGAAAAAATATATAATAATACAATTAACAAGAATTTTCATTTTGTGCCCTCACCGCAAGAAAATCCTGGATCCACTCATGTGCCCTTGACAGCTATTGTCAGCGCACCGCTGGCTGTATGTTGCTATTCGTACTTTCAATGCAATATTTACGATAGTGTTAAACCAATTTCGCGACATTATGACGAAAATCCAAAATAGACTATTTGAAGTGGAATTTATGAACTTTCAAATTATGGTTGGTACATCCAGATCAGACTAGCCTGGTTAATACGCTAATAAAAATGTTTCTCTAATATCTTATATCATTTTAACGATGATTAATTAATATTCCAGTGTTAGTTCAGAAAATTATCAGTTTTTGTTAACATTCCACTTTTTACCAGTTATTCTGACTTTTCTTGATGAAAAATGATGTAATCAGGATATATATATTTCTGATTCTCTACAACCTACAACATTAAACTACTGGTCGCCCAGTGGTCGAAATTAGACCCATTTCATGAAATTGTAAAAAGTATATTTTTATAAGAAACAGAGTTGTGGAGAAATCGGAGAAATACATGTAATGACCAAAATTGTTCACTCATATTGACACATCTATTGCAATAAAAAAAAATGTAATCAAATATAGGTATTCGAAATGTTTTTGACAAATGAATGACCCCCCAAATTTTTGACTGCAACCGCTCGTGACAAAATATTCGATATAATAATTGGAATATTGTTCTTTGCAACCTAAAAGTTTTCGTCATTTGCGGTTTCAATCAAGTTCAGGAATATTAACGAAAAGAGAGTACCAACAACCCTAGGAGAACTTAAATTGTTGTCTGACAATTTTTTACAGAACACCCTATGGAAGGTTGTGATAATAATATATTAATCAAATAATTAAATTCACATTAAAAACAGAATATTTAATATGTAAGTTACTGCAACGCGTCCGAAAAATCAAATCTGATCTACTACATTGACTATTTTGCCACTAAACACTAACAACGCTTCTATGCCACTTCCAGAAGTGCATGCTCTAAGAATATAACAGCATCTAACGATCGCTCTCTCCATATATAATTACTTAGAGTTTGAGTTTTGACCGTCTGGTGGCGGCGTCACTGTCAGTTATTTGGCGTTGACATTATAGACGTAAATAATGACTTTTTATTATATTTTATATAATAAAAAAGGTAGTGAGTAGCTACTTAACAAAACAAAAATGAAGAAAATCGGTTGAGAGACAGAGGAGAAAATGGTACCTAATAGTTTTGTCTTTGACTATTTATATATAGATAAGCAAAAGACGTTCCTATTTTTGCGAGATTTTATTATTTGACTATTGATTATCGTCAAATTTTCTCAAAAAACTTCACTGACGTGAAGGTATAAGCGAATTTTGATTGAATTTTATGTCCTAAAATGAGTTCAGTTTTGCTCTATTGACCGGTGTATACATCATACACTGAGTACAGCCGTAGTCACAACCTGCCTCTAATATGAACAGTGGATGGACCTCTGAAGTTTTTCGTATTTGTTTTGATACACCTTGTAAAGTTTTATTTTAACCTTTTCTGGAATAACCAGAATTTCTTTGAGAAAAACCTTGATTGAAATTTTATTTTTTAACATTCTCTCAGTTCTCGACGTTCCACAACAAAAAATATTTTATGATGTATTATAAAGTTTAATGAGAAATCACCTAATTTCCTGCTACTCAACATAATTGTTTCTGGAACAATTCCGTCCACTTTTCATAATTTCTTTAAAGCATACATAAATATTAATGTGCAATAAGAAATACACGCTACGCTTTGTCAGTCATTAACTTGACGTGGCCATCGTCTACGGTAGTGTTCGCAGTATTCACGCTAGATTTTTTTCATTTTCTCTAGCGCGTTGCCAAAGATGTTAACATTCCATTAAGTTAAACACATTAGAAACAGTGCAGGTTCATTGAGTTCGACGTTTTTTTCGCATTAAATACGGTGATAGTGGGAATTTCTTGATCGATTCGCTATGAAATTATGTATTGAAAGTCAGTGTTTCATATTTGAAGTTGCTGGAAAATAATCCCAGTCATAACAATATTTTGATTTGGTTTAAATGAAACTCGCTCAAATTTAAAATTGATATAAATTACTTCATAAAAGTACAGATATAATTATGCGTTTTCAGTTTGCATCTATGGATTACATAAATATCCATCACAATACTAACAATTCCTAATATTTATTATTTGTGTAGTGCTCTTTATTATTTTATATTTGATATTTTAAATCTTTGTGCTTGATGTTATTACCCTTTTTGAAAATTCTTCTAATACGAGGGTTGCCTATTATATTTCCGGATTAGAGAACAAAAACAAATATTAATCATCGAAAATCGCTTTATTGTTATTCAAAATATCCCCTATGAAGATCTATACAAAAGAACCAATAGTCGAAGCACTTTTTCTACTCTGATTGAGGTATCTCCAAAAAATGCATTCTGAACGCAGCAACCGCTTCTTCAGGTGTCGAAAAACGTTGACCTCTCAGTTTGTTTTTTACGTACGGGAACAAAAAGAAGTCATTTGGTGACAAGTCAGGACTATACGGCGGATGACTCATCAAATCGATGTTTTGAGTGGTCAAAAATGCTGTTGTTTGAGCCGATGTGTGAGAGCTCGCATTGTCGTGGTGAAGAGTGATCCGTCTTCGGAGGTTGGTTTTCCTCATTTCTTGGAAGACAACTGGCAAACAAATGGTTGTGTACCACTCAGAATTGACTGTTCTGCGTTGTTCTAGTGGTACGGTTGCGACATGTCCAGTTTTTTCGAAAAAACAGGCGATCATTTGCTTGGAAGTGCTTCGTGCGCGAACAACTTTTGTTGGATTCGGCTCATCTTGAAACACCCATACGGTCGACTGTTGTTTACTTTCGGGCTCATACACGTAAATCCACGATTCATCCCCTGTCACTATGTCATAAACGTGTTTTGAAGCACCGCAATCGTATTTTTTGAGCTTTTCTTTCGACCAGTCGCCACGAGCCTTTTGTTGAACGATTGACAAATTGTGTGGCATCCAACGCGAACAATTTTTTTTTACATTCAAATATTGATGCAATATTGAATGTATGCTGGTCCCACTAATGTGTAAGGTTGAATCAATAGTCACATGACGATCTTGCAATATCAGTTCGCGCCCAGCATCAATGGTTTTCGGAACAACAACTGTTTTTCGACGACCTTCACGAAATTCGTCTTGGAGTGAACTACGACCTCGATTAAATTCACCATACCATCGATAAACAGTGGTCCTTGATGGAGTTTCATCGCCAAAAAATAAATTAAGTTCATCCATGCACTTTTGCTGACTTAATCCACGTCGAAAGTTGTAAAAAATAATCGCACGGAAAATGTTCACGATTTAATTCCATTTTTTGGCCGAGATGAATCCTTTAAGTTACTGCAAACAACACATAGCGCTCCTATGTCAAAACGTTCTGAGTACGTATAACCTCAAAAATGTCAAACTTTACGATAGAACTGTCAGTTGTCAGATTGCAACACTAGGGTTGTCCAATCCCGAAATATAAAAGGCAGCCCTCGTAATTTCCTCATCTTTTAAGAGATCTCGTCCTCATCATTAGCAAGTATTATTTCGTCGTCTTCAAAAAGCATTGTGTTGAAAGTTTATTTCTCCATCTATAACCCCATTCCTGAACATTTGCTACACCATTCACAGAGGTCTTCTTGTACATATATTCAGTGTTTTTATATTTGTTGTAAATAAACCTTTTACAGGTTTTGTTAATGCCGCATTTCAATAACACTTTGAATTGCTTATTTAATGAAACAGAGTCATATGCAATTTCTAATTCATTAAAAATAATATAAGTGCTCTATTCCTCGCTACTTCTTTTTTTATTACCTGTTTTGGGGTGAAAGTGTTGACTTGGCAATACTTTGCCCTTCAATATCCTTAAAACTTTCTTAAAATCACGATTTTATTATCTTACCATACAACATTTCTATTAAATTACTTACGAAAATGCCCCTATAGTTCTTATATTGAGTTTTAGAACCCTTTTTGTGGATAGAGCTCATAAATCTAATCTTCTTCGGGAAGGTCATCACTTTCAATCATGCATTTATTCATACCATGTACAATCTCTTCTAAAAGTATATTTAGTCCATATTTAACTGATTGAAGAGGGATGTCTTCATTCTTTGCTGCTTTCCTATTTTTTTCTTTTGCATTTCGTTTATAGAGATTGGTTCTATTTCAGTATTGTCTAGATAGATGCTTATCTCTGCCCGTTTAATTTCATTCCCTATCTCAGTCAAGAACTAGGTGTAAGTAATACTTTTCCCATTATTCTATGGAGATGAGACATCTTTACATTTCTTCTTTTTTGACCATTTTCTAAGCTTTTTGACATTTTTGTTCCTCCCATATACTTGTTTAGTTCTTCATGTCTTCTTGCCCAAATGAGATGAGAGATGAGATTATTATTTTTGGCTACTTCTCTTTTATCTCTGCATTATTGTATATAATTTCCTATCTTCTACGTCTTTTGTATTCAACCACTTATGTGCTCACTTTTTACATTTTGCCTCTTCTTCAAATCCCTTATCTGTTATTCCCTTCCTTAGATTGCTTCCTTCCCAGCATTCAGAGGAGCTTCTTAAATTTGTTCATGTCTCACTGCGGACTTTCTTTCTAATGATTGATTTAGGTTTGTAGCTAATCTTATTTAATTTAGGAATTTTCGTTTACAATAACTATCATTATTTAAATATCGACTATTTCTAACAAACCAATCCCATATTTATTTACAACAGGGCAAATGAATATGTTTGTGAATAATATTTTGCCTCCGTAGATGTACTTTATTCTCTCCACAGGCGTACTCATTGCTTTTAGCTTGCCAAACTTAATACTGCTCGCTTTGAATGGAGTCAGTTGACCTATATAAGCAACTTTTATTTTGGATATTAAGTTCCGCTAGATATACCACAAAATTGTTCCTTTTAATAATATCTTCTGGACCGTCTTATGAGGCTTAAACTTTTGTGGTTTGGTATTTCTTTGAGGGTTGTCTAACAAGAATTGCACCCAAGATGAAATCCTCCAAAATTCGTCTTTAAACCATTCTGTGTTTTCATGGTATACTATGTTCTAGTATTGTTGCATGAACGTTGTTATAAGTATTTTCAGTAGTTCGCTTCCAAATAATTCGCTGACTACTGTCAAGCTATTAAATGTTGCTGTTCATGGGGTCAAAACAACAGAGGTATATGCTCATTGAACCATTTGACCATCCCGTTAAATTGTGGGATATGCATGTTTCTGATATTCTCAAGAGTTCCGTCTTCCGAAATATTTTAGATACGAAATATCTAAATGCTCATCTGACATTTATGTTGACTCGCTGACGTATCTTGTGAAGTATTTTATTCACATCATGGTCTACTACAGAAACCTTGTTGTGTACCTTCGTTAAAATAGTAATACCTTTTCTCTTGTAACAATGAGCTGGGATTTTGTTCTTTTGTCAGCGGGCTTCAAAATTTGCATTATTTGCCTGAAAAGACCCAAACTGAGCCCACCTTTCCTCTGCAGTTGTGTGTAGAAACTTTTAAATTATGGCCTTCAGTGTTAAGTATCACTATTGGAGTAAAAATCCCCAATAGAATTATCAGATGCAATACATGAATATTGGACGCGAACAAAACTATTCTACGTTTAAAATAGCATTAGACTGACCACGTAGCTAGAATGTCATATAACTGATATAGTTATATAGTGGAGTGCAATAACAGAAATGTACATATTCTGAAGACGGCCGAGATGGATTGACGAAAGAGGCTTTTGTCGAGCAGTTTTGAAAAATAGTGTATAAATCTACTTTAAGGCTATAATTAAACCCTTTGCAGCAAAGAATGAATTTTTGACAAATATTTGCTACAAAATTTTCCTTATTCTTACAGGCTAATGCCATAGCAATTTAGATTAGTCTGGAATTAACGTTTTTTGAAGGAGTATTGCCCACAAGGTGGGATACTTAGAAAATTAAAAAGTGTGAATTTGTCGACAAAATTTATTAAACCAACAAAGTAATAAACCATGTAAAATACTGACTAATAGTTTATAACCTCCAACACAATCCAATGTCATAATGACACGTATGGTTATTGAAGCAATCAAGCGGTTGATGCTCTCTTGTGGAATAGTGATCCATTTCTCTACCACCGCTAATGGCTCTAGCAATATATTCCCACCTGTTTTCAATATAATGCATATCAGGCCAACTAGCTGGCCTATTGAATCTACTAATATGTCCTGCTTCCAGTGTCTTCTGAACGCTTCATACGCGATGTGGTGGGCGTTGTCGTCCATAAACACAAAATTTTCACCTAATTCGTTTGATATGGGCTAGATAATATGTCTAGTAACTTGTTTGATCTAAATTTGGCTGGTCATATTCTGTGGTATCTAAATTAATGGCGTACGGCTCCCTAGAGAGGGAGTAATGTTTAATATTACTCCCTCCATAGGGATCTACTGCGCGGGAAAACTTAAGTAGCTACTGACGACCTGATACTCTCCAGGCTCGTTGTCGATTGTCTCTAACCAGTCCAATTTTGGTTTCATCATTACGTAATACCCACTGTCACTAATGTAAGGCAGCACGATGATTTTGAAATAGAGTCGCACGTAAATTTGCAGTCTGCTGTCATCTTCGAACTATAGGTACCCTAAAACTGGGTCGTGATGGCTGAGTCTGTAGCACTATGATGTATATATAAATTAAGGACACGATATCGATATATTCTTGTTGTCTGTTTTGTTTTCTAAATACATGTATTATTTTCCCACGGTAAGTAAAGTGACTAGGTCTAATCGAAAGTTTACATGGAGCGGCCCAAGACTTTTGGTTTAATAATTGTTTTAACCCCTCCCCAAAAATGCTCCTGAAAACAAGCAGCCGTATGCATTTGTGAGCGAATAAGGTTAAGTAATTGTATTAAAGTTTAGCCAGATTTGTGTCACAAATGGTATACATTTTTGATGAAATAGTCACCCTTTCGTCAAACCACTCTTGTTTAATATACTTTTTGGATTATTTGCGTTTCTTTGTACCACAATGTAGATTACAATGAAAGCATTTTGTTTTGGGTAACGGTATCATTTACCTTACAGAAACCTTGAAATATAAAAGTCTCCATATCTAGAATCTAAAAGATTTTAAATGTTAGTGCAATTATAGTGCACACCTAACAAGCAAACAAGATAATGAGGGGAAATTTGAAATCCAATTGCGATTGTTGAGCAGTTTCAACAATAACAACCGCATTACTCTAACGTGACCTTTGAATCTAATAAATGATCTTTTTGAGGAACTATAGATAACAAATTGTCCGTAAACAGTAACCATTCTTTTTGAAGTATCCTTCCACAATTTTTCGCCATTCGAAGCTCAAGAAGAACTTGTTACGAGTCGTCAAGGCGATTACTCGGAACAGTTTGTTGCACCTTGTTAATAACGCTGACTTTGCATAATGCTAGGCTTTTTGTGACGGCCGTTCTTGCACCACGTTTTAGGTACGCTATTAAATGCATATGGCATATACGCCGTTAACTTTCATATTAACTTTTTTCCGATGCTCAAAGCCAATATCATTTAGAAGGCTTATAGGTGATTTTCGAACGTGATAATTAATCACGTTCATGACATTTTTCTTTGCCGCCCGAATTAAAGACTTACTTTCAGGTTCGAAAATCGAAAAGGCTATTTCAGAAATGCGACCTGATAATGAGATTGGGGTGAATGTGTGGCCCAGTTAAAATTCATCAAATCGGAATTTTATGAATATAAAAGTGGATTTATGGAGCGGATTATGGTGTTGGTGTTGTTGTTGTTATTGCCGCTGCGAATATAAGCATGAAGGCTACCCAATTATTAAATTTGATTATAACGTCTAGCAACTCATTGGAAATAGCATAGACATTTATAATCGGTAATTATTTTTACGATGCTTGTCATATAAATATTTTGTTTATTTTTTATCGTGATTTAAACTAGTCCTTTATGGACGTTCATATACTTTTTAATTATTCTAAATATATAACATGTCCGATATAGAGATAACGGCACGAAAAAATATTGATAGACCCTTGGTTTGACAGAATAAGGAGTGGCTACAATCATTATTTAATGATTATATTAATATATAAATTTGAGTTACCAAAAGCATATTTGATTCATATACCTGAGCAATAGAGAAAACTTTTGAAAAAACTCTAAACTGTTTTTACCTAAACTTAAAGGGAAGTCCATGGGTGAAAAAAAAATAAATGAACTGCAACAATGTTGTAAAAAGTTTGTATTTTTTAGGATTTCTTGGGAATAACACCAAAATTACTGTATATTTCGAATACTCCAAACGATTCAGGGTCTGAATTAGATCCTGTTTTCAATGGGAATAAAAAAATGAATACGACGAAATTAAAGAAATGAAAAAACTAAGAAGCATTCTAACATTAACAATTTGAATTTACTGCTAATTTGCTATATACAGGGTAATACATGTAAAAAAATGTAAAGATCATATGAAATAACAAACATTCTTTCAAATTTCGTATTAAAGTTGCAAGGGAAAACCTAGGAAAAACCTTATGAAGTATCGCAATACAGGATGGTTCCAAAAGCTATTACTATTATTAATTACATCATTGATTATGGGTAACCAAGAACTGCTGAATTCTACAGAAGATCTAGCGATCAATCACTTTAAATTAATAACATTAAAGCAGACTCTTTCAGCTTTTGTTTTGTTTTTTTGCTATTGTGTAATATGGTTGAATTTTGAAACTGTATGTTATGACCAAGGTTCCAGCCATGTTGACCAATCTCTGACTTTTCGAATTGTCGTTTCTTTATGTTGTGTTAATTTATTCGAACATTTATCGGTCTAAAGGTTTCTCCAATATAAAAATGTATTAAATTTGCGAAGAATTTTATACATGCAATTTTTTGAGTTTGGGCATATGTTTTTTGGTTTGTTTTTTTTATAAAATTAATTTTAGTATATTTTTTGTTTTGAATATTGTTTTAATATTAATTATGTTTCCCACTCTTTTAAGTCTTTCTGAAACACCCTGCATATATTGTATGGTTGTATTAATGTGATTATCTTGGAAATCAGTTTAGTTTGGAGCAGCTTGATGTTGAATGTTAGAGATTGTTTTATGTTCAATGTCGTCTAACGTTAGATTAGTGATGATTTTTTAGGATAACTGTTAGCAGATAGTAAATTTTTTAATAAATGTTTTTTCTTTATTAGATTTATTGATATCACGAACACTTCATTTTTGCTGTCATATAAAGATTTAGTGATGCCCATTTTTACAGTATTTGGGTGATATCATACTTAAAAAATCAGATACCTGTTAGTATGATTGGGCTTTCTGGACATTTCTGTTTTGGTTTTTCCATATATCAGGGAGAGTGTTGAATGATTGCATTCAGTTCAACTTATTTTTTCTAGAAAAATTAAAAAAAATAACAAAGGTTTAAAAACATCGAAATAATTTCTATTAAACAAATAAAGCATTAGTTTGGAGCAAAAAAGATAGAAATCTAATAAAGTTTACGTAATATTTCCAATATTTCATGTCAGCAGATATTTGACAAATCGATAAAATGTGTAAAAAATGTGTTCAGATTACATCAGAAACGATCGAATCGAGATCAAGAAGAATATGTTTAAATTTATGGTGATTAAAGATTAGCTATTCAACCAATATTACTATGGAAAGTGGAACATAGCCAAGGATAGTATACAAAGGAGAGCTGGATCAATGTTAAATTTTTTGTTGTGCATAACCGTGTTTTAGCCTTATCCCCGCCCGTAAATTCTTGTGAACCTTTGTCTGTTGACAATTCAAGAGTTTTTCTGATTTTGTTTTATCTCATTAATGTGAAATTTGTAATAGCTTAATCATAAAACTTACGGTACAAATATTAGCAGCCATTTTGTCACGCCTATTTTCGGAAAAATGTATCGAACAATACTTCATGTACTATCCTTGGAACACAGCATCAGACTATTGAGAATTGAACATTACGTCTGTAGTATAATTATATCAATTTAGTTTGTCAAATACAATAAAAAAATTAAGTGCTTACTATAAAACTCTTATGAATTCCTAATTCCTTCAAAAGGATATTCTCAAGGTTTACTATACTCATATATAAGTCTTCAAATCACCATATTATACGACCATTCAATCTCTGTCATATTAATTCGGATATTGACGTAATTGTAATTGAATTTTTAATATTTAAATTTCTCAACATATTTTTTTCAAAGAGGCCTTAGCCAACCGATTTCTAGACATTGAAACCTCCAAATGCCTACATGTCATCAAATTCGTCACACATCACTGTTCAGTTTAATATGGATGACTTAATTGATCAGTGTTTACGATAAATTCCTTTTAGCAGCCACAATGAAAATCCCCAGTTTACTATGGAAAAAGAAGCTGAGGATGGTGGCAACCCATCCCTAGAAGAATAGTAATGGGTTTCGACATCAAGTTAAAAATTGACTGATGTAGGGAACCTTAGAATTCGGGGCACTACATCAACTACCATTCCAATCATCTCATGGAGATGAAAGATAACTTGATCAACAGAATAATCTTTCTTCATGCACAAGAACTTGCAAATCCTTTTTCAACTTTTAAAGGCAATTCGACAACTCTTACCCCTCTAACCTCCTGAGCTGGATACTCTTTAATGCCCGGTTGAGCATATATCTCGTAAAATCGAATAATTCCCCGCAATAACTATGACATAATGATTAGCTTGAAATCGATTAAAACAGTTGGTAGTCTGTTCACTAAATTTAAGGATAATAAGAAGAACAGATCGAACGTTAATTGGCTTATCTAATTGCCAAAATTGTCGCTACCAATCTTGGCCAAATATCGAGGAGTGTAAAAGGAAAATTAATTTTCGATTAAAACGACATTATGTTACGAATGATATGATAGTTGTGCTCTTGTATTGCATAATATGGTATAACTAACATAATGTAAATTTTGATAGTGCTTTAAACGAAATTTTCTTGAGATGGTTCACAAATAATGGTATCAAGAAAAGTACTGATTTGCACATCATAGCATTATCTACATATATTAACTTATTGGAGATAGAATACAGAACTTCATTCAGAATCTCATCAAAAATCAATTTTACTACTTTATCTATATATTGTAAGTGGTAACTGTTATTTTTTTAAACGATAGTTGTGGCATCTCTTTTTTTTATTTTTTCGGAGTTCTTTGGGAATAACACCACATAAACTTGAAAGTCTGTATATTTCAAAAAGTCCAAACGTGGTATTAACACAAATGTTCATTTGCCCTCACCATTTCCCGCTCTTTCTATCCTTGGTACGATATTTATGCATTGCAGTCCACCTCCAGAAGTAGCTCTATGTTTTTTTTATTTTTAAATATGTCATTCTTTATTTTGGTGCTCTATAAACATTTTACTGTTTTATCAATCACACCGTGCGCTTAATTATAGAGCATGTACTTCTGGAGGTAGCCAGCACTGCACAAATAACGTGATAGACTAAAAAGAGAGGGCAATAAAGAGAGCATCATGTTATCTCACTTGGTGGGTGGAAGCTGCCAATCAACTACATGCTGGACGTATTTCATACAGACGTAGCAGCATTCCTCGAGTGAAAAAGCCTCTTGCTGCCTCTATTGCCCTCTCTTTTTAGTATTGCCTTGATCTTTATGTATTGCAGGCTACCTCTAGAAATGTAAGGTCTAAGAACTTAATTGCCCCAGTTTGTACATGTGTCGATGACTGTGGTTTTTATTTATTAATTTTAAGTTTTAATTCTGCATGTTTAATACTTTAAATTTGTTTGCAATATTTTATAAGAGTGTATATATCTAGTAACTTAGTCCGTGCTTTAAAAGAGCTCTACAAACCTTATGGACTATCGTTACGCGTCAATTTGTCTGCACACAACAGAGCGTTCGAAGTCTAGATTAAAGAGACGTACAATATATTTCTAGTTTCATATATTTCTGTTACACCTTCATTTAGAACTTTGTCTCTCGAAACCAACGAATTGGAAGATCTCTGAAAATAACACGAGTACACAAGGATTATACGGTGATAGAAGAAAAATATAATTCAATATTTATATGAATATTGTTGTTACACATAACTTTAATTGTATTATTGTTGTTGCAAAAAATAATATATAAATAAAACTATTCGTATCAAAGTTTGTATTGCAATAGACCTTTGATCCTAATAATGATCACTTAAAAGTTTTCATGTTACGCAAAAAAGTGAATTTTTGATGTTTTTGTTGATTTGTTACGTCCTAACGCTGCTTCTCATACATTCAGCCCACTTCCTCATAGAGTCCTTCTCTTGTCATAGTGTGAAATTTTTTCCCAAGAAATACATAAATGAGTTGTTTCGATAAAAGTGAATTACTCTTTTCACAACAATTATTTATTGCCGTTCGAATTGTGGAATTATTTGTACTTAATTGTAAAGAACTCATGGTGGTTTTATGGCGTTCCATTTCTTCGATTTGCTCAGAAATCGTTTATAATCTTCAATTGACTCGTCAAACAAGGTTGGTGTGATAAATCTCCGGTTTAAACGGATTTCAAATCACTTCACACAGCACATTTTAAATAACTTTACACCGCAGAACGATGTTTTTTAATATCTCGGTGGTTTCAAGGCGTGTTAAAGAGTTCTTATTTTAATATTCTTTAACGAGACTTCTAATATTTAGATTCTAACTAGACTCCAATTTACTTTTTTTGTGGCCGACAGACCTCTGATACCGAGTGCAACTCGGGTGTTTTTTACCGATTTCGTATTAATATCGTCTGCATTGAGAGGGTGCGGAAAAACGTGAGAAGGTAAATTGATCGATTAATTTCTTTATGGTTTTGGCAGAACATATCAATAGATGTGATTTTCTTAAAAACATCTCTAAAAAAATTGCAACAAATAACTTAAAATGTATTTGTAACCTTAAATTACATTATTGACATATCAACTATAAAACAATATAATATTATTCTATGCTCTTGGCCATGACATCCTACGCATCTTTTTAATACTTATTAAGTAAAGACATTAATTTCTCTTCCAGCATTTTCCAAGAAGTCATGAACAGCTTAAATATTAATCTATTATGGCCACCACTGGCGGTTCCAGGGGATCGGTTAAGGGGCAGAGCCCCCCCCTAAATCATCTGAGTGGTGTTTTTTAGTGTTTATTGTGTTAAACTCAACCTTCAGTGACCTCAGCCCCCCCCACGAGATTAAACCCCTTCAACGAGATCAAGCCCCCAAATGACAATCCTGGATCCGCCCCTGATGGTCACCGTCACATCTCCGGAAGAAAAAGGGTGATTTAAGATACATATAATTATTAACTTAACCTAAACCTAATTATACTATCAATTATCATATCTATGATATAAATAATAGCATTGGACTTCATAAAAACAACTTAAGTTGCCACCAGGCTCCTTTACCGCAGATTCTTTGCCCAGTTGATTTTATTTAGTTTTCTGACAATAGTTTAAGTCGTAAACGTTACCCAGATATTTTGCACCCGTCTCTGGGTTCGCCTTACTTACTTTCCAATTCTATATTTTTAACAAGAATTACTATTTACACATTAGACCCTCAGCAAGGCCTGTCGAGGACCTGACGGTTTGTCGAGCTATATTTTCTTCTTTAATTCCTTTATTTGTAGACGCGAGATGTAAAGATCGATATCTAAGATTTACGGGAAGCGCAACTGATGAAGGTTCCCGATCAGAAACAATATATCATATATATGGTCTTGCGTACAAATGACAGCTCGAAGAGAGTATTTAACTCCTTTAGTTCTTCTAAAAATAAGACTCGCTTGGGAAAACTTTTCTCTACCTTAACATAAACTAAAGACTTACCCCTCGGCCCTTTTCAGAAAAATGTCTTGTAACCAACCGATGCACATTCTCCATTACTTTCAAGATTTTTACCGACTCAATTCTTTTCTCCAAACTACAAGAAAAATATACATGCTTCCTCATCGGATTTTACATAACTACCGCTGAGCGTATCTCAAGACTTTAACAAGCTAATGTTGCTTTGAATACCAATTTTCCAGAGATATCATCTTCTCAAACTGGCAAAAACCCCAGAGGAATTAGATTACAAGTTGCACTCAATTAAGATGTTGAACGATACTGATCAGATAATGTAGAAAATTTCAAGTCTTATAAATAAGACTGTACTCAATATACAGGGGGTTTCTAAAGTAGGGTTCCAAACTTCTGCTGTTTTTAAAACTCATTAAAATAAACTAATAAGTCCCGGGTAACATGTGCCCTAAAACGCACCCTTAGGGAGTTATAGGCCCTTATAGGGCTCAAACAAAACTGTTTTTTTTTTCGCTCACCACTTTTACAAATTAAACACTGTAAAACTTACTTGACAGTTTATCAATAACTTAAATTGTTAAGCGTTGTGGAAACTTCCGTCTGTTATTTGCAATTGTAAACAGATTTGTGTAATTTTTGGCCTAATAACGTAAAGAGCAGAGTAATTTTCAAAAAATTTACTGGAAAACAATTAGAGATATCGATTTAGACAAAGATAATATTTTTTACGTGAAATTGTTAAGATCTGTAGAGAAAATTGTAAAAAAATTCAAATAAAAAAAACACGGTCGAACCCCCCTAATACTGGCCGAAAACCCCCTACACCAACCTAAATATGAAGCCAACGATTTGCATGTCTAAAAACGGAGTAGCGCATGTTATTTAGCGTAAAAAGTTATGTAAGACCAATACATTTTTTTATATTTATTTTTATTTATCAATAGCAGAATAAAACAATTTTGTTCAAGCCCTTTTAAGGGCATATAACTTCCTAAGGGTGCATTTTAGAACACACGTTAATCAGGACTTTTTGGTCATTTTAATGAGTTCTATACACAGTAGAAGTTTGAACCTTATTTCAGAAACACCCTGTATACAGGTTTAAGCATCCCAAGCGCCAAGGGTTTCAATTGAAAGCTGTTGAGATTTTTGGAAAATAATTTCACCAAACATATACAAAGTTTCTAGGACTACAATTTAAAAATATTTACATTTATACAGGGTGTTCATATCCCTATACCTAATTCCCATGCTTTTGCAGGTGTTATAAAATTTAAGAAATTTGAGCATTTAAAAAAAACATTAATTTTGTAATGATTAATTGTATTGTTAAAAGATATTCAGTAAACGTAAATGAAATAGTGTATGATTTTTTCGAAAGTAGTCTACAGAATGTTTTATATTAGGCGCTTTTAAATAACTTTCCTATTTTATATGACACACCCTGTCTCTGAAATTTATTGTCATTTTATTGACATCATGGTTGACATAAGGTTTCTATACCAACACTCATAGATTTTTAAACTATTTAGAAATTTGGGTAAGATTAACTTAACTCAATTTGTAATAAAAAAATATTTTAAGCCTAAATCTAAATAAATACATATAATTGTAAAATTAAAAAATAAGAAATAAAAATTAAAACAAATTGAACTAATAATTTGTAATACAATTAAGAATGATGACATAAAATCGATGGACGTGTTTAAATTATTAAAATTTGAAAAAAACTTGTCACCGCAAGAGTCGGTGGGGGCTGGGGCAAATTTCCGAGCCTTCTACCCGTTATATCCCAAACATGTTCCATGGTCGAAAGATTGAGCAACATGAGGCCGAGCATTATCTTGTTGAAATATGGCACCCGTGAGCCCATTAAGGTAAGCGAGTATATACAGATCTACTACTTCGTGAAGATAACGTTGCCTGTACTGTTACCCCGCACAAAAAAAGTGACCTACCTCCAGGTGCAATAGCATATCATAAGGTCTAATGTTCGGTGTACATGTCATTCAACATCAAATTGATGTTAACCTTTTTCTCCTCGACGGCGTCTAACTCTTATGCGGACATCATGTCCACCCAAGCAGAATTGAGACTGATCAGAAAAGACGACCCGGTGCCATTCCACATTTTGCACCACTGTAGTCATGCCGTCAATGCCCAGCGGCCAGAGGTAGCACAAGATGGAATCGATAAAGCTGCAGTCCAAAAGACCTAATACAGCGGTAAACCGTTCCGAAACTTACAAGATGGCCTTGTTTCCCTAACCAAATTTACAGTTGTCGAAAATCGGTCTCTAAAGGTCATAAGTCTTAGACGGCGATCTTGAACTTCATTTACGCCCCTTCGACGTCCGGTGCCTACTCTTCTCCGATTTTGTGTATTATCAAACATTGCTTGACAACATCTCTTAACAGAAGTTTAATTTCTGTTCGTGCGGTTAGCGATTTCTCGAAATAAAAAACCCGCCTCCCTTAAACCAATTATTGGACCTCTTTCACATTTACTTAGCTGGGGATATATTCAATATTAATCAATATAGGTACTAGAAACCTGATAATAATAGATATGTAATAAAATTCTCAAACTCGTCACATACAAAGTGTGTTAAAATAAAAAAGTTATTTGCATTTAAAAGCCCTTAATGTGAAAATATTTTTTACCACCCTGTATATCTTAGTCTTAAAATATCTCATTTCATAATATGTTTACTAAGAAACGTCTCACATTACTTATTTTCACTTTTATTAATCTTTACAAAATTAATTGTTTCCTAAAGGGCTCAAATTTCATACATTTTTAAATATCTCGTGGGGATTAGGTATGAAGATATTTGTTGAAACTTAGGTTTATTTTTATTTTAGATTTCAAAATCATTGAAAAATGGGGTTTCCATTGAAGAAAATATAGTTTTGATATATATATTTCTCTCTGTTTTGGACACTCTATATAAATATGAATATTTTTAAATTTTAACACTTTACACTTTGTATATATTTGGCGAATTTCTTTTCAAACATCCCAACAGGTTTTTGTCTAAATTCCGTCGTGGTGGTGATACTCCACCCTGTATAGTGTATATGATTTCCACGTAACTGTTTTTTTAAAGTTCACATGCGTTCACATATTTATTTGCAATGAACTAAAATCCAAAAATACGGTTAAGATTTTTGAACACAAAAACAGGTCATCGAAACTACCAAGTGTAATTATTCAGCTTCTATATATATTCGTAAGCTGTGCGATATCATATGACCGCACGAAGTATCGACACAGCTGGACATTCGTAAATATTGGAAAATGTTATTTTTATGTGTTCTTGGGAAATAACACCACAATCTGATCTCGTTTTCAATCGCTTTAAAATGTATTGAAAATATAAAATGCAAAATGAAAGTTTGATATAAGACATAAAAATAATCCAGAATATGCCAGAAATAATATTTAGAAGACAATTGGAAAATGTTGTCCAACCATCCAGACAAAAAAAATATTTAGAACGGGAATGAAATTTAGCCAAAATGGTTACAGAATTAACTTGAAACAAGTAGTAATTACCTTACAATTTTGAAATTGATTTTTATTTGCAACAGATTTTAGACAAACGTTATCGATCGTTACCAAAGTTATGTGAGCAGATGAAATTACTGAGTGCTAGAAACGTTGAGTAAAATTGTTTTAGATGTTAGACAAAGTATTAGGTACTTACAATGAATTCAAATTTTAGATTCGTTCAATTATACAGGGTGTCCCAACGAAAACGAGCCACCTGGAATATTTCGCAAAATATTCATTATTTTGAAATTCTCATAAACACGACAAAAGATTTACGAAATATTTGGCAATACTAACCGTTAATTAAATTGCTCCCTCATCACCTCAGCGCCTGCTAATAATTTTTTTAAAATGGTACCCACCATAAGTGATACGATCGTTTTAAAGCCCGTTTAAAAAGGAATTCAAGGGTATTTCCTGGATATTTTTCTAATCTCTTATAATTCGCTCCTAATATTAAAGACTTTTTGCTATTACCGCAAAAAAATTAAACTGACAATGAATTTGAGAAAACAAATGTTCAATATGGTCTCCATTGTATAGCCTGTTTCACGAAGTGGTGTAATTTTTGAGGTGCGCCACTGTGTATCACTCCTGATATAACAAAAAAATTATGCTTCACGCAATATTTGCTTCTCTGACGTAGCTTCATTTTATTTAAATGGTAAAGTAAATCGTCATAACTGCCGATACTGGTGTAAGATTATCCCACAGTTATTTAGTTAGACTCATACTCGGCTACCTCTAAAAATAAATGTACGAACAAGAATCCTAAGTGACTATATCGTTGGACCCTTTTTCAAAGATCGCACTTTAAATGAAGATAAGTATTTAGACTTACTTGCAAACGCTCTAGATCCAAGAATAACGGACATTTTGGAGGGAGGTGATCGTCTGTCTAGTAGAAGACAAACTTATTTTTTCAGCACAACGATTCCCAACACATTATGTCTTGCCAGTTAGAGAGTTTCTGGATAATAGATTTCCTGACAGTTGAATTTGAAGACGAGGTGCCAGCAAGATCGCCAGATATGAGCTCCCTGGATTTTTTTGTTTGGGTGCATTTAAATAACCGCTTATATGATACTCCTCCAGAGTCACTGGATGATCTGAGACATCGGATCCAAAAAGAATGTGGCCGACTTACTCCAAATGTTTTTCCAAAATGCGCAATGAATTTGAGGCACGATTGTATCACTACCTTGCAGCGGATGAAGAGCATTTCAAACATATTTTATAATAAAGTGACTTAAAATCCTTTGTCAGTTTCGTTTTCCTTATCGTAATAGCTTAAAAATTATAAGCAAATTATCTATTTTGATTATTAGTCTTCAGAGATCAGTAAAATATCCAGAAATCAAGTTCTATTTCTCAAATTTCTTAAATGTTGCTGGCATATTAAAAATGACAAACTTATGGCAGGGTTCCATTAAAAAAAATGAGTAACCTGCGCCAACGTGATGAAGGTCCAATTTAATTAACGCTTAGTATGCCCAAATATGTTGTAAATCTTTTGAGGTATTTTTGTGATTTTCAAAATAATGAGTATTTTGAGAAATATTCCCCGTTTTCGGTGGGACACCCTGTATTAGGTGTCAGGGATACACAGACAAAACCTTATTTCAGGAAACAATATTCCGCCATTTTTTTAAATCTCACTTGGGAGCCGCGAGACAGGCAGCCAAAAATACAATTAAGACCTTATTAAAATGTCTAAATAATACTGACACTGTCGATAAATTGAGTGATCATCTCCATTTAACGCTGAATTCGTGATTGCATTAAAAAAAACAAGTCTCTTCAACTGACTGGTAATCATGAGAAATGTGTGAGGATTCAAACCTTGACATTACGAGCGTAACTGAAACACATCGGATTTCACGCCAAATTTCGTTTAATGTATTTACATACTCGTAAAAGTAAGTTAACCGCAAAAAACAATTACTGTATAAATAAAAACTACATAACTCCGGATACTGGATATTGCAGAAAGATTCGGTTTGGGATTTTAAGGTTCGAGTTGTTGTTGTTGTGATCGTAGATGGTCATCGGAGATAATTGAATAACGACTTTTTGATTAAACGCCCTTTATTGTATTTTTTGGTTTTGAAATTATTTCATTCAGTTTAGTTTCACAAACAATTAAGTCGATTTACCTAATTTACTTTTCAAACACAGTGGAACCTGATCATTCACCAAACGAAATAATAGATCAGCTGATACCTATAGACAAAATATGACCCATTTTACTACTTAATCGTATGGATACTTGTAACAAACGGTAATCGTTTTTGAGGTTAATAGAAAAAGAGTTAAATGTTAAATGTACATCAAATATGTAATACAATTTTTTGTTAAACAATTAACACGGTAAAACTGTTAAGGCAAAATTAAAAAAAAAACTACTTCATTTTATTCTTCTGTTTCAAGCATTCTTCTCAGACACCTTCAGTGAAAATTCAGCATCCGTTATGTTTTATAGTTTTTGTAATATTTCTCGAATCTGTGGTGGCATTTATAAAACCAATCAAATTTCAATGTGCCTTGTCAGTATTATCTGACGTTGGCGATCACCATAGCAAAGGCCTTCATTTTCATAATACATAACCATTCTTTGTCTAAATTCTAAATTAAGGAGGTGATTACAAAAAAAATATTATTTTTGTGAGAGCGGTTTTCGTCATTACTATCTTCGTTTAATTTCTATGTCCAGATCCAGTTGGTTCAGTATGATAGTCCCAAAATAAAAAAACTTTTCAGTTGGAATTCCGTTTACTTGAAGTCTAATACCTAGATCTGGATTACGGCTACAGATTAAAAATTTGGTATTTACTAATACTAACGTTAAACATTATTTATTATTAAAATATGCAAACGTTTTTGTGTATTAATTCATCGCCAGTTTTCCGTGTGAAATCTCTAATGTGTAAGGCGGGGCACAGACCTACCGGTTCTGTTCTTCTAAGAACAGATGAGAATCGGGTCATCGCCACACACTTACCGGCCGACGGACGTTCTTGAGTTGCCCTCAGTCGTTATCTAGTGCTTGTGGTAGACATCTTTTATGATAATTCGTAATGAACGGTAACCAACTGATCAAACGCACAGTTGTAGGAGAACTGGGGTAAAATCGCCAGCGCCGGGTTGCAACCGGGCTGTGTGTGCCGATATATGAAGGTAGTATGTAATCTATGTCTCTTTTTTACCGGTGAGAACGTTCTGACCGGGGACGCTGACTGGTTGTTTGCTGACCGGGCCTTGTTGCCGTTCCGGATTGGTAGGTATGTGACGAGTGATGTACTTTGCATTGCGTTCTAGCCTTCCGTCTCAATTCTTCACTATCTGTTCTTATAAGAACAGAACAGAAACTGTAGGTCTGTGCCCGGCCTAATTGCATCCTAATACTTAATACTATTTATACTGCTGTCGCCCGTAAGCGGAAGGGTCACCGATTAAGAGAGACAGCAGATTATGCCGTGTTAGTGTACCTAAATCGTTTTGCGCAAGCGTTGCCAAGAATCGAATAGAGAGAAAACATAACCAACAACAGCCAATTGGGGCATTTTCGAACATGCGTATAAGGCCGAAAGTACAGTAAAACATTATAGACATATATACGTCTGGACTGTGATTTTTGCGTCTTCCTCTAAACTCTGCTAGCAGTATTATAGTAGTATTAAGTATATGATTTCGTCAACCCAACATAACATGTATAACTACTCATAACCTTTATTTGTTCTGCTCACTAAATATATCTGTTAGATGTGAATGAATTTCACAATTATTATTTTTTGGAAAATCTTATATGGTCCGAGAGCTAACACTTCGTAAGTGGTTCGTTTCAAAGAGACACACAACTTCTATTTGCGCAAATTTTGGAAAACGGTAGAAGCCGTGAAAAATGTTGATTTAACGCGTTACCCAAAGTTTACGAGCAACAGATTGCTTTCAAGTCGAAAAATTTGTATCCAACAAATACCACGAAGTAAGGCTAGGCGCAAATTGAGACGCGTATAGCGCGTGTGACATGACACAGCACAGCGCGAACTTTTGTAACCTATAGTATTGAATGGAACAGCGCAAATTGCCAACAAAGTGTCTCGAGGCAGGACACGCGTCTATTGTCGGTCGCGTCGCGCTGTAGTTGAGACACAGTTATTCGTGTCGCGCGTGTCAAGTGTTTTGAAAAATGGTAAGATGAGACGTTAATAGAGGCGGTAGCATATCACAAAGGGTGCTATAATATAAAAGACACTAATTATATGAATACAAAATTAAAATATCAAATTTATTCGTTCGTGAATCATATATTTTCTGACGCAATTAACTAGGAACTGTCTCTCAATATGCGGATCATCACACGACGTGTGTGACACGATCGAGTCGCGCCACTCGTGTCATGTCACCTCACACGCGCTATAAGTGTCTCAATTTGCGCCTTGCCTAACCGTCGAGTCCTCCATATTAAACTTGTAGAAATTACATAGGTATACGCTGGATATAAGTTTTTATCCGTATCAAAATGGTTTTTACACAACTGTTTAATAAATAAATATAAAATCAAAAGGTCACCAATCCCTACAAACTGTGTGCTATTTTTTTTCCAGTTTTTCGCTTGAGCCGAGGAAACACGAAGAAGTCCTTCGTGGTCTGGACTGTAAGGAGGAGGGGCAACGTGGCACCCTGTGCTTGACTACAAACTTCCTCACCAGCAGCGTGGCGTGACACGGCGCGTTTGGAAAACATTAAACAATCCAAGTAAAACTGCTAATAACAGTGTCCAAGGGGTACGAATTTCCTGAAAATTACACCACAAAGCAGATTAACATGGATGTGACCCTTGACTTGCTCATTGTCCGTTTTTCTGATGCGAGGACTTGTTGGTATGCTACTCGGCGCCCCGACGTTTGTCTGCCAGTTTGTACTTAAAACATAACATTTCGTCACATGCAATCACATTGTTAAGGAAATTTATACCTTTCGTATTGGCCACATAGTCGATAATAATTTGTTACACGCTACCGTACGAAACCCTAACTCATCAGTAAACAAATAAATGTTTCTGTGCTGGTCGGAGGCCCAGAGCACCTTTACTTTGGCCACATTTTCATCAACCCTTGTAGTTGCGGGGCCACCAGCGCGCTAGTCATCATCGACGAGCTCTCGCGCGTCCCTGAACAGCTTATGCGACTTGAATACTGTTCAGAGGCTTATGACAACATCCCTGTAGGCACCCTTAGTCATTCCGAGGGTCTCAATCGTGATTTTTGAAGCAGCATTTGATGGAGTAGCACTGCTCGAGACTTTTCTTCAACTTCGATCGCCACGAACTTAACATATGTTCAAGGAAATCGTCGTGTTTATTTGCCGCTTGTCTCCAAGAGACTGGAAAAAAATATTCGTTTCTTCGGAAGGCTCCCCACTACCATGCTTACATGATCCCAACCCCCTCCACCGCTCCATTCGGTCTACAGAAATTCAGCCTACTAGTTATTGTTCCTAGTATGAGTTTTCAAAAATTCAACAAATCATAAAAACGAACGAAATGTTAAACTATTTATTTATTTATTTAGCGTATGGCAATAGTATACATGAACTGGTCTTATAATATAAAAATACGAAATTACATTTAAACACTAACAATACACAAGAACAAGAGTAGTACAGAGTAAAAACAGAAACAGAGCATTTGTAAATAACAAGTCCACACATAGTAATCACAAACTAACAGATAGGTTCTTTATCCATTCAGTCGCTGCAGAAGGGAGAGTATATATATCCGTTATTGTTCCCTGGTAGGCCGTAAGTTTACAGTCTTGGTATATATGTTTGACTGTTTGATAGGCTGCCCCGCATTCACAATTGTGCGTGGGTTGTTTATTCCATTTATACAGCATATCTGCGCAGTTCTAATTCTATTTGCCGTCTTCCATATATTGCGAGGTAAATCGAAACCCGCAGGTTCCTCATGGATGCTCACATAATCGAGTACCTCTGGAGGGGCATCCTCCCTCCAACCTGCATCCCATTCCCGGAGACCCCTGAAATCACTTTCATGTAACGCTTTCGCAGTCCTGATTGGTGGATGTCTGGATTTCAGTCTGGTGAGGCAAGCAGTTGGTATATACTCATGGATGGGCCACTCCGGGATATCCATTATTTTCTCGTATTCTCGTAGGAGAGCTGCTTTCCGTCGGATATTTGGCGGCATAATATGGCTGAGAGTTGGGAGCCAGTAAGTTGGTGTAGATTTTATGCATCCCGTTATGATACGCATGCTCCTGCGGAGCTGAACATCAACTTTTGAGACATGGTGGCTGTTCATCCATACTGGAGCACCATACTCAGCCGCGCTGAAGACGAGACCCATTGCCGAACATCGTAAGGTATCGGCAGTTGCTCCCCATGAGGTTCCACAGAGCTTTTCCAGAATGTTATTCCTCGTTTGAATTTTTGCAGCCGTGTTTTCTATATGTTTCCTAAAAGAGAGCCTTCTGTCCAGGTGTAATACCCAGGTATTTTGGGTTCGGATTGTACCTAAGGCGTTTACCATTCCAGAATATTTCAGGCTCTTGATTAGCCTGTTTATTATTTAGGTGAAGAAAGGAACACTCTGTTTTGCTAGGACTTGGAACTAGTCTCCATTTTTTATAATAGACATCCAAAGTTTCGAGATCTTTTTCTAACATTCTCTTTGCTGCATCAAAAGAACTAACTTTCACCGCTATAGCCAAATCATTGGCGTTCGCAAATTTATGTGCAGTCGTTGCAGGAAGATCAGCGGTGTATAAATTAAAAAGGACAGGAGCAATTACGGAGCCCTGAGGAAGGCCATTATTTAGAATTCTCTGTTTGCTGGCTTTACCGTTCATGATCACTTGGAATTTTCGATCAGAAAGCATGTTATTCAAGAGCCTTCCAAGTTTTTTACAGGGAATCACATGCAGAAACTTATAAAGGAGACCTCCTCTCCAGACTGTATCATAGGCAGCTGTTAAATCTATGAATACAGCCGTGGTTTTAAGTCAAACTGACGTTTCCACATAAAAATTCAAGTTAAAATATAATATAGCCGGAGCCGCTGCCTCTAAAACCCCGATATTATAGACATGATACTGATGCCTCGACATTGTGAACTTGAAAATGTTCTATGTATTTTAAAGAATATTTCACTCAAAAGTAAATATTTATTCTATTTGGAGAAAAAAATTAACTATATATACATAAAGTCTCGACATCTCATTCTAGGACTAACAACTAAGTAAATCTACTGCTTGAAGCGATTGTTGTTAAATTTCCCATAACGTAGAATCGATTTAAGATATGTTGACTTATTTAGTGATGCAGGAAACTTATAAAGGAGACCTCCTCTCCAGACTGTATCATAGGCAGCTGTTAAATCTATGAATACAGCCGTGGTTTTAAGTCAAACTGACGTTTCCACATAAAAATTCAAGTTAAAATATAATATAGCCGGAGCCGCTGCCTCTAAAACCCCGATATTATAGACATGATACTGATGCCTCGACATTGTGAACTTGAAAATGTTCTATGTATTTTAGAGAATATTTCACTCAAAAGTAAATATTTATTCTATTTGGAGAAAAAAATTAACTATATATACATAAAGTCTCGACATCTCATTCTAGGACTAACAACTAAGTAAATCTACTGCTTGAAGCGATTGTTGTTAAATTTCCCATAACGTAGAATCGATTTAAGATATGTTGACTTATTTAGTGATGCAGGAAACTAATCGAATTTTACAGAAACCTGGTGCATTTTATGTAGTTCTTGCCGAAGTATACATGATCAGCTCTGAACTGTCTTGTAATTCTACTGTTGAAATATGTGACATGATATTTTCACAATTCGTTACAAGTTGAGACATGTACCTTTATATTATCATCGAGAAATACCAATATTTTGAAACGGGACACAGTATTTGGAAAGTTTAAACTGTAGTAGATTAAGGTAGATCCCAAAGTAGTCCTTCACGTTAAACTTACGATTTTTCAGAAAATCTGAGAAAACAGACATCATAAGGCTCAACATAACATTTCTTCATATATAGCAATATCGTTCACATTGGTAAATAATATAAATAATAAAGTAATATATACAGGCTGTTTGTAAGAATTATAAACAAAATAATTAAAAACAACTTGGTTAATATTTTTAATAATAGGTTACATTCATTTTACAGTATCTTGGAGAAAGCCATCTAAGCCAAGTACTCTTATCATATCTATTTCAAAATTATGCACAACCGTCAGTGGTGATTTTTGCTAGTAATTATTTTGTGCACCGGTATCCAGTACATGCCTACCTATATATTTTGTGTTCCATTTTGTTAATTATTTATAACGTTCTAGTTCAATTTTGAAGTCGGTATTTTTTTCTTTGGTCAGTTTATTAATTTCGTCATAAATTATAATATACGATATAGTAATATTTTGAATAAATATTGTAATTTTCTTTCAAGTTCTGTAAATAGGTTTTTAACCTCATTCAATAAAGAATGAGTTTATAAGTTTGCAGGAATCTTATATATGTATGGTAATCAAAATGGCTTAATCAGTTCTAATAATTTAAACTGTATTGTGCTAAGCAATATTCCAACAAAAAAATCCGAAATTTGAGACTTATTGTTGTTCAAAAAATTGTATTTTTTAGCTAAGGATGGTATTCCATGAATCTCAACTGATATCTCTGGAACGCTTTAATCAGTTGATTATATTTATTTTGTATGCTATTAAAGTAGATCCATAAATAATTCCCTATATTTTTCTATAGCAGAAAACATACCTTTTTCAGAAAATCGGAAAAACAAATGCAAATAATAGTTACGTCAAAGGAATGTGACATTAAATTTTTTACACAAATCTTTTCATTAAAATCTATAAGAAAATAAATATTGTTCACATTAGGTGTTCGTGACTGTTTTCATTTGTATTTATTTGTACCCGGCTCTTTTATAAAAATAAATTATTACAATTTAAAATTCGTGGTACCTATAAACTATCAGCTATTTCAATGCATAAATTATATCTTCAGTTCTAAAATATTAACAGAAACTAATTTGTCATTACCCCGGGCAAAGCCCACAACATTATTATAAAATGTTTCCAACCAAATATGCATTACAATATATAACTACTTGTACACTCACAATACAGCTGACATCCATGTATTGTTAAAAAATGGTTAGGGGTGGCAATTAACCAATAACAATGAAATAATCATTGGTTGAATAAAATAATGTAGAAAAATAATTTCTTAATTATAATAATAGGGTTTTCATTTTACCAATTTTGCAAAATTCTTAAATTGATGCCTTTTATATGCTGATTAGATTGTTTCTGTTTTCGTTTTGTTTAGAGAATACGAAATACTTAGTAGTTCTCAAAACCACACTTATTTTTTTAACATCGTTATTTGGTTAAGATACATTCAGAGCTCGAACAAATTCAGCTGGTTTCATGAAAGTAAGAAGAGAAATAGACACTATAGTATCGTAGCAGTCAGTTATATCCTATATATTTTGGTTGTCTAAGTTATACTGTTGCTCATATGGTACAAAATTCAACATTCACAAAATCTTTGAACATTTAGTTTTTTAAGTAGTTTCTGATTCAGGGAAGGGACAAATTGTTATTTTGGTTGTTCATTTGGGTTTTCACTCCTCACAATGGGTTCAGTTTGTGGAAACTGCCCGGAACACTAGCCTTCTTTTAGAAAAAACTCAGGAACTGAAAGAAAGTAGCCATCATCTACATGTTTTGTGTTTATCAAATTTGGTCTTGTTGTATTATTTGTTTTAAAAATAGTGTTTGCTTGGTATTTATCTCCAATACATTTAATTTTTTCCGATAGACTGGAAACATAGGGTATAATGTTTATAAATGCAGAGTATTTGCGTGTTGTTATTCAAATTAGAAGTACTTTGTGATGTTTGTGTAGTTTGTTGTTTTTTTTTTGTTGTTTCTCGATTTCGTAAATTGTTTTGTTTATGAAATGTCTTGGGTACTCGTTTTGTCCCAGAAATTTTTGGACATGTTGTTTGAGCAATCAAACAACAATTTTACTACATGCATTTATAGAAAACCAATACTTACTAATAGCGACTTGAATTTCTATTTAAATCACTCCTTAAACGTAAAAAGGGAGTCATTAAATCCTTATATGACAGAGCAAAAGCAGTTTCTTCCCTAAACTTCGCTTATGATTTCTAGTAATCTTCGTCAAAATTCTTGGTTGAATGCTTTCGAAGATAAGCGGTTAGTGGATCGATTTCCTTAAATTTCCTTAATAAGTTGAAACTATATGGTTTAAGGTAACACAAGTTACACGTAATTGTTCAATTTCAATTAATCTGTTACATAGTCATTTAATGTTCAAATTTATCTCACAGATTAGCATCATAATTTTCACTTAGGTATTCGAGGCTAATTTGGCAGGTAAGGAACGGAGGATATGCGTTTATATTTCAGTTTTTGAATCTCATATGTTAGATAATGAAAAATGTAAGTTTCACATTGGTTTTTGGTCCCTAAAGATTACATTACATTTTTTATTGATGCTCTTTATTCTCCACCTTTTCAAAATGCTGCGCTGAGCAGTTTCAGGAACTGAGTCGATTTTTGTATATTCTTCTTAATATCTTATAAATAAAGCAATTGAAATTACTCGTCCACTCCTTTTACCTTTCCTTCTACTGCATTTCCCTCTGCTCCCTGAACCAATCCATTTCTCCTTACATTCCATGCCTATTTGACCCTGTCTCTATTTTTCCTTATCAACCTCCCACTCCCTGCTCACTCTTATATCACTCTCTTTCTCCCTCTTCATCCTCCTCTCCTCCTCTCTCCGTCTCTTTAACTTTTCCTTTCCTCTCCTGATTGCTCCCAAACACCCTCTAAACATCCCCCTTCTTCTTGCTCTTCCCTCCTTTCATATGTTCTCTAATTTGGCCTTTCGTTCTTCTTTCCACCCTCTCTTACGTTGTCTGCCTCTGTTTCGCTCTCGTGATATCAATTTTTCCATAGTCGGACAACAAGAATTTTTCTTTCTCTCTATTTATATTTTATTTCTAACACATACCTTGTTGAAATTTACCTCTCCTCCTCTTTCTTCCTCTTTACCTTCATCCCTCTCTCTATCTCTCCCGATTTCTCCCAGAAACACTCTAAACATCCCCCTTCCTTCTGGCTCTCTTCTCATTCACTATATTGATCTCCATCTTCCTTTCCCACTCTATCTCCCTCACCCTAACTCTCTAATTTGCCCTTTCGCTCTTTCTCACACCCTCTCTTACTCTATCTGCCTCTATGTTTTGGTATGTCTTATAATGTCCTTTTTTTCATAGTGCGACAACGAAAATTTTTCTGTCTCTCTATTTATATTTTTTTCTAACATATATATTTTTAAAAATTTTCTCTCCTCCCTCTTCCTCTTCACCACTATCTCCCACTACTAATTTCTCCCAAACACACTCCAAACATCCCCCTTCCTTCTTGTTCTCGTCTCAATCACTATGTTCATCTCCATCACTCTTTTCTACACTGTGTCCCCGAACTACCCCTCTCATTTGCTCTTTCGTTCATTCTCTCACCAGCTATTGCTCTATCTACCTCCAAGGACAAGGGGAATTATTCTTTCTCTCTATTTATAATTTATATCTAACACATGTTTTTTTTTTAATTTTTCATTATTGTTCAATTTGGTCTAATTCAAACGCAACATATATAAATGCCCGTGAGGACTTCGTCCGTATATATCCAAAACCAATTACCACATTAAGCAATAATGAATGAGAATGCCTCAAACTGAGCGAATACTCATTACTACAAATGCAAACATAAAGATTCAACTATAGCTAGAATTTGTAATCCGTTGAACAGGTATGTACATAGAGACTGATTAGTGATCAAATTAGTATGCAATCCACATGTGATAATAACCGTATATACAGTGTGTTTGGTCGGCTGAACACACAGCGGCCGGCGATCGCCTCAGGCTACCGAACGGAGTTTGTTAGCCTGGTCAGTAAACAGACGAGGGTTAATAGGCATCCTTCTATTGTCTCTAGTTACTGGCAATTTGATTGCGTCCCTAGGGACATGGTCGATTTATTTAGAAAGTCGTTTGAGAATTGTTAACTGACGAGTAAGGATATATTTAAATCCTATTTAGAGCGTTATTAAGCGTGGAATTTCTTTTTACAAATCAATTAATTTAAAAGTCAAACAAAATTACCTTAAATAATTAATTTTGGAGGTATGGTAGAGATTAAAAATGTCTCCATGTGGAAACAAAGGTAAATTTAATGTTGAATGTAATGAAATATTAGTAATTCAGTTTAACTAAAAACCGGGTAAAGAATCCATTTAGATGATAATAAAAATTTGTCAATTGTTCTAACGATATAGGTAATAGTTAGCGCTGCAAGCAATGACTAGATGTCACTTGACTGAGGCAAACAAGCACCAACCAGAAGTTAGCTTAGACAGACTGAGATACATAGTTTTTTTTCTTTTTCAGTGTACTTTACGTTTTTTTTTGGGGAGCGTATTAATTAATACGTCTATGGTTCTAACCCCTAGCGTGGTCAATGATTTTTTTTCTATCTGTGAGTGGAAAGTTACATAGTTTAACTGTATTTAATAATAACTGCCACAGAAAGTATACTCAGTGGCAGGGATTGTGGGAACAAGCCGCTTTCGTTCAACCTACTATAACACAGGATGCAAACCTATCTACGCCTTAAACCCATAACATTGTCTATGCTTATCCACTTCAATGTATTTAACTAGAATTTTCCTACTCGCCTATGTTATTGTGAGAAATTGAAAAAGTTGAGACAAAAAGCTCAAACTGTAAAATAAACACAACTAAACACTAGTTTTGTGGAAAATATAATGGACATTTTTGAAATAAAGTTCTGTTTTATTATTGTTATAGTGTTACAAATGCAGCTAGGAGCCAAAACATAACCACAGACAGATCAATCTAAACTGAAAACTTACAAAAACATTTTTTAAATAAACATAACCCACTTCCACCTATAACTAAAAAGCTAAAAATAATTATAACAAAATACAACTCTAGCAAATAAATAACACATTCAATGTTGTTGGGTACCTACCCAGGAAGTAAAAAATGTAATCATTAAAAGGTGCTCATTTTGTACAAATTAATTACCTACCAATCTAGTATATTTTTTAAGTCGGTTCCAAGCAAATCTAAAATCTTTCATTGCGTACTTATCTACTACTTCATCAAACCGGATTGTTGCTTGGCACCGACTTCAAAAATATATTAGATTGATAGGTAATTAATTTGTACAGAATGAGCACCTTTTAATGTTTACATTTTTTACTTCCTGGGTAGGTACCCAACAACATTGAATGTGTTATTTATTTGCTACAGTTGTATTTTGTTATAATTATTTTTAGCTTTTTAGTTATAAGTGGAAGTCGGTTATGTTTTTTTAAAAAATGTTTTATTTTCAACTTTTTAGTTTTCATTCTTTATTTTTTATTTTATATGTATAACCTTAATAGGCAGAACCAGGTTTCACCGAAAGCCTCAACATTACACAATGATACATTTTCATTTAAATTAACAGGTAAATGTTTACCAACAAAATGTACTAGTACGCGTTTACTTAATAAGCCCAAAATATATTTATGCCTTATGGACCACGCCATGTAACCTTTTTTCAACTTTTTTTGACAACTCTCTATAGCTAGAGATAATTCCACTCCGCTCTATGTACCAACCATCCTGTACATACAACTGCCCACAGACAAGCATAAATTTGTTAGCTGCCTTCTGTAAACTATAGGACGAAGTAGAATCCATTCCATATTTACGGAGTCAAATCCTTCCTATATTTCAACCATAGTATATAACTCCATGTGGGCTACCCCATAAATTATTTCATTTTTAACATTTTATATTATCGCCCTGTGTAACATTAATTCCTCTCCACACTTTATGCAGCTTTATAATTAATTAATAATTTTTTAATCATATTGTATAAATATAATTTAACTCCAGCATATATTTCAACTATCCTGTATATGATTTGTTTACGTCCACATCATATAACAGTTTTTTAATCACCCAATATAATTTTAATTCCTCATTTTTTTCAACATTTTTATACCACCAAACGCCCACTCCACCCTATATTCCAACCATTCTTTATATACGGCTACCTATGGCCCACTTCCATTCTACTCCGTCCTATATTTCAACCATCATATAAATTCAACTCCTTCTATCACTTTACTTTGTGATTTTGTTTGCTATAACTAAACACCCTGTTTATAAACGCACCATATAGCAATTTATAGTTTGACATTTGTTGTCACTGAATTTTCTATTAGGCCGGGAGAATGTGACAACCAAAAGCACCGTCTTCGCAAAATGGAAAAATTTGCATTTAAATAGGTATTTGCCTGGTATACAAACAAAACGAACTTGGTACTCATTGAATTAAGGAACCGAAAATATTATGCTTTACTATCTATATGCTTGAGATGTACATAGAATATTTTCAAATTAGCAATTAAAACTTCCAGTGCCTAAAATTCCCGCACTATTACGTTGGAATTAAATTATTTATGAGGAAATGTCAGTTATGTCATTTAAATGAAATTTTTGGTAAGAAATTTGGAATTTTCAGCGATTTTCTGCAAATCTGCAAGTTGCACGTCGCAGAAAAGTATATGAGATAACCTAGGGATCTCCCTTAATAGATTAAACATTAAAAATCTATACACATTCGTTCAATTTGTTAGGGATATCGGTCGATTTCCATGCACGCATGTGTTCATTCACAAATTTCATCATTTTACCAATAGTAGTCTTTTCCAAAATTTGAAGTTTCACCAATCCGGATATATAGTCTATTAAACAAGACCATATTCATTCAAAACTGTTCACCACAGGAGAAGAAATCAGCTAACATACATACAAAAAAAAACGCTATGAATTGATAACCTCCTCCTTTTTGGAAGTCGGTTAAAAAATTACATTCAATAGCTTCAAAGATTCCAAGATGCAAGAAATTGTTTCGAAGAACTGAATCATAATGATTGATCAATCATTATCATAGATTTTGCTTTCCTGACGACTTCAAATTTCGTTGCATGGTCGAGATTGGTTGTGAGATTGGTCTCTAGAAAATCAGCATCGAACATTGACGTTAACTCTGTTTTCTCAAGAACAATATTATCAGTAATTATTTGTGAGGGTAATTCAAACTGGCAGAGATGATATGGGACGAGTGTGGTTTCAGCAGCTCTTAATGCCACACTATTACCATTAGGAACTACTCAATGGTAACCAAGTTCGCTGGATTAACTCCTTCAGATTTTTTAAAGCCACACTAGACATAACTTTTGGTCATCAACTGTAATATGAGAATTATCACTGATTATTTTTATGTTTTCTTGGGAATAACACCACAATTTAAATAAAAAGCTGTATATTGAAAGAAAATACAAAACGTTTCAAAGTCGTTTCTGACTTCGTTGTCAATGGCTTTAAAATATGTATTGAAAATAATCAAGAACATGCCACATATAACATTTAGAAGACAGTATCATTAGTTACATAAAGAAAGTAAGGCGAATTAGAAGCGGTAAAAAGCAAAAAAAGCAATAATATGACTACGTGAAAATTGAAATGATAATAAGTAGACCAATATAATGAAAGAATCAAGATTTGATCGGAAATTTGATCGTAACAATTCACCAAATAAACAACTGCTGGACAATATCATGATATTTTCATAGATGATTACAACTGTAAGAATATGAAACAAAAACAAAAAAAGATGTTGGTTCATATAGTAGTTCAATTCTAAAAACACATGAGCTCTTATAATGACTGTGAAGGAATTAGTTATTTTACATACTGTGATGAAAACTCATCCGATAATTCGTGGAATCGGCATTTATCAGATATTTCGTCGAATCTAAGAGGTTGTTTGTTTGCGACTCGAGGCAGGCGGCTAGTGCTCTTGAAATTCCTCGAATCCTCGAGAATCCATGAAGGAAATTTCTCGGCGGCACGTTGACTTTCTAGAACCTTGTGAGAAGAGCTGACGAAAGTATTCATTCATTCAGAATTCGATTGCCATATTCTTAATTGCAAATATTCAAGGTAACTTGTATATAGTTGTATGAATATAAAAGTAGTGGAAATAAATTATAATAAGTTCGGTTGAATTTTTAAATAAACCGAAGAACCCAGAGTGCGAAAATAAAAACATTACAGTGGCCTCAGATGTTCGGTGTATTCGTGGAACTTTAGAACTGAAAAGAATAAATAGACTAACAATGTTCAAAGCGGTGAGTTTAGAACAATTGATAGTGGGGGATTTAAAAAAAGAACTGGAAAAAAAGCGATTTAGAAGTTAGTGGGAAGAAAAGTGAATTAATGCAACTGCTACGAGATGCCCTAACAAATGAAGGTAATAATACCTATACTTATTTGTTTGAAATTTCTGGTAATGAGGACATGAGTGTAATATTTAAAAAATTAAATAAAATTTGTTAGATAATTCGAAGTCTTCAGAAAATAAGCTACAAACATTTCGAGAAAATTCTAAAACCAAATACGACAAATTAGTAGTAAATTCGAAGAAGAAGAATCCATAGATGCCCAATTACTGGAAAGTTCTAAATCCTTAGAATACAAATTACTACAAAAAACTAAACCCTTGAAAGAATCCTTGGAATCTGGAAAGTTCTAACTCCTTAGAACGAAATTTAAAAAGCATGGTACAGAAAAATTTAGAAGTGCTGGAAGAGAAAATAGTTGAGAATGAAGCTCTGATGTAAGAGCGAAAGCAGACAATGGTCGAAGAGCTGAAGTAGACGACGGTCAAAAATGAAACGCAGAAGAGCTAAACCAGATAACAGAGGGTGATATCAGCAAATTAAAAGAACAGATAGTGCCAATACAAAGGGGAACAAGACATAAAATGAAACCTCCACAATTTGATGGAAAATTGTCTTGGACTAATTATTGCTGCCATTTCGAGGCAGCAGCAAATCTAAACGGATGGTCTGCAGACGAGAAGGCAATAGTATTAACCCTCGGCTTAAGAGGAGATGCTACAGATATTTTGCAAACATTGAATACCTCAGAGCAACATGACTACGAACAACTGGTTAAACATTTGGAGCAAGTTTAATTCGTTCAATTGAAAAATTGCCACTAGATATCGAATGAATCCAAGCCAATTCAAGCATTGACATTATCTCGACGAACTCAATTAGTGGATGCACTGGCTCGAGCCCTGGAATTCGAGCCTGCTAAAAATACTTGTAGAGGTCAGGGCAGAGGCCTTATCATTGGAAAAGAATTAGTAGATGACGAAAATTTTAAAGCCTCTATAAGGAAAATAGGAGAGGAAGTCCTTACCGAAAAAAGGCAGCTGAGATGTCGGAAGTTTGGTAATGTAGGACATATACGAAGTCGCTCCAAGGGAAACAACTGAGTACTGACGTCCTTGTCGCAACATCGCGCTGGAACAAGCCATAAGAATGCTGATGCGTTATCGAGGAGGTCATGCCCTGATAATTGCAAACATTGTCAGCGAGCTGAAAAAAGGGACTGTTCTTTGTAGAACTCCCGCCGTCGATGACCATATGCAATCTAAGGAGATCCAAAAAGACTAGAAATTAGATACAGAATTAAAGGAAGTTATCTGGTGGAAGGAAGAAGACCGCAAACCTATGTGGCAGGAGATTTCCCGATATTCACCCGCCAGAAAGTCATACTGGGCACAGCGGAACTCCCTCATCCAGGAGAACGGACTTCAGAAGTGCGTGCTGGAAACTCCAGAGGAGGGTAAGCGCAGACAACAGATTGTAATTTGACTGAATTCTACGGAGGTAGTATCGATGCAATTGTTTTGATTTAAGAGAGCTAAAGCAGAACTTTTATAGCTTTTTGTTGCGATCTTCTTGGTATAATATAGTTGAATATTGAAATTGTATTTTGTAACCTAGGTCACAATTTTTGGGCTTTTAAAATTGTTATTTTTTTTATGCAATTTTTGTGTACATTTATTCGAGCATTTAGATGTCCAGCTTTCTCCAATATACAATTTAATACATTCACAAGGATTTTTATAAATGCATTTCTTTGTATTTTGAGCTGTGTTTTTTTTTAATAAAATTGATATTAGTGTATTTCGTCTTTTGAATGAGGTTTTAATATTACGCTTTGTAGTCCTCCTGAGAGACTCTATTGTAGGAATGTGATTATCTTGGGACACAGTTTGGCGTGCGCGAGTTTGATGTTGATTGTTAGCAATTGTTTGGTATTCGATTTTGCTGACAGTTGACAAAAAGTACATATTTTATAAAGGTATTTTTCTTCATTAAATTTATTTATGTCAGAACAGTTGGTTTTCGCTTGATCGAATAGAGATTTAACGATACTTCATATGTTTTTCCTGATTTTAATGGAACCACTGAATCAACGAATTCTTCGAATGAATTTTTGGTGAATGCACCTCGGAGTCCACATAAAATTCTCAATATAACTCTCTCAATTTCTTCAAATTCGAAAGAAACTTTATTATTATACAATCTGTAGAATTTTCTTGAGCTACTCTGTATATTATCAAATTAAATTCGCTTAGTTACGCAATACGTCACACTATATCAAACGTTTTAAGTTTAAATTTTATAATTTGTACCTTTTCTTATAGTCGTGAGAATGGGGTCCGACCTAGACCCCGAAACGTTTGGAAATATACAGAATTTTCAAGAAGTATATATGATGTTAGTCCCAACAAGTGCATAAACATTAAGAAAAGACGCCACAAATATCATTCAGAAAAGAACAACACAATATTATTTGTTCATCTTAAAAGAGGCGGAAATACTAATAGAAAACTATATAAACGGTTCATTATTTATTACCCATCCCAATATATTTATTTAGCAATTGTTTGGTATTCGATTTTGCTGACAGTTGTCAAAAAGTACATATTTTATAAAGGTATTTTTCTTCATTAAATTTATTTATGTCGGAACAGTTGGTTTTCGCTTGATCGAATAGAGATTTAACGATACTTCATATGTTTTTTCTGATTTTAATGGAACCACTGAATCAACGAATTCTTCGAATGAATTTTTGGTGAATGCACCCGGAGTCCACATAAAATTCTCAATATAACTCTCTCAATTTCTTCAAATTCGAAAGAAACTTTATTATTATACAATCTGTAGAATTTTCTTGAGCTACTCTGTATATTATCAAATTAAATTCGCTTAGTTACGCAATACGTCACACTATATCAAACGTTTTAAGTTTAAATTTTATAATTTGTACCTTTTCTTATAGTCGTGACAATGGGGTCCGACCTAGACCCCGAAACGTTTGGAAATATACAGAATTTTCAAGAAGTATATATGATGTTAGTCCCAACAAGTGCATAAACATTAAGAAAAGACGCCACAAATATCATTCAGAAAAGAACAACACAATATTATTTGTTCATCTTCAAAGAGGCGGAAATGCTAATAGAAAACTATATAAACGGTTCATTATTTATTACCCATCCCAATATATTTATCACCCAGTAGCATCCGGACGATTAGAAACAAGAGCCGCATACCCACACCTCTAAGCCAATTATTGAATTATAACGCGCGATTACAAAACGTATAGTTTCGACACGGTCTGATGATAGCATAAATAATCCCTTCAGAGAGTAGGTCGTCACCACCTCTGGCTGCCACTATTAATTACAAAATTAAAGACAATGCCAGCGTATCCGTGTTGTAGCGGATGACATGTGCGGACTAGGTAGGCATCATGGAATACATCACCTGTGATGTGTTCGTCTGCTTCTTTTACCTTTTGGTTCTTGTCGACCGTTTTTAAGCGTGAAGAACACGTATGGGCCCCGCCGCTGCTGATGACTCTTCGACGGTGGCCAAAGTAATTGAGTGGTAAATGCTTTCTTATTCGTGGTGTCGGTACAAATTAATTTCGACTCAGCCTTCTACACTTTCTTGTTTTTTCTTTCATCAAATTCACGTTTGATTGAGGTACGTAGCCTTTGGCTATGTAATTTTGTGCGAGTTTCGGAATGATTGCGTGAAATTGTTTTTAAACGGTTCAGAAGTAAGTGCTAATAAGTCTGCATTTTTGAAATGTATATTTTAACACATTCTCACGGATAACTTCTACATTCGAAGCTTCTTAATGGACTTTATATCATTAACCGACTTCAAAAAAGGAGGAGGTTCTCAGTTCGTCTATATGTTTTGATTTTTATATGTGTCCAGCGATTACACGAAACTGGCTGAAGGAATTTGGAGTGTTTAAACTGGATCTCGAAATGGTCCCATATTTTTTGCAAGAACATAGTTTATACAGCTTTTTAGAATATCGGCAAAAACATTTTAACCGACTTTTTATATAGTAACTTTTGGCGTAGGCGATAGTATTAAAAAAAGCAAATGTCTATTCGAAACCTGTGGTGTAATAAATTGAAAAATAGATTGGAATTAAATCAAATACATGTCAGTTAACTAACTTCAAGGTGGAGGTAAATTGGAATCAAATGAAAAACTTTCTTCTGAATAATATTTAGAGCAAAAGTTATTCATCATAAAAAAATGTCTGCCGTATGAAACGTGTACTGTAATCATTACATGCCACTTTTTCAGCTGTATACCAGGTTTTTTAGCAAATATGAATTTTGCTTAATAGTGAAATACCTTTATTTTTGATAATATCTAAAATTTGTATCAAACAGTAGTTATAATTAAAAACTGCATCTCGTTATGCCAGTATCACTATAAATTATATAATAAATATTTATACCACTTTTTGAACTGTATACTAGATGTGACAAAAATATCTATTTTGCTTTCTTTGTACATCTCAAATTGCTATTAAACAAAGTTTCGTAACATTGAGAACTGCAACTAATTACGATGTATCACTAAATTTGAGAAGAGACTGTCAGATGTATGTAGTTAAATTAAATCAAAATGATATTTAACAAATGGAGAATATGCAAAACTTCCTAAATAGATAGAAACATTTAAAAAAAGTTACTTTGTTCTATTCAACAGTAAACGAGATTGGTCAATATCATGAATGTTGCTTAAAAGGAAAATACCTTATTTTTGGCAATATGGAAAAAGTTAATTAGTTGAAAACAAAATCTCACTTTCCGAAATAATGATTTTTTTCGTTAGTTTACGAAAGCACTGTATAAATTTACAGATGCCAAGCGCTTCTATTATAGTGATTTTTTACCTTTATTATATATACACATTTTGTTTTTAATTGAAACTTTGTATCAATTGTTTTATTTACTTATTTACATTATGTGAGATAAATTATCATAAAACTTAAGGATATGTTTAAACATTAACAAAATTTATAGCTTTGAAATTAACGTTAGTATTAGCCGTTACAATTAAGCCATTACATCACCAAAAATAAAACAAAAACCTAAGTCAAAAAACATAACTTAACTAAAAGCTTTTTGCTCTCTCATAATTAAATACTTTTTCTGATGTTAGTGGGAACTTAAATTAAAAATAATTTGAAAGGTATATTTATGAGTTTTACTTTGAAACCTTTTTTGCTTTTAGTTAAGTCACTTTTTCTGGAGTCTATTTTTTTAAAATATCTTTATATGGAAAAAGATGTACAATACTTAGTGTTTATCGAAACTTATTTGAATATATTTAAGATTAAGTTTGGTAAAGTAATTAGAATTTTTTCCTAAGGAATGAATGTTTCTTCTGCTTTCTGTTTCAGAATTTTGATTCTTTAATAAAATGTCTATCCACCGCTGGTGTAGGCGGTCACTTTTTCTCGCCACCATTCTCTATTGTGTGTTTCTGTCATTCAATTTATACCAGTCAGCTCTTCGTTTGATGTCATTGGTCCACCTGATGTTAGGTCTACCGATAGATCTATATCCTAATCTTTGTTGTTATTCGAGAATATCCTTGATCCATCTGTCGTCTGTTCTTTGGGCTGTGTCCTTCCCATTTCTATTTCAGCTTACTACTAGGGCCACCACATCATCTAGTTTGTTTTTCTGTTTTATCCACCAATTTCTTTTTCTGACACTCAGCCTAATGGCAAGCATTATTCGTTCATGCCCGCTCTGTGTTGTTGAAAGTTTATATGTCAATCTTTATGTAAGTCACCATGTTCCGGCACCATATGTTAGAATGGGTAGAATGCACTGCCTATAAAGTTTACTGTTCAGGGAATGTAGAGTTAAGTTTGCCAAAGGCAATCCAGACTAAGTTTATTTTTCGGGCAATTTCATCTGTGATATTGTGTTTCTTCATGAAGATTTCTGGTCCTAGATTCGTCTACGGTTTCAAAAGGTTAGTCATTTGATTTTATAGTAGTGTGGGTGTGTGTCTTCGAGATTAATTTTGTTTTGTTGGTAATTATTTCCATTCTCTCCTTTGCAAACTTGAGCCTTAATTCAGTATCTATTTCCTGTAGCTCTATAATATTATTGCAGAGGAGAATAATGTCATCCGCAAATCTATGGTGATTGAGTTTTTGCCATCTATTATGTTCCCTTATAAGACCAGGCCATTTCTTTAAAAAAATCTTCCTTAGCCGCATGAATAGTTTCGGTGAAATGGTGTTTCCATGTCTTATTATTCTTTTTAGTGAAATAAATAGATTAGCTACAGACAATACAGCGAAGTTATAGATCCTTGCTGTTTGTGTGTTATGCTTTTAGGTCTTTATTTGTTGGGAATGTGGATATATAAATAATCCTAATTAATACGAAAAATTGTGCATAAGAAGTCTTATACACTAATTGGTTATCAATTTTTGCTAGTGTCATAGATGGTGATGGCCCAGTCAGACCAAACCCCACTCCTCTTTCTACAACTGAAAACGAATTTGTGGCTGTTTTCAAATTCAAATCAAACGTAATGTACTGCCATACGTTGATAGTCAGAAAGTAATCAAACTGCTGTACAATCCCGTAAATCACAAGTGAAATATATACCTGATAAGTTTAATTTCGTAAGAAAAAAACGCATTTGTTAAAATTAATTGTAAGGTCAATTAGCTGATACTTTGAGTAAGATATATCCCACTCAAACCAGCTATTTTGCCCCAATATTTTTTTGTCTGTTTACAATTTTTTTTTAATTTTTACCTTGATATTCTCACTTGCAAGATACAGTTTTAATTAAATTAAACAATATTAAAAAATTCTTTTATTCCTGTGAAAAAAACTAAAAAATAATATATTAACGTCAATACATATTAATTCCAAAACATACACCAGCTTACAAAGATTTTAATATTTCCAAGTGATTTTAACAATCATTAGGTTTAAAATAGAGATCATAACACCTAGCTATCATAATACAACAAAATATAATTCTCTTTATGAACGACTCTCATAAAAATACTCAACAAGAGAAATCTAACAACAATGAATTTAGGTTCATTTTCTTAACACATTCAATAGCACAACCTTAATAAATTTTTTCATAAGTGAAGCATTCTAAGAAACTGCTACCCAAATCAAGTTCCGGCAACTTGATTTCCACACTCTGTAATTTATGTCATATCGATCAAACTCCGCTGGTGCAATATTTTTCAGAAAACTGCCTATCACTCCGATCAATTCAAATAATTATCTGGAATGCAGTATTGATGATCGGTACAGTCGTCGTCAAAAACCAATAACAAGGGGAACTTCCTGAGTTTGTTGTGTCCAACATACGGTTCTATGTTCGATATTAGGTGACCGTCTTTCAGTTATAGCTAAAGAGAAAGTTTAGTATTTTGTAACTAAATGAATTTCATAAATGTATGCCGTGTTTGCCAATGCAAGAAAGTATCACTTTGCAGATATTGATCTTGTGGATTTTTATTTTAGCATTTTAATATTGTCAGCTGACATCACGGATTTTTTAATAGTACAATACTTAAATTTCACGGTTTGAAAGTATCTTCATAGCTTTGAACAATCTGAAAATTAGAGTATTTTGTATTAAAATTGTCTGTAGAATCAATATGAATTAAAAGCAAAATCTTTGCAAAAACTTAGATTTTTTTACTTCATTTCTTTGTATAAAGTATTCTGAAGAATTAACTAATACACTCTAAAAAAGCTTCACAAGAACAACACATATAGTGATGTCAGATAGTGATGGTGATAGTGATGGATGTGCTAACCCAGTCACCCACATTCTTTTCAAGTTAAGCATTTGTATACTTCAAGATGACCCCAGAATGTATGTGATCAGAAATCAGATAGACCATATCTTAACTAACAAAATATTTTAAAACGCCATAACAACAACGAAGGTATGTCCGTTGGCAGATATTTGATCAGACCACAAACCGTTAGTTGGAACAATTAAACTTAAGCTGAAGAAAGTAAATAAAAAACAATTAAAAAATGAAGATATATAGCAGAAGATATAACAACATAAAAAAAATTCCTGGGGGGGAAGTATGACTGATATACAAATAGAAGTTAAAAAATATGGGAGATCAATGAAAAAATCCTCGATAAAGACCTTCGAACAAAAATAATATAAAGATAATCATGGATGACAAATGAATATGATGGAGAAAATTCAAAAAACAGATACCGTAAGATATAAACAAATCGGCAAACAAATAAAGAGGAAGGTCAAATTATTTTGTCTATTCATGGGTTTTCTCTCCTCCAAATTTTTTCCTGTAACAGATAAGTATTTAAAAAATTGTATATGTAGAACAAAGTGTAGTAAGGCAATTTCGTAAAATTGCCCGGATTACTGGTTGTCTGTACAGAGATTCTTCCTCACAGTTTTTCTGAGAGAAAGAGATGTCTATAAAATGATCAACCAGTATTCCTGTATATAAGTAATGTATTGTATATTGTGTAATACTTATCTGTGTATGGAGACGTTTCAACTCCGAGTCTGGAGTCGTTGTCAATCGTTTAGTGTTGTTTTCGAGGTTTTTTTCTAAAAAATTTCCGCTTTGATTTTGAATTTATTGTTTGTCAAAAAATTTGACACTGACAATTTGTCGTTTGGCGATCACTTGACGCTGAGGTTACCGTTTTTTTGTTCTGTTAGCAGTAAATTCTTCCAGTCCAAATGAAGGTCGGCTGAAGGTGCTCCGATTTCAGTGTTGTTTATCATCATACAGCTGGCTTCTTTAAGTTTTCTCTTTTTTAAGTTTTCTTCTTTCAGCAAGATCTTTGTTTTATCCCAGTCTATCCTATGGCTGCCGGTGCTCGTTAATACATGATTGGCCAAATTTGATTTGTCCACATGTCTTCTGGAAATGTTATATTGATGTTCTTTTTTCCTTACTTCTAAAGGTCTTGAAGTTTCACCGGTATAAGAATGGCCACAGTCACACAAAACACTGTACACACAATTTTTAGAACTCTGGGTTGCGTTAAACGGTTTGGTATGTGTGAGGATAGAGCGCAAGGTATTATTTGTTTTAAAAACAGTTTTAACGCTGTATTTATTTCCTAACCGCTTATTTTATTTTATTTTTTTTAAGCTAGCTCTATACTTTGCTTTTGCGTTTTTGTTTTCTTTGTCAGTAGCGCGGTGCCTAGAAGTTGGTTTACCTCGACATTTATGCGATGACAAAGTTCTACTAGTTCATGGCTCCTGAGTCTTGGCAACTAAATCTTCATGTAATTTTTTATTCCAGAAGTACCATGGAGCGTTGACTATAATCCGCAGTATTTTGTATTAAAACCTCCAAAATATGTACAAAGTGTTGGCACAAGAATTAAGGATTTGTTTGTATAGAGGTACTTTGTTGTAAATTAACAGTGTACCATCTTTCTAAAAACAAATTCTTTTACCTAATTTTAAAAAGCACAGTAAAAAAATATTTTTATAAACATTCTTGGATTCTTCTTTCTCTTTTACCAACGATAAAGTTCATGTTTACCTCAATTGAACATCGAAGAATGTATCTTTAAGAGGTAGTGAAGCTAAATAAAAAAGTGAGTAAAACAAGAAACTAAATCGTAATAACCCATGTGAACATATTCATGATATTTGCAAGCATATGAGAGGGTTATAAAACAATTCTCTAGAATAGCAAATGAAGAGTCTTTGTAGGTTTATAAGTAGGTAATATTGAAAATGACATAAACAGCGACAAAATTTATAAACAGTCAGAAAATGACAATACAAATGAAAACATAAATGTAGAAATGGGTGACACATTATAAACAACTTTGGTATACCGAAAACCGACAATAAATAACGATTCAAAAAGAAAATCTAAAGCGTTTAGGCGATATGAGCTCAACAGATCCGACAAAAGCTCTTAGAGCTACCAAATCAATAAAAGCGAAAATAGATATAAGAACTGATGGAAAAATATAATCAACCATAACAACTGGGGAAGAGTAAAAATACTCTCATTATTCAAAAAAGGCGTCGCACAACTCCCAAAAACTACATAAAATCTACCCCTGCATACGATAAACAGGCTGGAAACGATAGAAGCAGGATTTTGTACACACAAAAATGGATGCTATTATAAAAAACTGGGAAACAAAATATACTTGAGAAATATACTTCCGCCACAACACCATACTAAATTCTATTTTATATGTCAATTACCTAGTATAACAGAAGACCACCTGCAAGACACCTGTATACCCTACACAAAACAAAAAATAATGGTACATGATACAATACTGGAATGGAAATGCGTATTTCTGAAGAGAGTGTAAGGTTGAGGCAATAATCATATATTATAAAATTTTCCTTAATCTATGACCTACCTTGTCGGCTCATATTTGCGAACCACAGCTCTTCGTCGGTAACAATTTTTGGCAAGTGAGTATATTTATAAAAAAACAAAAATAAGTTTATTTAGGAGCCATATTTAAAAAATTATGCAATTGTGCAATTGTCAGCCAATAGTGTGAAGAAGACCAAGTATTTCATCTTAACTGGAAACATAAGGTATAACAATAAAAAGAATAAGCCAACTTTAATCCTCATAACATTGCTATTTCATAAAACAGAGAAAAGTACTCCTTCGAATATCGCCAGAGCAATTGAAAACTCCCTATGATAGCTAAAAATACAGGGTACTCAAAAAACTAAGGCCTACTCTTACTCCAGAAAATCTACAGAAAAAACAACTCAAGCTACAGAACTTCTACACGTTTCCTAAGCCATATCCATTTTCAAAATAAATTAAAAAGTTAGTGCAAATTATATTAATAATACTGAAACAGTAGAAATAAGAAAAGAGCGAATATCTTTGATTTGAATGTAAAAATAAAACAAAATAAAATTAAGCGGAAAGAATACGTAGAACGAACGGATGAAGAAAGGCTGCCTGCTAGAGTAAGACTGGACGAAGAAGTGTTCTCAGACAAAAGAAAAATATGGGTACAGTATCAGGCCTAAACCCTGAAGTGAAGAAGACGAAGAACAAGAATATGTAAAGACAGATCAAATTAATTGATGGTTGATGTTCAATTGTAGGTAAAAATTTTATATTGTTCTAATTATTGGTGTATAAATTTTGATATTTCCAACAAACTTTGAAAAGAAGAATCATCAGATAATAGTCCGAGAGCCCACTGCAAAAATCCCCTACGTTAAATCAACAGAATGAAATGTTTTTAAAATGTACTTACTACAAACAATAAAAAAATATCCAACTGCTTTGGCTGGCTCTGTTCAAATCATGGGTATCTGCTCCTATATGAAACATTTTTAGACCATAAGTTTCCAGTTACAGTAACACCTTGAAACTACGCCTAAAATTTTGTTCCAAATGTATAAAATAATAAAATAAATATCTGCTTTATTAAATCCTGTTCGGATATCTTGGCACAACCCTTTTTTACATTTTTTGTATGGTGCATTTTTATACGAATCACGCAACAGCATTAAATAAAAACTGAATTAAATTTTAAATATTTTTCTAGATGAAAAATATTTCCTGCTTCGTTCATACCTGTTTTAAACATCTGGCACAACGCTTTTGACTTCTCCAAATCCCTTACTATGGTTGATATAAAATATTGTATTCTAATATAGAAATGAATAATTATTAAAAGAATAATTACGATTTATTTGTATAAAGTATCTATTTATTTAAACATTTCAAAAAATGCAGATAATATTATCACTTATGTTTAACATTTTAAATTAAATTATACACATTTAAAAACATACATTCGATCATACATAGTTACACATACATATTCTTCGTTCGAGCCAATCACTGTCCTCACTATCCTCATGATCATCATCATACAGATCATTGTATTTCTTAAAAAGAATTGTTCTAATTTTTTTAATAAAAAATTTGTAACCAATTGTGAAGAAGAAAAAAAAAGTTATTTTAAATTCGACATTTTTAGCACGATATTGCAATTATATGTATTTAAGTGAGATAATCGCCTCAATTAATAAATTTTTAAATAATTAATAATTTTTAAAAATCAATAATTTTTTATCTAAAAAAATATTATAAAACTCTTGTAAAAGTCACTTCAGGAAGATATGAGGACTTGAGGACAACTGCTAGCATATTTATTTAAAAATTAATTAATGTAGGCTCTAAGTCTAGGATAATATTCTAGGAAGTACTACCAGTAAGAGAGAGATATAATCTCCAAAATTTATGAGCAGGGTAACGAGTATGCGTAAGTCAGTAAGTCATGGTCGTAACAATAGGTGTAGCGTTTTATAAACGGAGTCGCGATGCTTGTATGAGTAGAAATAAAAACCTTCTGAATGTAATCTCAAAATCTTCTTTATACATTGCTGTCAGTATAACAAATTTTCCATTACAGTGAGAATGGTATCCAGCATCACTCATTGCTATAGGCAAAACGAAATCATGATGTTTTATTGCTTTTCGAAATATGGTCATACGCCTAGCTTTTTCGAATTTCATTTCATCTTCTTTTACAACACCTCTACCAGAAGCACACAAAAACACATTTTATATTGTTTTGTAACACTTTCTGATGAGGAAAAAGTGAAGTGTACTCCAAAAAATTATTAGACGCTTGAACAAGACACGTGTGCACTGTACCAAGAGTAGTCGAATTAACTGAGAAGCTTAAGGTTCGCATCAAATATGGGAAGCTATGAACAATATAGGTGATTTGGAGAAGTCAAAAGCGTCGTGCCAGGTATTAAACACAGTTATGAACGAAGCAGGAATAATTTTTCATATAGATTTTTGCAGTCGGCTCTCGAACTATAAGCGAACCTGAAACACTTCAAAATGGATATGTATATTAAAATAAACCTGAACAAAAATTAATGTAATTTATTTCAAAAGCTATATTACCTATTATTTCTTTGTCATAGTTGACATCAACTTTGATTTTCATTTTGGTTTTCGACCGGTTAGCCCCCCTTTAGCCAATCGACGTTACACCGGTCCTTGCAAAATACCTATTATTGCCTCTTTTCTATATTTAGGTTAGCTTTTTGCTTTTTGGGGCAATTACATTTCAGAATCATCTTTTATCTTAATATTGTTTACTATTTGTGATCCTGGGACACCTTACACTTTTGCAATATGGAATTTGGTAAGTCAGAGGTCACAAGTCACATCCCGTTTTCATCTAAAACACTAGAAAACGTAAATTAGATACAACTTATTGTAATCAAATAGATAACAAATTTAACTAGATTTTCATTAAAAACTTACACTTAAACGCTTTTAAGAGAGGACGAAATTAGGTATATATATTTTTTAGTATTTGGTATTTGCTGCACTCCAATACAGTGGCATTGGATCACAATACCGCCACAGCTGGTCAAGAACTAAGGTTCACTCGAACAATGGTGACTAACCCTCTCAAGCTAGTGGGGAGCATGACGTTCACTAGCAAGGTTTCTCATTGGAGTAGTAGCGAATACCAAAATTGTTCAAGGAGAAGCAATATCTCAACAAGTAAACAATCAATACGATATGCTTTAGAGTGGCTCCTGGTTCCAAATAATTTCCTGGTGCTCTATCTGCCACACTTGCCCTTTAATATATTTTGTTTTCTTTGCAGTCCACGCTCTTCAATGAAAGCAGTAACGGAAAATGAATTCAAATACAAATATTATATTATGGCACGGTTTCTCAACCTGTGGACCACAGGGCGCTAATGGGCCGCGAACGACTTAGTATGTTTTGATTCGACTTGAATGTGCTGGAAAGAATTTCTGGCTAATTTTAAAAACTCATTTTATGAGGTTTTGGGACTTGGCTGGAGCAATTGTTGCCTTTCCCAACATATTTGTACAAAAAGGGCTTTTGCACTCTTTTGTGTTTCTAAAAAATAATACTGAAATAGACTACAATTAGCAGCTAATATGTGGATCTAACTAGGCAACATCAGTCCAAATATTAAGACTTTGGTCGCGAAAGTACAACACTTTTAGAAGTCCGCGATTCATAAGATGGCATTATGGGGTTCACTCAAGAGCAAGGTTACAAAACACTATGTTAAAATGGTGTATATCAACTAATACTAAACAACCTAAACAATGCCATACCAGATTTATGAATAAACCACAATAAGCACCTTATATGTATCAGTTTTTTATAAGTAAAGTATAACGACACAGTTGTGAAATATAGAATATTTTGGCAGATTTAATATAACATATAATGTGCCTACTATTAATTTACGTTAAGACATATTAGCAAATTTCTCGTAAACGAGTGGGCTAGGTTCCAGGTGAGAAAAGTTATAAAATGCTCGAAGTTTCGACTCCTGCTTTGGAAATATTATCAAGAGACAAAATGAGAACGAAAATGAAAATAACAAAATCCAAGTTCTAGGTCGAACTTGGGGTCTCAATAAGTCTCACTAAAGTACAGGTTTTAGACTGAACTCGGAATCTCAATCTGCCTACTAAAGTCCCACTAGATACCTGAAATGAGTGTGAATCTGCTCTGCTTCGTTTATTTATAGTCACCGGTCGATTACAAGAGGATATCACGTGGTAAGGGCGTGTGTGGTGTGTGTTTCTGATTTGATTTGTCTGGGTATTACGTATGTCCAAGCTGTACGAAGACGAGTGCTACCATCGTGTGGCTTAAAACAGGGGGATCGTATCTTTATTTCGATGACTTCGCGAATAGTAAACACCCTAAGGGTATTGAGGGATATGACAGTCCTGCTGCCCTCGAAATCAGTAGAATATCCTGTTTGGATATGATGGTGTGCGAAAGCTGAAATCGGATCTTTCTTGCAAACTGATAGAAAGTGCTCATATACTCGATGGTTGACGGGCCTGTTGGTATGACCAATGTAGCTTTGTGGGCAATCGCCATATGGAACTTCGTTAACTCCTCGATTCTGGTTAGGTATTTTGTCTTTTGTGTTCCTGGTTAGGCTGGCTATAGTTTGACTGGTGTTGAAGAGTGTCTTTATTTAATGTTGGTTTAGAATCCGTCGTGTTTTGTCAGTGAATCTTCGAATGTACGGGAGGAAGGCTTTCCGGTGTTGTTGGTCTGTTTCTGACGGAGTTGGTGCATTCGGAGGGCGCTGAATTTGACGAATTGTGCGCACAATGTGGTACGAACGACAACCGTTTTGTCTAAGGATTTGTTGAAGATTATTAAGCTCATTTTGTCTATGGTCAGTATCTGTTAATCGAATATTATTAACAAATATTTCATTACAAAACTCAGTTGGGCAGGATGATGATTGGACATTTAAGTATAGATTGGTAGGGGTTGGTATAATATAGACTGTATGTGAGAAACTATCATCGTTAGCTTTGGTTATGAGGACATCAAGAAATGGGAGGGAAGAATCGGACTCGATTTCCTTTGTAAATTGAATGTTCAGAAGTACACTATTGAGGTGTTGCAGAGAGCAGTCGAATGAATTTCTGCTATGAGGCCAAATGACAAAAATGCAATCAAAATATTGTAATGTTTTATTTTCACACTCGGGTTCAGTTCAGTTCTTTGATTTATTTAAGAACACAGTCCAACTCACTCTAATTTATTTCCACTACTTTTACACAATTTATATTAACAGAAACTACTATTTACATTTTATCTTAACTCTTCAATACGACCGTCGAAAACTGAATGCCTCCCATCGCCAGCTGTTTTACATTTATATATTTATCTTGGAATTGTCTGGCATGTCCACGAACCATCAGGAAACTCTTTCATGTTCTGGAAGCTTTAAGGGAATTCCCAGTAACGGCAGCGGTCGGCCTGTTGAGAGACGAAGCATTTCGGATTCCCAGAAGTACCGGAATAATGTCCATTCCACAAATTGGTTGATGGCCGATTGTACCAGCTGTCGAATGAATTCTCGTAACAATATCTAAGCCAACATGAAGGTTTTAAATTGGAAGAGTTTAGGGCTTGGATTTCGATTTGTTCCATGAAAATGTTTTAGTTAGTGCTGAAGAAAGTGGTGACGCCATAAGGGCTCAACGAACTTGTTTGAGCAGAGTTTTCTGAAATGAGAAATAGGTGAAAGGGAAGGGTTGTATACAAGTTTGATGATGTCAGAAGAGATTTTGTGTTTCATATTTAAAATATTTAACGTTTCTGAAATTCAGACGTTGGTGAAAAGAGATATAACAGCTAGTGAGGATATCAGTTTCAGAAATTCTATAAACGCTTAAAACATCTAAGAAGGGAGAAAAGTTCTTTATATACGAGGATGCTTCTTGTTCGGTTAGAGGTTGAAGAGTTTTGGCCAAGTACCTGGCTAATTCTTGGCTCGGAGATTGTACCGTACTGACAGTGAGCCTAAGAGTCCTGCTTATGAACGTTGGAGACATTTTCGGATTTTTTAAAGATTTTTCACGAGGAGTAATGATATTTTTGACGTGTAGGTTCTGTCTATGACTTAATTGGTCTTCTTCTCAAACTAAGTAGTAGGATCAAACTTTCATGGATGACATTTGAAATAACTTCAAGTTACCCAATTGTCTGTTCAGATTCACATGATCAGAATAAGAAGAGGAAACCGAAAGAGAATAGAGTGGATGCGAAATAAGAGTAAAATCCGTTAAATAACAATAGCGTTTCTTCAGACGACAAGAAAATGGGTGAACAAAAATATCCAAAGCATGTTAAAAACAGAAGATATGTCCTACTATACTAAGAATTTTCAGGAAAATAGTAAGCTGATCCCAGAAGTAATGGACAGAAATGGAATGAATATTCAATTATTCTATTATAGGGCTTGTTCGGCACTAAGAATGTCTAAGTGCAAAATAAGATGGATATGCTTAGTCTCAAGGTTTTTTTATTTTGTCTGCATGCTTTCAAATCGAATCGGGAACCATAGAAACGGTTTTACCTTAAGAGTTGTTTTAAAGCACACTATAAGATGACACCTCACACTTCTAATGCCACTTCGTAAGTTAAACTTCAGTTTTATCCTTTGTAATTTGTGTCGTATAAAAGTGATATTCCGAGAAGAGCATATTCGAGGCATGAGTGAAATTTTGCCGAGGACTGTACAGCGGAGCAATAGTTAAATTACTGGTAAGTGTGAAACTTCCAACCTTCTGTGCATGACGTTGCTGTTTCACCACCATCAATTAAAACTATCCGGAGCTGACTCGACAGCTGCCTCAAGAATTCATGGCATGGGATCGCTTCGAATCGCATCGCCTTGCGGCATTACATGCGACTACATAGCACACGAGTTCTTTATTTCTTTGGCGAGTGATAAAAGAGAACGAAGTAGAAGGATTGTAATAAGGAGGAATTTCTTAGCTGGGAAAAATATCATTTGCCGTTTATCAGTTTGCTGTGGTTTGATTGCGATTCAGGCAAAAACTAGTAAGCAAAACATAAATACACAACAAATTGAGAAACCTTTGATACCACTTAAGAAGTAGATAATATTAATTGACTTGGTCAATTATTACACAAGTAGAATTTTTTTTGGTTTTTGTTATAATGCTGAATTCTGATTCAAAACACCGAAAAACACTCAAATATCTATTTTTAGCTTATAAAGTTTGCTTTTGTCTGATTTATGTTGTAAAGTACGTTCTGAAAAATTTAATTGATTTTATGAGCCATAGGTTAGGTTTGATTATCTCGATTGTCAATTGTGTATTATTTATAAACGGCTCAACTGACTTTTGTGCCTTACTTAGAAAATAGTGTCAAGACAGTGTAAACAGGATCTTCATTTATTATGTATTATTTGCGGTGAATTTATTAAGGTAAGAAGCAAAAATTTTGCTTCAGCAAAGAAATTTGAAGTTTATGAGGGTTATTTTAACCTCAAAATCCAGAATCAAGATAAGAAATAGGGAAGAAATCTAAATTTGTAAAAATGTCGAACGTGGAAATATTTTATTTCAGTATTTCTTATTTTTTATACGTAAAACTTATATTACACTAGTTTTTTTTTGTTATTTCTAGCCTGGAATCGAGGAGAAAAGCGACACATGATGTTTGCACTGCCTAGACTTTCGAAAGAACTTGGTGATCACTTCCAACATTGCTATTTTTGTAACTTTAATCCAAGTAAGCGTCGATCTGGTGAAAATGCTGAAAAGATTTTATATTCCTTTGAAATCATTTCCAGAATCAACAGAATAGTAACAACGATAGTAGTGAATTCTTGATAAAATCGCAGAGTTTTGGATCACAATTCATCACCTCGACAGACTTCAATGATTTAGAGATCTTAACCAACCCAAGAGGAAATCAGAGATTCTAGGTTCAAGATTGAAACAGTGGAAAATATTTAAATGCTGCATGCTCATCTGGACCAATTTAAAGACCTACTCAGAGGAGCAAGGAGAACGTTTTCACCAAGATGTGATTGACTTTACAACGAGAATATGATGGGATATTACATTTGAGGATTAATACGAGAAAGCCCATTCAAGTATAAAAGTTCTACTGAAAATATGTATTCATTTTTTAACTTTTTTTTATCACTTATCATAATTTTTAAATAAAATTGCAGAGAAATATAAAAATTTGTCTCTAGTTTCTACAAAAATAAACTTTGATCACAAAAAATGTTTTTTTTTTCTTTATTTCTAACGTAGTAGAACCAAAAGTTCACATGAAGGAACCACGCCCAAAAATCGTGTGGACCGGTGTTATTGATCATAATTTGGAAACTATTTAATGAAAATTGCCTGCTAACATATTAATTAATTGATTAATTAAACAGGTGATATGAGGAATTGGAAGATCAATGAAAATAATCATAATAGAGTGTGGAAAATGTTATTTTGATAAGTAAACGCGCAATTAACGCCAATTCTAATCGTTTTTATGAAAGTTGATTCAAGCTCTTTGAGTCTTTGATGTCGAAAACTATTTATTTTCACCACAGTTTTTCTATAAAACTTGAAAAATTAAAGGTAGATTTATGTGTTAATTAGAATTCTTTTTTACGTCCTTTTTAATACAATTTATCTAATAAAATAATATAGCTTGTGTTCCACTAATTATGTATTTTTTTATTAGTAGGGTTATCCGAATTGAAATACGTATATCTAATAACTAAATTATGTCTGGTTGCATGTGAAACAATCTACTGGATAGGCGAAAAAAAAAGAAAATAGTTTCGGAAACATTGTTGAGGAGGTCTTTGATTATTTTGCCGGTTCATTTGGGTTTTATCTTCTGATTTTTTTCCTGCAACAGATAACTAGATATTTGAAATTGTAAATGGGGAACAAAGTGTAACGCAATTTCGATAGATTGCCCGGATTACTGATTGTCTGCACAGAAACTCTTTCTCACAGATATTCTGACAGAAAATATACAATATGATCAACCAGTAATCGTCTATATAAATAGTGTTTTATATATGGTGCGACACTTATCTGTGTATGTAGATGTTTCAGTCTGGAGTCGTCGTCACTTGACGCTGTCAAAATACTGGTTGATCACATCGTAGACATTCTCTGTCTGTATAGGCAACCAGAAATCCAAGCAATTTTTTGAAGTTGCTGTACTACACTTTGTTTCATTTTCAAATTTCAAATACTTATCTGTAGTAGGAAAAACTGAGGAGAGAAACATCCTTGTACAGGCAAAATAAGCAAAGACATCTTCAATAATCTCTCAGAAATTTCTTAATTGTAATTTTGTTTTCACAATATTCGATATTGTAGACATCTCTTTCTGAAAAATTTCTTAAAAAATTTGTTTGTTTTTTTTTAATGTATCAGCAAAAACATTTAAAATTAGGTGAATTACTGAATGGAGGATTTTAAGGGATAGAACACTTGAAAACACCATGTAGAGAAGAAGAAATATTTATAATTATTACATAATTATTTAATTACAGTTTGATCTAAAACGTTGGCAGTCAAATGTCAGTAGTTAAACAAAAATAAATAAATAAATTCGTATTCTTTTCACACATGCAGCTTGAAATAGCAAAGTACTTGGAACTGTAGTTTTTTAATGATTGATGAGGTGATGGATTATTTGCCTGTACATTAGTGTTTTCTCACATCAGTTTTTTCTTCCTGCAACAGATATAAGTATTTGTAATTTGTAAATGGGGATAATGTGTGGTAAAGTAATTTCGAAAAATTGTCCGGTTTACTAGTTGTCTATTTCAGTATGTAAACAAGTGTTTTACATATGTGATACTTTTCTGCGTTTGGACGTATTTATAGTTGGTAAAATTGCATTTTTCGATTATTTAGATAGTTTTTTTACGTTACACAGTACAGACTATGTTTGGATATTATTATTTGGATAAATAATAGACAATTATTTGCTTGAATATATTTGATGCGAATTGTATCATTTTATCTCGGTCTCACATAGATCTAAATAATTCAATGAAATTAAAGAGCAACTAAGATATTCCTGTTTCAAAGGATATATTTATGTAGACGGAGAAAATTCTGAATGAGGCTTGTCTTTCCAAGTGGTAAAAACACATAAATAAAATGTATTGTAACCTGTCATATTATAAACAATATACTACATAACTCAAAAGTAAAATATTACAATTTAAAAATAAATTCGTCGACATGTTTCGGATCATGTCGTTGCGAACTATATTATTGCTTCATTCCTATTACTTTCTTTCGCACTCTGAAGCGAAAATCACAGCTCATACAGAGCACAGATCATACAGAGAGAAGCGAAGATCGAAATGATTGAATGAGCAACTGAAATGTGAGATGTTTCAGTTCCAAACGATATATTTTATGCCGGCGGGTGTTTCAACAGTTCCATGATATGGAACAGTGAGTCGTATCACTAAAGATCTACACACGTCTAGTTTGGAGACTTAGATCATTTACCATCTAGATATAGCCTGTCAAGCATAAAATCGTGGCAACGCTAGAAAGAGAGGGCAATAGAGACAGTAAGAGGCTATTTCACTTAGTGGAAGCAGCTCCCAACCGAGTGAAATAGCCTCTTGCCCTCTCTATTGCCCTCTCTCTCCTTAGTCTTACCACGACATTTGTGCACTGCAGGCTATCTCTAGAAAGTAAATGCTCTAAGTTTGGAGACCTTACAGTTCTTTTTTGCCACACAAGAAATTTTTTATGGAAGCGAGCATTTACGAATAAATGATTGGTAAACACATACAATTTGGTGATGTCTACAGTATGATCAACCAATAGTCTGGTGTGAACATAGTGTTTTAGATATTGCATGATACTTATCTGTGTTTGAAGATGCTGGAGGTATATGTTGCAGAGAAGGAAAAGAGAAATAGAGCTTTTTGCTGAAAGCGCTGAATGTTTGTCCTTTAATTGAAACTGGCAAGTTTGTGTTTGTTTGGATCTCCATAGACATTATGGTCAGAAAGAAAGGGAAACTTTGTGTTTGACAGAGAAACTTAAGACAAGCTCGCGATAGACATAATGCTCAGAAAGAAAGGGAACCTTTGTTTCTGACAAAGATACTTAAGACAAGCTAAGGGCGGTATTATTTAACTTATTTTATTATTGCAACACTTTCCTGGAATTTGGAGCCAATACTCCGTAAACAACAGTAAACAAGTCGTCAGGTCGGCTAGCTGCACATGTAAGCTGCGGCAGATCATTAGTACGTAATAATACACATTAGTAGATGTTTGTGTCATAGACGGAAACTACTACTCTTGTATTATCTCTAGGAACAACCTTAAGGGTAAATGATGCGGTGCTTCAGAAGAAGAGTGATACTCTGTAGATTTCTATACCTACATTGTATTTACTAGGGTGTTGCACAAAAAAATGGTTGATATGGGTTTTAAACGAATAGACATTACTTTCTTTCAGGCTCTTAGATTTAAGTTTTTCTCGTTGGCATCGACCTCGCGGACAAAAGGATAAATTTTTTAAAATTTTTGACAGGACCCTCCCGTGGAAATCTCTGGAAATTATGTATGACGCAAAATTCTTAAGACACCGTTAAATTACTCTCAACGAAACACTCATTTCAAAAACAAATTCCCTAGTATATCAAACGCATACCAATTCGAACAATATAATTGGCTCGAATGGATTTCCAGCGACGCTAACAAATCCTCTTCATTTTTCGCACATGGAAAATAACGTGTTTTTGAAGGCAATTGATACGACTTAACAACACGTGTCTCCGATTGATATGTCTATTTTTAAAAGCAATATAATTTGCTGGTACAGACAACAACGAACAACTTGGAGTTGCGTTTCACTCTCGCTCTTTTTCGAGAGTTGAATCAGAGAAAAGAACAACAATATTGGCAATAGTATTTCCAGTCGACAATGGGCCGTTCGGCGTTCGGACCTGCGAATGACATCGACCATTGTGAATGTCTTTTAGCGCGTATTTGCCGGAGTATTGATTTTACTGACATCTCTATACAGCGCCAGAAAACAAACATTCTAATGTAGATTTATATTCAATTTGAAGGGGGTATTTTGTTCCGGAATTTTAAAAGGGAAACCTGTTGAGTCTTATTTTGTCTTATGGAGACAATTGACGGGTTTTGTTTTCTTTTCTACTAGAGATAATGATTGTTTTATTGAACAGATATTTCGCGTTACTCTTATTTTTATTGGCAAACTTTGTGGAACGTGGGAACGGTTTTTCTTTGAAAAGAGTTTTTATTAAAAGTTTGAATATCTACAAAGAATTTGTTCAAAGAGATACCGACATGCAAGGAAATTATAAAATTCTTATTGTCTTATACAATATTGGGTTATCTATGGAATATGAAATAGCATATGTTATATGTGGCTTTCCCAACTTTTCTGGCACATACGCACTTTTTAAAACGAGTGTTCGGCATAAAATTACTAAATTTAGATCATTTTACAACTAAACTTAATGCCAAGGAATGCCCACTTCTAATTAGTGTTAAATTTAACAAACTTAATTAAAGAACCAACTTCTTCTGCTGCGATTGGCAAGTACGAGCAGACTACTTTAAACAGATAATTTTCCTTATATTAATTTTTCTTCAGTTAGTGTAAGTGACCAACCTAGTGGAGATAATCTTGAAAAATGTGATCAGCAAACACTTTATCTGCAAAACTAATTAGCCAGTCCAAAAGCACTACAAAAAGTGAATTTATTAACTGAAAGATTTGAAGAGAAATATTGCCATATATGCGGACACCCCATAAAAAAGCGTTAATGAGGAAAGGATAAAAGTGATGGAAACAAATGAAAAATAACGTATAGTTAACTTAACCGAAATAAAAGCAGTACAGAAGGTCGACTGACATGTCACGTATAGGTTCATTCCAGCTCTGCCAAAAATTATCACTTTTATATGCTTCAAATGTTTGGCTTAACAATTCTTACAGTTTTTACTTTTACCATAAGATATGGAACAAAATATACAGAAACATGTTTAAAGAATTATAAAGTTAGGTAACATAAAATAATTTTAAAATATACAGGGTAGCTCATCAATACAATAGTTATAGTTTCTATATATCATGGAATTTTTTAATTGTTAAATATTATACTTAGTAATTTAGAAGTTAACTGCATTTTTAAAATAAACAAAATGGTAACTTTGACACCTTTATATAGCGTTATTAAGGTAACAGATAGTTGATACCGCACTTTGTAAATCTTATTTTTATATTGATATTGTCATTGTTGCGCATACAGAGTGAGTAAATATACAAAGAAACAATTTTCCCAAATGTTCCAAATGGAACATTCTTTATACAGGGTGCCTGAAAAATCAAAACACACAGCTCAACTACAGATTTGTGACGTCAGATTAGAGCGATTAAACAAAAAAAAAAGTGGTTCCTTAAAAAGTCATTACGCCTTAAAGAACAATAGTAAAGATGTAACATGTATTTTTCAGTAACCAAAATGGCAAACACGCTGAAAACTGATACACAGTGTTTTCACGGGAAGCCGAACAATATTGGAGTAAAGTTTGAACATAAAATGTAGAGGACGCCTTCAGCTAGTTTTTTACAAAATCTTTTTTCCGATTTTTTTATTCTTAACATATTCGCAACGAGGGGTGAATTCGGGGGCAGATCCAGAAAGCAGCTTCAGGGGGGACAATCAAGTGCGTCAGAGGTGGTGTACTTGCATACAATTGCAGCACATATTTAAAAACTTAATATGTGGTTTTGTTGTATTTTTCATGAGAAAATTTTGTGTTAATATTACAGTTTTTTTAACAAAAAAATACATGCGATTTTAGATAGGGATGTGGTGGCTTAGAAACTCACCGCGATTAATGGACAACTACTTAACATTCAGTTCAACCGTTTTAGCCAAGAAAAAAATATTTTTTTGCATTCAAGTATTGTCAAACTTAGAAATTGATACATACTATTACCATCTTCGATTGATAAATTTTTTACCACTTATGTTTCTCTTTTTCATAATTATTCCCAAAAATATGTTTTCATTTTCGTGATATTAACATAAACCTAACAAATTAGTATGTTGGTCAAGAAATCATTGATTGAATTTTCTTAGGTTTTCGTTATAATTAAGGCCTAACCAAAAATTTACTTTATTTCAGTTATAAGCAATAAAACGAATGTGATAACAAGATTAGTTATCTTCTCACAACAATAAAGGAAATTGATAAAAATACGTTTTTAATAATCGTTTTAGAGCTATTATCCAGATACACTGGAGGCGTTAGCCGACGACGACGATCGCCGAAAGCCTCGCGCATGTGTCGACTTACAAAAAAGTTTTACAAATTGTTACAAGTGTAATTATTCTGAAGAAAACAAAAGTGAAATATCTAGGAGCTAATACGAACTCGCGGCATAAATCCACCTACGACACATATCTCACGAAGGTCCTAATTAAAGAGTTTCAGAGTCTAAATCGATCTCGGGGTCTCGATTTGCCTACTCCCCAAGTCTCATTGGATACTGAACCACTGTTATTTATCCAGAGTTGTCTACCAACACTGAAAGTTTCAATCTACGAGACTCAGGGAATCCCAAAGTCTCGGCGCACAGTACATTCTAAAATAATAATTTGGCAGAAATTTAGCTAAATTTTTAATTAAGAATTAGAATAATGCTCACATTCTAGTCAGCCTAAGTTGTACCTTAATCTGAAAGAAGGTTTTGCAAATTTCAAAATGATTTACGACCTAGTTGAAGAGTACGATTAGCCCAGAGAACTCGGTTTTATCAATTGAGACTGAAATAGATGCTGATGTTGGCTGACATAATATTAAAAAATTCAATGACCAAACCTGAAAAAATTATATATTTCAATTTATGTTTGTTTATTTATATGAGTATTACTTTCAAATTGATGATTGTTTCGGTCTGTAATGAAAATTCAATTTAGTTTGATTAAAATAAAAACACTTTGGTAATTTTTCCTTTCATATTTATGACAATATGAAACATAGTGTAGTAGTAGTAGTAGTGCTATTTGGAAAAGTTTGTTGTCCTTACAGATATTCTTCCTCACAGATATTCTGACGAAAAGAGTTGCCTAAAATTTTATCAACCCACAGGCGTACCTAGGCTGGTATTTCGAGGGGGAAATCGGCCCATGTTCAGAAAACCGCTTGACAGAAAAAATAATTGTATTTTGTAATTATGTTTTATTATATTATTAATAATCTCTTTTACATTAGTTCTCAATTCGTAATGAATACCTATAATTACTTCCCTTCGTTATGACCACTTTGTAATAAATGTAAATGCAGATGTAATGAATAATGTTTCGTTTTGTTAGGGGTGGGAGTTAATTTCCAAATCTATCTATAGATAATGTTTTGTATATTGTGTAAAACTTATCTGTATCATTATAAATTGTTATCAATCACTATGTGTTTTATGTGAACGTTTTTTTGTAGAAGAATTGACATGTCAATTTCTGTTTCAGGCCTACCTGTTTCTGCATAAACAGGTAGGCCATTACTTGATAGTGAGAGTTCTCTTTTTTCGTTCTTTTACCAGCAGGTTTTTCCATGCCAGGTCCAGAACTATTGAAGGTGCTCCGATCTCCGCATTGTTTGCGATCTTACACATGACTTCCTTAAGTTTTCTATTTTTTCAATTTTCTTCGTTCAAAGAGATCTTTGTTTGTCCATCCTATGATGGCCGGTGCTAGTTAACACATGGTTGGCCAAACTGGATTTCTCCACATGTCCTCTGGAAATTTTATATTGATATTCGTTTTTTCTTACTTCTAATGGTTTTGAAGTTTCATCGGCATATGTATTACCAGAAACAAACGTACACTAAACCCAAAATTCTTGAAATTTTGCATTGTGTTAAATGACCTCGTATGTTTGAGTATCGATCTTGGTCTATTAGGTAATAGTTTTAAAAAATATATTTATTTCCCAATCATTTAATTTGTGTCAATACACCTGTAACATGTGGAATTATATACATAATTTTGTCTCATGTTTATGTTTGGTTGATATTAGTGATATTCTGGTTGTTTGTATGTAATGTTTTGTTGTTGCGATTTTTAATAGTATTGACTTAGTTGTTAATTTTTCAGTGTATAACGATATATGATCTATTCACATATAGAGCTGAAAAGTCTTCTAATAAAGATCCGTCTCATAAAACATTATTTATCTCGGAATATTAGTTAATCATACTTTCATCATCTCTTTCTCTTAACATATCTGTAGAGACCAGTAATCCAAGCAAATTTTCGAAATTGCCCTGCTACATTGTGCCACAACTTTAAATTTCAAACACTAAATATGACATTCTCAACGGTAATTCAGAAATTATGTTTATTTATATAATTTTTGATACGATTTGATTAGCAATACCTAATACTCGTACACTCATACAATAGTGATAACATTTAAATTAAGCTTTTGTTTCTAACAAGAGAGAGAAAATGGCCATGCAACGCTGTTGTCGCTGACCTCCACGTTTATTCTAGCTCCGCCACTGTCCAGATACCATATAAGCTATATAGTAGAGGTAAATTTGGCAAGGACTAATTCAGTATAATATTTTAAACCTTGGTTATCGAATTATTAGTTTTTACAAAGAGCTATTAGGTTTTTCAAATCAGATCACAGTATACGTAAAACCAACAAAAAATATATCATATAATTTAAAAACCAGCACCTTGTAGTAATTTTTTCTAAAAAAATTTCGCTTTGATCTTGAATTTGTTGTTTGTCAAAAAATTTGACACTGACACCTTGTTGTAAGTCGGTCGAAAATAACTGGCCTAATTGAGATATAGAATAGTGGCAATGGCTCGCTATAAAATAATAAGGATGAACGGACGTCAAACTTTTACTTTGAATATAACGTATTTATTAATAATTTTAGTAAACTAGTAAGTATTAAAAACATCGCCAGACACAAAATTCCCACGGAAACTCGTTAATATCCACTTTTATTCACAACACAAACAAATAAGTTGCACATCAAACGGCACCGGATCCTCCGTGGCGGAGCGTGCATCAGTGGCAGAAGAAGTAAAAGTAGAAGAAGAAGTAAGGTCGACAGAGAGAGATCGTATGGGGAGCCTCTCTCCTCCGATTCCAATCGTCGGACCGATCGAGGACCGACGGAGCGAACGTCGAGAGACGCCTAGAGACGTATGCGCCGCGACGTTCTCTTGTTTTAGCTCATTGGGCGCCGACCGGATGCCCGGCCACTGCTACAATCGATACCGGTCCCCGACCAATCCCGCTCCACTATAAACCTGCCTTCTTTTGTCTTTGCGAGAACAATGGAGGAGCGAGCGATCGTTTTGTTTTTCTACTCGATCTGCACGTGTGTGGCGCGGACCGTTGCCGACGATTCCGACTCTCTCAACTACTCAGAACTAACGTGTGTGTGTGTACTTTTTATTTTAACATGTTTGTTTATGTCGCTGCAACGGCCTCATTTCATATACATAACCGCATGCACACACAGTCCACGAATGTGTTTCGAATTGAACTCGCTCTCGCTGTTGATCTTCTGTTTCTCATTAACTCTGATGAATTTAATATGCTTACATCCACGCTGCTACGGCCCATCAAATAATGCGGGAGCACTGTTTCGAGAGCAACGAGAGAAATTTCGCATGGAATTAATCTTCCGTGCGATTCTTAAATGTCAAACGTTTCATTTTGTCATGTGCGCACAAAACATATCATAGAATATCTATAGCTAAGATTAGGTTAAGTGTACCTCCAGTACTAAAAATCAATTAGTACATCTTTCGACTAATTTTAACACTGAATAGGGCACATTCAACGGTTTACAAGTTCAAAAGAAACAATACTACAAAGAGAACACGTGGTGTAAAAAGTGAAGAGAATTGTAAATTTGGCTGGTGGAGAAGGTATGAAAAAATTTGTCTAGAAGTTAAAAATATCTTACAACGAAAGTAACAAACTAAACAATGTCTTATGTAAATAATTTTAGTGGTAAGCATTGGAGCTAACTGGTGGAAACCGAAACTTACAAAATCTCTTCCTTCTCTTCTCACAAATTCTCATCTCTTCTCATCTCCTCTAATCTCTTCTCATCTCTTCTCATCTCTTCTCATCTCTTCTCATCTCTTCTCATCTCTTCTCATCTCCTCTCATCTCTTCTCATCTCTTCTCATCTCTTCTCATCTCTTCTCATCTCTTCTCATCTCTTCTCATCTCTTCTCATCTCTTCTCATCTCTTCTCATCTCTTCTCATCTCTTCTCATCTCTTCTCATCTCTTCTCATCTCTTCTCATCTCTTCTCATCTCTTCTCATCTCTTCTCATCTCTTCTCATCTCTTCTCATCTCTTCTCATCTCTTCTCATCTCTTCTCATCTCTTCTCATCTCTTCTCATCTCTTCTCATCTCTTCTCATCTCTTCTCATCTCTTCTCATCTCTTCTCATCTCTTCTCATCTCTTCTCATCTCTTCTCATCTCTTCTCATCTCTTCTCATCTCTTCTCATCTCTTCTCATCTCTTCTCATCTCTTCTCATCTCTTCTCATCTCTTCTCATCTCTTCTCATCTCTTCTCATCTCTTCTCATCTCTTCTCATCTCTTCTCATCTCTTCTCATCTCTTCTCATCTCTTCTCATCTCTTCTCATCTCTTCTCATCTCTTCTCATCTCTTCTCATCTCTTCTCATCTCTTCTCATCTCTTCTCATCTCTTCTCATCTCTTCTCATCTCTTCTCATCTCTTCTCATCTCTTCTCATCTCTTCTCATCTCTTCTCATCTCTTCTCATCTCTTCTCATCTCTTCTCATCTCTTCTCATCTCTTCTCATCTCTTCTCATCTCTTCTCATCTCTTCTCATCTCTTCTCATCTCTTCTCATCTCTTCTCATCTCTTCTCATCTCTTCTCATCTCTTCTCATCTCTTCTCATCTCTTCTCATCTCTTCTCATCTCTTCTCATCTCTTCTCATCTCTTCTCATCTCTTCTCATCTCTTCTCATCTCTTCTCATCTCTTCTCATCTCTTCTCATCTCTTCTCATCTCTTCTCATCTCTTCTCATCTCTTCTCATCTCTTCTCATCTCTTCTCATCTCTTCTCATCTCTTCTCATCTCTTCTCATCTCTTCTCATCTCTTCTCATCTCTTCTCATCTCTTCTCATCTCTTCTCATCTCTTCTCATCTCTTCTCATCTCTTCTCATCTCTTCTCATCTCTTCTCATCTCTTCTCATCTCTTCTCATCTCTTCTCATCTCTTCTCATCTCTTCTCATCTCTTCTCATCTCTTCTCATCTCTTCTCATCTCTTCTCATCTCTTCTCATCTCTTCTCATCTCTTCTCATCTCTTCTCATCTCTTCTCATCTCTTCTCATCTCTTCTCATCTCTTCTCATCTCTTCTCATCTCTTCTCATCTCTTCTCATCTCTTCTCATCTCTTCTCATCTCTTCTCATCTCTTCTCATCTCTTCTCATCTCTTCTCATCTCTTCTCATCTCTTCTCATCTCTTCTCATCTCTTCTCATCTCTTCTCATCTCTTCTCATCTCTTCTCATCTCTTCTCATCTCTTCTCATCTCTTCTCATCTCTTCTCATCTCTTCTCATCTCTTCTCATCTCTTCTCATCTCTTCTCATCTCTTCTCATCTCTTCTCATCTCTTCTCATCTCTTCTCATCTCTTCTCATCTCTTCTCATCTCTTCTCATCTCTTCTCATCTCTTCTCATCTCTTCTCATCTCTTCTCATCTCTTCTCATCTCTTCTCATCTCTTCTCATCTCTTCTCATCTCTTCTCATCTCTTCTCATCTCTTCTCATCTCTTCTCATCTCTTCTCATCTCTTCTCATCTCTTCTCATCTCTTCTCATCTCTTCTCATCTCTTCTCATCTCTTCTCATCTCTTCTCATCTCTTCTCATCTCTTCTCATCTCTTCTCATCTCTTCTCATCTCTTCTCATCTCTTCTCATCTCTTCTCTTCTAATCTCATTTTTTCATCTCTTTTCATCTCTTCTCATCCCTTATCATCTCTTCTGTTCTGTTCTCTTTTCTTCTCTTCTCTTATTATCTTCTTTTCCCTTTTCTCCTCTTCTCTTCCTCTCTCTTCTCTCCTCGTCTCTTCTCATCTCATCTCATCTCTTCTATTCCCTTCTTTATCCTACCCTACCCTAGCCTTACATCCTGTCGATGCCTCCTCTTTTTCTCTCTTATTGATCTCTCTATATCTCTCTATCTATCTCCATCTCTATCGCACTACCTCCTCTTTCTCCCTCTCTCTTTCTCTCTCACTTTCAACGACTGAGGAAAGAAGGATCTAAGCCATGTGGTATTAAAAATCAAAATGTAAAGAAGTTTATTTATATTTGGGATGAACTACTAGCTATCTATTCCTGATAATAATACTGCTTCTCCACAGCCTAGTGAGTATCAATTACGCCGGCGCCGCTACAGATAACTGCCGCAGTTGCAGATGAAACTTTTCGAAGAAATTCCAATAGACCACAACATAACAGCCTGGAAAAGCATAGTTAATCCAATTTTTTGACAATACTGAGTATTCGAGTAACTAGAAGCGAAAGCAGAAGGCTACGAGAATTATGCGAACGACCTGAAGAGGGCAGATGTGACTCTGCCGAAACGTCGTCATTTTACCATCGATCCCGGCAGGGATCAGTTTTCAACTACGCGAATGAATTCCCGGAAACAATCTAATACATTTAGTGCCCGCGAAAACTTAAAAACAAATATACATATAATTTCTCATATTAGGATTTTTAGAGCTTCTTTTAACGTGACTTTTACTTTAGCCATCTGATATCGACATTTTATATATGATTTGACAGATACAAATTATGTTACTAAATTCAAAATAACCTAAATTGAATGGGGCCCTAAAATAAAATTTGACTCTTTTCAGTATGTACCCACAACTGAATTAAATAAAAAACTGTAAAAGCGTTAAGGTTTATCACGTACATTTATTTTCTTCACAGAATTGTTTCACAATATTGTCGTAATTGAATGTTTAACATTGTCAACCATGAAATGCTATTACACAAACTTCATACATCTGAAATAAGAGGAATTGCTCAACTTACTTGGATAACAAAGGACGAAAATATAAAATGTGTCGTAAGGATCTAGTTCTAAATACAGGAGTTCCTCAAGGAACAGTACTAGAATGGCTAATGTTTATAGTATACATAACAACTGCTGGATATGACGGAGGCAATGATAGCTTCATTGGCCGATGCCATGGCAATTATTGCAAGGGACAAAAATTGATCAATAGAATAGATATTTATATAAAGTATCTTCGTGGCTAAAACAGGGATCAGTTATCAACTACACGGATGAATTCCCGGAATCTGTGAAGAAACTATACCTTTATAATAAATAATCTTAATGCAAATTTTAATTTTAAGCAGACACATTTTTATATTTCTAACATAATATGGGTATACAATGTGGAACATCCAAAAACAATAAATTCGATAACAAATAAAGGAGGACTTGTAAAGAAAAACAAAAAAAAAATTATATAGGGTTTGTCATGTGACAGTGGCCAATACCAACTTTCTTATTTTAAATACAAGCCCCTGTACATTATTTATTTTTTGAATTCTCCAGAAATCTTTAGAAATAATTCATATTCAATGTCCTACACTTATCTTCAACTGTTTTGGAAATATTAAACGTTTTCAGATTTATTACAAAAATTAACATTAGAAAAAGAAAATAATTTTATTTCACAAATTCGCTACATTACACTCAATAATTTATTCCCATTTAGCTCTTGATATTTCTGCCATTCCTGCTTTCCTTTTTACTGAATTGAAAAAAAAAACAGTTTTGTTTATTTTCGTCAAAACTCATACCCTTAGCATCTTGTTGTCTGCCTGCATGACTGTGGTGATCATTGTCAGTGCTATTGTCGTTTGAATTTCGTTAACTGGACGTAATAATATCAGAAAAATGGTTCATTTAGCAGAAATGCACAAAATAACCATTCGACAAATGATTGGTTATGGAGATAACCCACGGAGACAAATGGTACTTTCTCGCTTATTTCACGAAAATTTTCCTAATTTGCCGCCTCTATCCCAAGGCACAATTAGCAAAATAGAAAAGCAGTTTAGCGAGCTGGTCATGTAAGGCAGATAAAAAAAGTAGCTGCCAATGCTATAAGTGATAAGACGAAATTGGATATTATGCTTGAGTTTGAAGAAAACCCACATAATTCTGGTCGAAAAGCAGCCCCACTGTTCAACGTTAGCCACACATCAATTTTTCGAATATTAAAGGAAAGTAAAGTGCATCCCTGTAAAATGGTGCCGACTCAGGAGCTCATGGAAGAAATTTCGTTAGGAGAACGTATTTCTGTGAACAAATGATGGTAAGGTTAGATAACAATGTGATCTAATTAGAAGATGTTTTTGATGAGATAAGACCACATTTAAACTTCAGGGTCATGTTAGTCGTCAAAATTTCTGCTATTGGTCTAATGAGAATTCTCACTGGATGACAGAGAAACATACGCAATATCCTGAAAAAGTGAATGTTTGGGCAGGAATTGTTGGAAATCATATCGTAAGTCCCTTTTTATTTGATGGCAACTTGAATAGAGACAAATGTTTAGAACTGCTCCAAAATAATGTCGTTCCAACATTGACAAACTTATATCCTGATCCAGTAAACCCACAAATTCCTGCCAAGACAATATGGTTTCAGCAAGATGGAGCACCGCCCCATTACGAAATCAATGTCCGGCAGTACCTGAACCAAACTTTTCCAAATCGGTGGAATGAGAGGCGCAAATCGATAGAATGGCCAGCACAATCTCCTGATTTGACGTAATTAAACTACTTTTTTAGGGACGTAAAAAGAGGAATCACGTTTGCGATTAGGTCAGTCACGCTTGAAATGTTGAGTAACGTTGGAAGACATTTTTATACCAGATTAGCATGTTGTCAAGACGTTCGCGGTGAGCATTTTGAACATTTCCTACTTTGACATTAATGTTTTTTTGTTTTTTTTTTATATATATTATTAAGAAATAACCAGTATTACTTATTTAGTGTAATGTAGCGAATTTGTGAAATAAAATATTTCTTTGAATATTCACATTCAAAGAAATATTTATATATAAATCTGAAAACACTTAATATTTCCGAAACAGTTGAAGATAGGTGTAGGACATTGTACATGAATTATGTATAGAATTTTCTGGAGGATCCAAAAAATAAAGAATATACCAGGGGCTTGCATTTAAATTAAGAAAGTTGGTATTGACCACTGTCACATGGCACGCCCTATATTTTTTTTGTTGAAAAAATGCGCATTTAAAAATAGAAATCGACAGTTTTTCCCAACACGCCCTTCTTTATTCGTTATCGAATTTATTCCATTTGACTGTTTCACACTGTATGAAATAAATTTAGCAAAATGGAATACCTGAACTCCATTTAGACACAGATTATAATAACGAAGCAATCATAATATGCAATATGAGAAGGCTGTTGCAAGCGGTTTTTCCATTTGTAAATAAATAAAAAATATTGAATATTATGTCAGTTCGACATTTTTTATCATTACGACACGTTGGTGTCGGTTTTGTTCTAAATGGTTAACGCATGTAAAATTTAATAAGGTAAATAAAAGTTAAAACCTGTACATAATTAACGTTAGTTATTAACCGATTAATCCTGTCAACCCCGTTGTAGATTTTAAAATTACATATAAAATAATCTTACATTCCTAATATATAAATTTTAAAAATAGCAAAACCTCTCAAAACTTCAATTTTGCTAATCCAAAAAGCAATCAAACACCTGTAGAATTAAAAATAAGTAAATATCAATATCCCTAAGCTAATATGAGACTTCCCGAAATATTGGAAACCATATTTCATTTTAAAAAAATACCTAATGTGTATTTTTGCTGGTAATGTGAAACGATAATGGAACACAATTTCGAACTTTATGACAACCTTCTGCTGGAAATATAATTATCTGATCAAAACTACGTGCATAAACGCTGATAATATCTATGTCAAAATTACTACTTTTATTTGATAAAATCTTTATAGCATTCTAATGATATAAATGACAATGAATTTTATCGTTTTCAGATTTGTTATCATTATTCCGTGTAGGATATTGACTCAAATCATAGGATATGGAAATTACACGTATTTAGAGAAGGATGTCGTAGTTTACAGATATTACGTTCTCGTAAAAATTAATGTCTTTCATCTCTATAAAATCATTTTCCAAAATTAGATATGCAAACACACACGCACAAGTTCATTGTTATGAGAGTATTATGTTGCTTTCTGAATGATAGTTGTGGCATCTAGTTTGTTTTTTTAAATTTTCTGGAAATGACACTATAATTACTGGAAAGTCAAACGTTTGAGGGTCTAAATCAGACCCCATTTTTTAAAGCAATATAAAAATAGCAAGGTTCTTCTTTGTGCATTATGTATAAATTTTGAAATTTTATCTTATGACCAAGGTTCCATATGTTTTACTTTTTGAATTGTCATTTCCTTATATAATTGTTGTGTCCATTTACTCGAATATTTAGAGGTTTAAAGGTTTCTCAAATATTAAGTGTATTACATTCGCATTTTTTTGAGTTCATATTTGTGTTGTTTGGTTTAGTTTTTGTTATAATTGATTTTAGTGTATTTTTGTTTTGAATGATTAAATCACATTACTTCAATAATCATACTATACATATAAGGTGTCTCAGACAGACCAAAAAGAGTTTTCAACAGATTTGATATTTAAACAACCTTAAAAAAAATACACTAAAATCAATTATATCAAAAACTTTTCCAAATAACATAACCCAAGTTTTCAAAAAATCGACATTACGGAAACTATCAGGAAATTAAAGCGAAAATCCTAATTACCAAAAATAATAATAATTTCCCCTTAATCTCGGAAACCATACGATCTAAATTTTTAAAATAATTAGAAATGTAGTACCCTACTTGAACTCTATAGAAAAAAATAAGGAGAAAATGCTAATGGTAATTTTAGGAGGGAGGCACACTATAGAATTAAATAAAAAATAAAAAATTTAAATATTTTGCAATGTATCATGTAATCAATCAGTATGAGGAATACAAATATATTCCTGTCCCTTTTTCTCCGAAACAAAAACCAACCAAAATCTAACTTAAACTTTACGGGAAAACGAAACAAAAATCCTGATTACAAATAAAAAATATAAGAACTAATATTTTCAAGCACATCATTTAATATAGCAGATGAAAGCTATTGTTTTTAGAAATACAAGTATTTTTAAATAATTTGTTTGTAAGATATTAAGAAAAATTCAAACAATTTCCTCCTCGATCTCTGAACTATAGAACCTATACTTTGGGGAAAAAATTAGAACTCCAAATTTACAATAAAAGTAAAGCCTTAATGTTGCATTAAGATGGACAAATTATAAAATTAAATAGTTACTAATGTATCAAATTGAGATCGTCATAAAAAATACAAATATATTTTACTTGGATTTTAAAAAGTTTTAATATTTTATTATTTAAAGTTTTTTCTATTTTCTCCTATATCTCCGAAAGTACTAATTCTAAAATTCAGAAAAAATATATATAAGGCTTCACTGAAAGTTTATTGACAAAATAAAGAGAAACTCCTTATCTTAGTTTTGGGGGCCAAATTCGAACATGAAATAAATATAAAAATCAAGCGCATCATGTTGCACATAAAATTAAAAGTCTCCTCCTGAGAAATAAAAATATATATTATATAAAATTAAAACGCTTTGGTTGAAATATATTAACGTAAATATCAGAAACTCTACTCATTTTCTTCTTGTCTGAAATAGAAAATTAGAAAAATATACAAGGCTTTCATTTCAAAACTAGCCACCCAAAATAAATATCTTTATAAGAAAAAGACCAAAAAACACGTTAATTTATATTTACGGTGGGAGACATTTTACACATATCGGTCACCCTGCAGTTTCAAACCCCAAACCCCTATTATGTGATACCTCTTTTAAAGGTCTCTTTTTTGCCAATCTTTTGACATCAGTTTTTATTATCAGAATGTTTTTTACAGAGTAATGCCATTGTAAACTTTCAAATTAAAATAATTGTTATTTACATTATTAATATTGTATTAGCATTCCAATTACCTTGTACTTAAATTAGATGTTCAAAATTTTCGCCATTATTGATAAGATACTGGTAAATTCGCAGCTCAAATTCGTTCCGCACTTGTTGAAGCGTCTCTGGTGTAATCCGCTCACACCCCTCTACTATTCTACTTCTAAGTTCAGTAATATCGCGAGGTTGAGTTTTGAACACTACAGTTTTTAGAGGTTCCCATAAAAAAGTCAAGGGTTAGGAGGGGTGATCTTGCTAGCGTCCCTTCTTCCAATCCATTTATTTGGAAATGTATCATTAAGCCAATTTCGTACAGGTAAGGCATAATGTGGAGGTGTCATTATTGGGAAAAAATGGTTTTCTTCGTCTAGCAACAAAGTTCAATCTTTATCTATTTGATTTTCTAAAGATTCTGTTATGAGGGGATTTATCACATTTTCTAATAAGTTCAAATACAATTCCCCAGTTAAATTTTCTTCCACGAATAAAGGACCAATAATTTTATTCCCAACATTCCGGACCTTACATTGATTTGAGGAAGTTTGTTGTGCTCTTCCCTAAAATGTTGTGGATTGGTATTGTCCCAGTGTCTACAATTATGTTTATTGACAAATCCATTTAACAAAAACTTAGTTCGTCAGAAAAACAAATATTTTCAATAATATTAGGGTCTTCATTTGCCATTTGACTTATTTATTCGTAGAATTCTAACCTTCTGTCATAATCATCCTCAGCAAGCTGTTGTAAAAGCTGTATTTTGTAAGGAAATAATTTATTTAGGCGTAATATTTTATGCACGGACCCTACTGAAATAATTGTTAGCCTGGGGACTTTTGGTATTCATGTTTGAGGATCCATGTCAAAATGACCTAAAATCTCAAATTGACAATTTTATTGCACCAACTTCCAGTTTCTTGAAATTTATGAACTAAATCCAACATATACTGATGCTCAATATTTTTATCGTCTCTGATAAAAACATGAGCAGTTCTGCGTACACAGCCTTGTTCTTCTCCATAAATATTATTTCAATTCTTTCTTGTAAAGAATAAACCATTGTCGACATTTGATGGTCAGTATACAACGAAATCACTACTAATAATAAATTGTTTACATTTACAATCTTTCGCAAAAACATTTAAGGATTTTTTCTCACTTTTACGGTTTCTAGGTCATTACTCTGTAAAAAATAATCTGATTTAAAAAAATTATGGGTCAAAAGATTGACAAAAAAGAGGTATTTATAAAGATGTATCACTGTAAATATAAATTAACGTGTTTTTTGTCTTTTTCTTTTAAAGATATGATATATGATTTATCTACATTATAACAAATTATTTATCTACGTTAATGCTATATACTAAAACAAAACAAATTAAAATAAAGCTAAAAAAAATTGCATTTACTGGAAATTTTTACAAATGTGACAGATATTATCAAATAAATATTGCGATGTAGTTTACCAAGAATAGTTCAAACTGGAAAATAAATGACAAAATCAAACATTGAGTTTATTACAGGCCACCACGTTTCTCGTAACAAGTACTGTCTTCGTACAAACATTTTATTTTTCCTTCCTTTGTTGAAATGAATTGCGGTTTTCCCTGGACTCGTACGTCCGATCCGATATAGGGAGATAGTTCGGTGTCGTTGACCCATTCGTAATACCTCCTAGTCTATTATTGAATCAATAACTGTTCATAATGTAATATTTACTTTGAAGCGGTAAGTAACAAGAAAAACTATATTTTGCGAAGTAATTTAATTAGCTAATGCTCTTGTACTGCAAGAAGCAGACGAAGAAATTGAGCCCAGTCTTGATAAATGTGTATCCATCAAATTTAATGACAGTATCATATCAATAGCGATATCGGTTCCTTGGGAAAAGCTTTTCTTAAGATAATTGATGTGTAAGTAGACACAAAGAAACCGTATGGTGATTTCAAATGTTTCCGTTGAAGTGTTCTGAAGATTATTTTTGCAGGATGAACATTTTACAAGTATCTATATTTAATAATACATTTACTAGATTTAATTGTATCATTGTCACAATAAACAGCAAATAAAATACATTAAATATATGTCATTTAATAATGTTACTATTCCAATAATTTTTGGGTTAGTTGGTTCAGTCTTTGTCGGTAAAATGTTAGTATGATTTTAGAAAATATTAAAAATTAATAATTGATACAAAAATTATTAATAAAATTGTTTGAAATAGATTCCACAAAAGAGCTCAATATAATAATTATCACATTAATCAGCATCATACTTAACTATTGACGTATATTAATGATGTAGCATCCCTTATCTATACTATAATAAGATTGTAAGTCTGTTTGTTTGTTTGTTCGGGCATCACGTAAGAACTACTGAACTGATTTTGCTTAATCTTTTTTTGTTGCAAACCCTATAGTTTGACTTAAAATCTGGTAGATATTTTATCTCCCTAAATTGACAGAAACGGAAGATATAGCGAAAAAACTTCTACCATGTTGGATAACACATTTACTTTATTGGTTCCACAGCGAGCACCAAATATTAGATACTTGAATGAGCTTAGCTTTAATTCAAAATTCGGTATACGCCAAGGTAACATCTTTCGATTTAAAACAAATCAACTGATATATCAACCGTAATTTTACAGGGTGTTCTATATATAGGAAACTTAGTGCGGAGTAGAATGTCATGGATTTGAAAAATCTAAAAAAGCTATATTAGGTGTACCATAAGCAGCCGCATATATACATTGTGGTTTAAATAAGAGCGAATGGATTTAGTTATACGGGGTGGTTCAAAAAAGTTATATTGAGTGGGCCATAAATTGTTGCTTATACCAAGGTGGTTAATAAACGGGCGGAGTAGATGGATAACAAAATAGTATATTGTTTGGTTCATAAGTAGTTGCATATCCAAAATGGTTGAAATAAGAGTAGAATATTTATACAGGGTGGATAATTTTTTTTAGAAAAAGATGTATTATATAAGCAGTTAGGATTTTTGAATTATGTTTTTGAGTTATTATAGTTATGAAATGGGTGGTTGAAATATGAGATCGAGTGGAATAGAGTGATTAAAATGATATTAATTAATAATAATTATATCAACAAGTGTAGCGGAGTATAATTACAGCTATACAGGTGGGTTTTAAAAATATAAAGAAATGTTATGATCTAGAGACTGCTCCAATTACCGGATGGAACTTACAGGGTGGTACAAAAATGTTATATTGGGTAGCAAATAAGTAGTTGCATATACAAGGTGGGTAATAAATGGTAGAAAAATGTTTGTTATTGAGCAGTTGCATATATGGAGTACCTAAAATATGGGACGCAGTAAAGATATAGTTATATAGTGTGATTCAAACAAGGTTGGAAAAAGTTGCAAATGAAGGGCGCTTTAAATGAAGTGTGGATAGAAAATATACTTTATAAAGTGGTTAAAGAAATATGAGGAAAATTTTTGAAATAGCGTGGCTCATAATCCGTTGCACATATAGGATAGTTTAAATGTAAGGCGGAGAAGTGTTATAGTTAAGTATTTAAAAAAACTTATATTGGTTGACCAATAATCAGCAGCGTATACAGGGTAGTTGGTAATACATACCAAGTAATTTAAAAAATGTTATATAGGGTGCCCAAAAAGGATGGAGAAATATATTGGGCATTGATGGATTTATAGTTATACAGGGAGGTACAAAAAATGATATACTGGGTGGCCGATAAGTAGTTGCATATATAAAGTGGTTGAAATAGAGGGTGGAATAAATTTTAGTTAAACAGGTTGGATACAATTTTTTTGTAGAATAGAAGATAAGCTGTTGCATATATGCAAAGTAATAAAATTATAATTATACTTTCCAGGGTGGTTCAAAGTGGTTATATAGTAGTCCATAAGCAGTTGCGTAGATAGTGGGTGGAGTGGAGTTATAGTTAAGTGTTAAAAATGTTTTTTTGGTGGTCCCTAAGCAGATGAACATACAGGGTGAAATATTTTGTAGGGTAAAATTATGGTTATACAGTATGGTTCAAAAATAAGTTATGTCTGATTGGCTGCAGTATATACACGATTGTTTATTGAAGATAAGAGTAGCGTTATAGCTATACAAGGGGGTTAAAAAAAAATTTTAAATTGTTATATAGGGTGGCCAAAAAGCTATTGCAGTTTGGATGAGTGTTTAAATAAAGGTTTGGTGTTAAGGTGCCAAACTGTGTTTTTACATTTGTGACAAACCATTAGGGTGGATCAAAAAGTTTTAAAAACTTGTTATATGGGCCATGAACAGATGCATCCTACTATATGGAATACCTCTTTCACGGGGCGAGAAAGATTAGAGTTTTAGAGTGTGATTAACACAATCAATCAAATAGTCGGATCATATTTTTTCAGTGGGATTTTAGATGGTCAAACAGTCTTAAATTATTGAGGGCCCAATTGAAATATATGTCGATGAAGGTTTACTAATTGTATAGGTGCTGATTTCAACATGGCGGGGCCCCTCCACATAATACTCAAGCTGTTTGTGACCATTTAAATCAAATATTTCCACAGTTGTATAGCAGCTATTAGGGTTGTCACCAATTTAACTGGCCATACTCGTTTATGTTCCCATGAGGAAGGTCGTCAGTTTCAGCACTTGTAATAATATATTTTAAACATAATTTATTACAAATATATAAATATTGTTCTTAATGTTCGACCAGAATTTTAAGTAATGGTCTTCTATGCGGCTGTTGCCTTTCCGGATATAATTCAAAATACATTTGAGCTGTTTTAGGACTGTTTCTATCAAATATGTAATAAATTCTTAACATGTCTCGTTTTTCTTCATTTGTGAAACTCATTGTGTTTATTAACGAAAATTCTTCGGTGCAATCAAGGCCAACTAAGGTGAAATTTTTAAATTGAAAGCAAATTATAACATTGGTATATTAATAAAATCTTATATGGACTATTTTTCTATGTAAATTCAGGCATCAGAATTATTATATTATTTTTTATTATTATTAAAAGAGGCAGCAAAAATCATGTTATTGGTGGAAGAGTCAAGAAGCGTAGATATTGTCCTCGAAACAGAGTGCGAAAATTGGTATATAAATACTCCTCTTCTAAAATCACTAGTTTAACCATTGTAGTAAGATTCAACTTATTAGCGGGTTTGTAGGAAATTTGTTGAAAATAATTCAGCGTTTTCGAGAACTAAACACAATCCGGCATGATAAATAATAGATTATTTATTATCTTTAAATGGATATAGACGTAATTGGTTATTTTGCAAATATTGAATTTAAGAAGGGTGTCAAACGATTTTGGGAAAATTATTATCTGCTTCATTCTAAACAAACAATTTAGAAAATGAGACATAGCAGTAATTTCAAATAACAAAACAAGATAAAATGACAAAAAAATAGCATAAATTGAATATCGAAGTTATTCAATCTGCTTCATGGGGGTTTCTCTCCTCACTTCTTCCAGTTTCAAATACTTATCTGTGTATTTGAAACTGGTTTGTGCATTAAACCCAATTTTAAAAAATTGCCCCAATTATATATATATTTTGTTTCAGATTAAATATTTCAAATACCTACTTATCTGTTATAGAAAATAAATGACGAGAGAAACCCCCAATGAGCCATATAGAATAATGAAGGACTTCACCAACAACCATTTCGAAAAGTCAAAAATGAATCCAATACGACTTTTCAAGATTTTTAGGTGCCGAATCTATAAATTGTAGAAAATATGAAAAACACGAAAAACTGCCATAGGCACACATTCTGAGCAGAATATGTATATTGTAATGATAACAATATAAACGTTTTTATAAGTATCGTATATTAAGTTTTTGAACATAATAATTTAATTTGTATGTAAAACTATTACAAAAAGCGATTTAAATATCCAATAGTGTTATTCATAAAATTATGGAGAAACCTTTTTCGATATTTCCTAAAGCAAAATTGAACCACGCAGAAAACATAAAAAGTGTCAGTCAATAAAAAAGTTTTGATATGAACACAAATATAGCAATAGAATTCATAAATGGTACTCTCAAAGATTTGTAACAAATTTTGGAACAGAAAGATATGAATTATCAAAGATTCAAATTATGAAAATAATTTAATAATACGAATGGGGAGGAAGAATTTCATTTGGCCTTAGATAAGAGATAAAATTTATTATTTAAAATCACCCACGGTGGGTATACAGAGAATAGATTTTTTTAAATAATTTTGGTATTATAGAAAATTTGATCTACAGTTGTAAAGGCATTCGATAAACGTGCTTATCTAATTAAGGTATATGATTATAAAGTTTTTGATGAAAATTATTCACCATCGAACCAATATTTTAATATTTTATTTTAATATTTATATACTGTGTTGGATACATGTAAATATCTGAAAATAATAGCAAGTACATTGTTAATTGGACGTAACTGGTGAAACTGGGTATAAAATAGTGAAATGAAAATGAAATAAAAAGACAATGAAAGTAAACCGATGTTAGATTTGAAATCTAATTATTTTTGGAAACATTGAATAATATCTATACATGTAGGTATCAACTATCTCAAAAATTTCGCGATGTATATAAGATCCTGTGAAGATTTAATCATTTAGTTATGTAATATTTGAGATGCGTCCTGCAAAATTATTGCAGACCATGAATTTTATTGAATATTCAGTAATATTTAAATGTCTGGAACTGAAAGATAAAAAGAAAACTGAAAGACGTTTAGTGAAAATTTAGTTGTTTAGTATTGAAACCTCGAAATAAAAATATGTTAGAACAACAAAATAATGAGATGAAAAAAATAGAGTAAATATTAGTCAATCAATGGAATGAATAGAAGTAAAGGCTGAAACTATGGAATACCTAATGAAGAAAAATTAAATTGATGCTAACGAATACATTGAAAGGATTTACAGCAAAAGAAAAAAAGGAGTATAATAATTAACAGAAATAGGAACATCAGATATACAGCAGCCAATACAGTTATTTTCGAAAAAAATGTTAAATTGTATATATTTGTAAAACATTAATTATTATGTTCAATATTTACTATTAATAATTTTCTTTTATAAAAGTGCATTAAACAACATATTTTACTCAATTACTCCATCTTAAATGAAAAATTACCAAACTTAAGTTAGGTTAATCACTAATTAATGGCAAAGTAGTGTGGTTTTCTCGAATAGTTAGATATTCTTGACATTCGTACTCCCACTTTGGCGCATTCTCAGGATAGAACAGAAAAAACATAAATAAAGATACCTGAAAATGTCCAGTCAAATTGATTCCACACATTCGATCGAGATTCTGAACTCTTCCTTGTTTTCATTTTATCGGAAGACCAATCGAAGAAGTGACTAAATCAAGTGTTATAACACTTTTCTCGTATCCGTAATCCACAATGATATCTCTTAATATGTTATGGATATATCATGGTAAAGTCAATTTTTTAAAATAGAAACACATTTGATTTTGGAAGTTTACTTGTTTTTTTCCTTAATTTGCCTTAATTGGCATACCTACACAATGTTTCAATTTAAGTAGTTTTCCAAATTTTCAAAAATAATTCGCATTGTAAAAAATTAACTTAAGATAAAATTTGGTGTTGTTATTTGTCAAAATTATAGTAAATCTTAATGTAAAATGTTCCACTTTTTCAAACTATCCGATAAGTCTTCGTGAATGGCCCCATTAGATAATCGAAGATAAATTCTATAACTTTTGTACAAAACATTATTTAGTTGTGCATTAACTTTAGTAAGCAACAAATAACACCATATGTCAAGAGAGTAAACAATATTCTTTCTTTATTTTGCCTAGTACCTTGTATTGTATAGGAAGGAATTTATGAGTATTATCTAAAATTTACAATGTAAAAGTAACCATTATCAGACCGCGTTCCTTTGAAAAAACTTTAAAATCAAAGTTCTAGTTCAACAACCTAATAAGCATTTTTCCATTTCACCCGCCAGTCTGCTTCGTGAATGGGGAAATTCTTCCACAGCTGATATTATTAAGGTCATTGTTGACACTATTGTATCAGACTCCACGATTGTAGGGCGTTTGATATAACAATGAACAAAAGTTCTTTAGATTCAGCTGATACGATTATTGTGCGAATCTGGATGTTACAACTGCGAACTGTTGCGCCATCTATTGGGAACACGGTGAATGACCGATGGATTTTATTACATGGTGAAAAGCAATCGATGTTGCCAACAGAAAGGAGAAAACATTTGACCTGAGAACAAAGATAAGTGGTAATTATTATGTGTATTTGGGGAAATAATGGACGGATTTATTACAGTGTTATAATAAGGTTTATTATATTCACATCAACTTCAGCGAATATTGCCCTTTGCATGGGTTGAGTAATTTGTTTGCATGTTAATAAATAAAGTAATTACTAATTAGAAGCGGTATCAGTATTAGTTTCTTTTATAATTATTGTTCTTAGATAATAGTATATTAAAATAAATATTAGTTAGAAACAAAGCAGATAATATTTGTTTTAGGAAAGATATCATTGCTGGAAAAAATGAGTCTAGTAACATTTTTCAATTATGGCCGAGATAATAATAAGATCATATATTTCATATGATGGGGATGTTTTATAAGAACAAATTTTTTTATTTTTTATTTCTTTTGGAGTTTTTTTTGCCGAACTAGCAAATTATAAATACCTATTTGAACGTGTTGCTATATCTTATTGCTTGTAAACAATAGTGTCTTTAATAAAAAAAATCCTGAGTTTCTAATTAATTATTACCAAATACTAAAAACGATGACTGCTATTCGCTAAATACAATACAAATATTAACTCAATAGAATATGAAATTAGTCACTATCTACCCTGTGCTGACTCGCTGACGCTATTTATGAGGATGTGTTGTTCTAGCATCTACAAGTTTCAAGAAAAATCGCGAATATCCTATGGATTATTCTAGAACTGCAATTATCAAATGATCTAAATAGCTAATTATATTTATCTGGAAACATTGCCCCTTACTTTTGCCGTAATGTATCAAATAATTCAGTTAGATAACTTACAATATTGATTAATAGTTTGGTAAGGCCCATTCGAAGCTGATGACGGATCCCAAACAATGATTTTAGGGTAATCCCTTGCCTTGATATTTCTTTCCCATCAAGTTCTGTTTACTATTCTTTTCAATATCCATAGAATCTTCGGGGTTCATCCATCTGGTCCACTTTTCAAACTTTAGTAGCCAAGTCGTCATCCTTTTTAGCTCTATTTTGTCTCAAGTAAATATTTTCTCACTATTCAGTTCTTCTAGAATACTCGAAACCATCCTGTCAGGGTCTTTTCGAGAAAGAGTTCACATTGTTGTGTAAATGTTCGGGACGATGCTAATTCTTAAAGGGATACTGTAGAATTTTTTCCGGTTGTTGTGATAACAAGGTTGACAGGCTGTGGAAAATGATATTTGTAACAGCCTAGCTCTAAAATTCTTTTTAACTGATTTCCAAAAATTGAGGTTATCACTTACGGAAAGGTAGCATATAATTTTATGTAAACTGAGGTTTATAGTTTTCCAGAAAATTAGAGAAGAGTGTTATTTAGTAACTACTGTTCAATTTCCATTGATTTCTCCGAATCAACTTAATCCATTTGAAAATTTGAAATTTTAAATATGAAGGTGATTCCATATATTTTTCTGTAACATAGACAGGTGGTTTTTCACAAAATCTGAGAAATTAAGGTAAAAATCCTTAAACGTCAAAGAAAATGTCATATAAACTATATAGCTACACAAATTTCTAAATTTAAATGTCATGTTATGTTAAACAATAAGAATTGAAATCCGATACGTCTGTAGGGGAAACATGCCATTCTGATTAACGTGGTATTATTTTTTTCTATATTTCTCTCAACTATGGTGCCCTCAATATTGACCTACATTTATTCATGGTAGCTTCAATTTCAAAGCTCGGAAAAAATGCTTCGTTGTTGTAATTTTTTCAAGCTAGAGAGTCTTGTAAGTTTTTATAAGATTTCTTGTGTTCTTATCCTAAGTTGAACTTCGTAATCTTGCCTAAGGCTGCCATACCTTCGTTCTAGGACAATTTTGTTAAATCCTTCTTGTTGATCTTCTGAACTACTTTAAAGTAATTGTGGTGCACAGCCTTTTTTATACATAGGCCAGAAACAACTTTTGTCACAAGTAAGGCTTTATTAACCACTGCAATTTGATATGATCCTTTCCTTGGATTATTTTCCTTACTAATCACTTTTTGTTCCCCTTTTTTTGTCAACTAGGAAATTGGCATTTTTTTCAGCTCCACTATTTGTTCGAATTTCGTTGAATGTTTTTCTTCCTCTGCGTTTTGACACCCTAATTTAAATTTCACTATCTAACATCCTCTGTCACATTGAGACTTCTGTGTGTTAACATGTTTATACGTGGTTATGTTGTTCTGGAATTTTCCAGGAAACCTCTCTTTTGTTCCAATGAAATTTAAACTAGAACTTTCTTAAGTTTTCAAACCTCAATTACTGACATAAGAATTTATTAAAATTGAACGTGAGTTTCTTTGGGACCAGGCTCTCTATATTAGCAGAAGAAACAGCACAACAGCAGTTTATGAGACGCAAATTAGAGAAAAATATTTACTAAGGCAGAGTAAACAAAAAGACAGTCGTTATGAAAAGAGTTCTCAAACAAACAAGAATTAAATTGCTTCAAAAGAAATTAAAATTCCAATCTAACGCATCAGACTAAGCGTATATTGTTAAGATTTTCATCTTCATTACTTATGGAAGTCATTAAAATAAATTAAAATAATGTACACAATAAAAAGTTAATAGTTTTTATTCCATAACTTATTTTGTAGCTTCTTTTGAAATTGCGTTCTTCAGCGTGTACATAATCCGATTTATTAATATATTTAATAACAATATTGTATACCCAAATGACAACATTAACAGTTTATAATGAACCGCCAAATTGAAATAAACGGTTGCGCCTGCAAACGCTGCCGCTGCGGCGAAACAAGTCAAATCTCATTTCAAACTTCATAATGGGGTGATTTGAACTTCATCGGAAATCGAACTTTGAACTTTCTATTTATCTTTCTGTTCTAGGGAAATGAATTGATGAATACTTTCCGCATTACCCCGTTCCGATAAAATTTAAATGAATGGCAATATTTTAATTATGTTAAACAGTCAAATGTTCGTAGTTTTAACAGAATGTTCACAAATTAAAGTAAATCATTGTTTATTATTAATTGTCCTACATACTCTCTCTCTCTCTCTCTCTCTCTCTCACTTTTCTTTTCTCTTCTCTGCTCTTCTTTTCTCTTCTCTTCTCTTTTTTTCTCTTCTCTGCTCTTCTTTTCTCTTCTCTGCTCTTCTTTTCTCTTCTCTGCTCTTCTTTTCTCTTCTCTGCTCTTCTTTTCTCTTTTCTGCTCTTCTTTTCTCTTCTCTGCTCTTCTTTTCTCTTCTCTGCTCTTCTTTTCTCTTCTCTGCTCTTCTTTTCTCTTCTCTGCTCTTCTTTTCTCTTCTCTGCTCTTCTTTTCTCTTCTCTGCTCTTCTTTTCTCTTCTCTGCTCTTCTTTTCTCTTCTCTGCTCTTCTTTTCTCTTCTCTGCTCTTCTTTTCTCTTCTTTTCTCTTCTCTTCCCTACTCTTTCCTTCTCTCCTCTTCTCTTCTGTTCTATCATCTTCTCTTATCTTCTCTGCTGTACTCTTCGCCTCATTTCTCCCCCCTTCTCCTCTTAAAGTTATCACCTCTTTTCTCCTTTAGCCTTCTCTCGTTCTATTTTTACGTATTTTATGTATAACCAAATATTTAGTCAGCGTACGTTAATAAAGCATACAAACGATGATAATTTCCAAACTTTACGGAATTTTTTGAATTCGTGCAGTAATTCCAGAGATTATGCTTATAAGTTCTACCTTTTATAATTATAATTTGCCTGTGAAATATTTGGATGAGTTCTATTTTTGTTCACCCGTCTGTACTTCATTGTTGTTGGTCTGAACCTGGTAGACAAATATAACGCGTTTCTCGAAGTTTCCTTGGACTTCCGGCTTCTTGAAATGGTTGGTCTCACAACGTTTCATTAGCTTTGGATCTGCTATCGTCATCAGATGAATGAGGAAATTCAAATTATCTGTCGTATTTATACCCTTAACCGGTCATGCGTAGCTGGTCATACTCATTGGATTGCTTAATTCCTTGCCTTGTCCAATCATCGTCGCCGTAGAGAAGAGGTCTCGAAATGTTTTTAATTTGGAGAGGGGCTCACTAATTATATTCTATTCGAGATTATGTATGCCGTCTATATGAATTTTCTTTTATACCAGTGCTCTTCCTTGTGCATTACACTTGCCTGGTCCAGATGATGTTATGGTTTTCGGTCCATGCGTTATTAGCTAATCCAGACTTTGTTAGCTCCCTCCTTTGAGTGGTTATGCGATGCTCCGTAACCGTAGTGTCTAGTGGTCGCTTAGTCTCCACAATGTTAACATCGCACCACATTCAAATGGTATGTTGTATACACGGTGTCCCAAAAGTATGGAAACAGCACAATAACTTTTAAAAATGCATTTTGAAGAAAAATGATTCAGACAAAAGATTTAGGACTTTTGCGTCCTCCATCTTGGATCTGCCATCTTAAACGAAGATTCCTCAAAAGTAGATTTCAGATTCGTAGTCACCACCCCTCAAAAAAACCCTACCCTAAATTTGGCAGAAAACTGTTAATTATTTGGAATCGCGTCCCCTATATTTGTCTAAAATTCCTCAAAAACAGATTTTTTATTCGTACTCACCGTCCCCAAAAACACCACTACTCCGAATTTGGTCCCCTGATCTGACTCCACTTGACTTTTTGTATGGGGCTACATAAAAAGCAAAGTGTACACACTAAACCACGAAATTTAAAAGATCTGAGACAAAGAATAATCAATATTTGTACTGATATTATACAACAAATGATAAGAAGTGCTATCGAAAATTTTTATATTAGTTTAGGAATCTGCCAAGACGTTAATGGAGAAAATTTTGAATACAAGTTATAAACTTTGCCAAAACTGTCCAGATCATTTACGTAACTGGCAGGGATAGTAAGCCTTGCCTTAACTGCCCGGGTGGATCAACTAGCCGGGATCGTAAGCCCCTTGTCTTAACTATCCGGATGGATTGCCTTGCCTTAACTAGCCGGGATTGCAAGCCTTGCCTAACTGGCCGGGTGGATTGCCTTATCTCAATTGCTATTGGTCACTTTTTGATGCGTGACCATCAGAGGTTAAATTCAGAAAATGGTCAAGGGTATAGCTGAGCGTAAAATTTTCCCCTCATTGAATTTCTGGAGTCAAAATTAGGATATCCCATTTGAAAAAAATAACTTGACTCTAAAATGACCTTGAAGATCAAGATCAAGGTCAAATCCATTCCATACTTTTCGAACACCGCGTATAATATTTTTTGATACTGTAGGAGGTATCCGGCTTTGTTTTTGTGATCATACGTCTCAAAGTGTTGTTGCTCTTGCAAACGGTCTTGATTCCATACTCGTGTCCAATGCGTCAAGTTTTTCCCACACGCCTTTAGTGTATGGTAGCAATACAGTTGGTATCGTGATTTCCTCCTAGGGGGTTTATCCAGTTGCTGAAACGCCTTTTTAATGATGCTTAATGTTGCTACAACACCTTGAGGAGCATTATTACAAAAACACAGCCAGATATTCCCACAATAGCAAAAAAAAATGTATATACAGCATACAATGTGAATGTGGCAATCTCTACATTGAGGAGACTAAGCGACCACTGGACACCAGTGTTGAGGAGCACCGCATAGCTACTGAAAGAGGGGAGCTAACAACGTCTGGAATAGCTAGTCAAGCATGGACTGAACACCATTACATCAACTGGGACCAGGCAAGGGTAATTCACAAGAAAGAGCAATGGCGGCATAAATAATCTCGAATAATATAATTAGCAAGCCCAGTGTCCAAATTAAAAACATTTGAAGATCTCTTCGTACGCCACTGCCGCTAGGCATCACCGACAACCAATCGCCAGGTACCGCGACGCTGATGGGAAGGGGCAAGGGATTAAGCGACCCAATGAGCATGACTAGCGATACATGACCGGTTAAGGCTATACATACAAAAGATAATCTAAATTTCCCATCATTTTCCTGATGGCGATAGCAGAGCCAAAGGAAATTTCGAGGTACTTCATTTTTGTTATGATTAGAGAATTTTTAGGTTTAGTGATTCTTCTTCCTTGTTTATGTCTATTATTTCTCATCTTTACTTTTTTGACTGTTGGAATAAGAACTGTGTCGTTTTTATGAATATTTTAATGATACTCGTATTTTTTCCTATATTCCAATTTGTAGTGATGAGCAAAGCAAGACCAAGATTTTGGCCATCTTGCACAATTCTGCAGCTTCTGGTGTTGGTTTTGGTCTTGCATATGTAGTCTGTCTTGGTATTAATGACTTAAATATTACATACTTTTTATATGAGCAAGATGATTGAAAGAATTGAACCTGAAGTATTTAGATTTTTTAAGCGAAAATTTCTTAACGGAGGCCCACACTGTGAAAATAAATGAGGAACTGCAAAATCTGAAATTGCATTTGTTTCGATACTTCTTTCCGACCGACACCACACTATCTTGATCTTGAAATGTCATTCTACTTTGTTTTCTGTGTAAGAAACAGGGACCAGTTTATATAGCTAGTCTTTTCGGTTATAGAAAATCAATAATGTATAGAAAATAAACAAATTTAAGAATTAATATAGTGTGCATGTGAAACATCTTTATACGTTAAAGTGAGATAACATTGCCTTCATTTAGCAGAGCTTCTTAAAAGCTTCTTTTTAATGTTCCCTAACACACACCATGTTTTCCATATTAAGTAGACTTCTCCGGTTTGTTACCGTGTTTTTACTACGTCTGTATATTCTCGCTACAGTTGCTACTCAACATTTCAGTATTTCTAACCAATTTTGAATTTTATGTTGGTTTCAATTATCGTCGAAACCCACTGATTGTTTCTTTTCCTGGGATCTCGAGGAAGAAGACTGATTGAAGCTGGCCATAGTATTACAAAAGGCATCCGAAGTACCAGTAATAAGTTCATAGTACCAATGAAGATACGTATCTAATCCACAAAATATCATCAGTTTTAGATAGTTGAGCAAACTATACTATTGCAATTTCATATAGTCATTTAAGATAAACAATATATATTCGATCTATTTCTGTTTCCAAAACCCATGTACATATATTACACAATAATTAATAGAATATATTTAAAAAATAAAATTACTTTAAAAACTCCTACATACACATAGCAGTAAATATTACAAGTTATCGATGATATGACCCTTCAAATTCTCCCTTTTAACATATGGGCAAGGGCGAACTTTACCACTAAACTACTTAAAGCAACACTTCAACAATCCGCAGCGGCTGCACAGCACAAATAATAAGCATTCTCGGAATATTATTAACGGTTACCCAAGATTTAAATTCTTTATGGTGGAACACAGAACTGGAATGAGAGGTTTTCTGAGCATTGTTCAACAATATTTCTTCTCTTATTACGATGTTTAGTTAAAATAGTTTAATTATTTATTTGCTTGTTTATTTATAAATATTGCATGTTAAATGGGATGCACTTTTTGGTAGCCTCATACATGAAAAAATGGCATTACTTAATTAGAAATAAAGGTGATAAAATAAGGAGCAAGTACTCTATTTTAGAGAACCTTATAGCACATTTACGATGATATGAGACTATGGATAAATACTGGTTATCTGGACTATCTTACTGTAATCTACTGAAATTTCGTATTGAGCTACGCGGGCGTAGTTAAAACCAAGCAACCACGATAGTAACAGTGTTAGCGGAACAGCTATTTAGCAGGCTTGGTGTGCCAGATCAAAATTGAAACTTTAATACAACATTGAAAAAAACACGTGTCCAAAGTCGTTAATAACACCCAGCATTATCACTCAGCAGTTCAAAAAAGCACACGACTGACTCCGACAAGAGTATTGTTCGGTAGAGGTAGGCTTATAGCGCACCAGTAAATGTAACAATGATACATATCAACATAGATAGATCATGCTGACTCGCAGGGAAAAGATAGAGACCGGTAATGGGAAATACTTAAGTCACAATCTAAAGGCGAATTCGGCAGGGTTCTAACAAGACGATAAGGCCTCATTATACAGTCTCCAGGAGCGATGCTTATAGACTAGCTTAAGTGGTGCCTTACAAAATTGTTCAGCGCATCAAAGATGTATCGTAGTCGCCGGAATCCAAGGACCAAGGTGAAGGTGGTCCATTTAGACCAATGGGTTCTCTACCAAGGCAAGGAATGAAACAGAGGTAGTGTGACAAAATTTAATTTGGGCGATGCATCTTGAAAAAGGGTCCACAAACTGTGATTAACATTATGCTTCCAAGCAACGCTTACGTCAGAACGACTATAATCACAAATTGCATCCACAGAAATGACGGAACCGGCACAATTCAAAATTTTCTTGAAAAGTTACTAGTCCGGGATATTCGTGGGAAAAGGAAAACTAGTTGATAGTCCTTTCTACAAAACGTGATATGAATATATATGGATCGGTTAGAACCAAACAGGCAGTTTATAAAGTGGATGATATCGAGCTCTTTGAATTATTGTAAGATGTACCAATATTGAGATTTTACTATCACACATAAAACGAAAACTAACCCCAAGAAACGCACTAATGTAATAATGTATTTTAAAAACCAAATTCCTTTTACAAATCTTAATGTACTAATAACTTTTGCAATTCCTTTTGTACGGGTTATTCCAAAACTGGTAATTCCTGTCATATTTTAACTTATCTTTACTAGCAGTAGTAATAATTACTGACCCATACTTCATATACAGAATTTTGGATATGTTACATTTCAAACAAAATCAAAAACATTTTGGGCTAGAGGACAATTTATAGGTTAGATCTTTAGTATTTCTCAAAGAACATAACAAAAAACCAAAAAAATATTTTTCCTGCAACCATTAAACACTTTTTCTGAAGTCGGTGCCAAGATGAACAGCAAAATTGCAAAGTAGGTACAACTCATTTATGTACTTCCCAAATTATTTTCAACCTAACTTGGCACTGAAGAAGTATTTAAATGTTGCAGGAAAAAAAATTGCTTTTTAGCTCATTTCCTTTGTGGAAGTCGGTTTTTGATTTTGTTCTATATATTTATTTTGTCAATATTGCCAAAAGTAAGGTATTTTACTTGTAAGCAACATTCATTATTTTAACCAATCTCGTTTACTGTTGAATAGTTGAAAGAATGTTATAAATGCACTTCCCAAAATAGTTTCACTTTAGCTTGGCACTGACTTCATAAAAACTATGTGACTGTTATAGAAAAACTTATTTCATGGTTTTTAGTTATTTTTTTTAAGTTTTGTTTTTCATGGATTTATTTAATCCATCGCCTCCACCAAAGATTACTATATAATAAGACGGTAAAAAAGTTTTTGCTGATTTTCTAAAAATCTCTTTCGAGTGATTCCTAAACACACATAACAACCTATATACCAACGAGTTGAGAACATCCTTCTTTCTGAATTAGGTTTAACATATCTATTTACCAGTGATATGGGTTGTCATATCACTGCTATTTACAAATGAAATGATTTGTGTCCTCTATATGTTGGTGTATGAACTAGGGGTAAAAATCTAAATGACCGGTTCTGCGGAAGAATTTCCCAACATAAACCAAAATCTTATAAAAGTTCGAGTACGTAAGTCCGCTGTCAATCACAGCACCGCAACACAACAGATCCCAGCATATTAAGGGCGTCAGTAGGAGAGCCATCGTTGACGACCGACTTGTGTGGTGGTTGTGTAATAATTCAGCGCTTTGGGGGTGTACCGTACAGACGATCGTCGGACGATGAGGAGACGGGGTTATTATTGTTCGACGTCCCTGTCCCCAACCGAGCTACTAGTTTAATTGGAATTGCGGATCAGGCCGGCTAAAAAGAGGATGTCATTTCATCCGCGAGCCGCAAAATGAGAAGACTATTCCGTTGAGACCCTTCTTTCCAATCTCTCTCCTTTTTGGCTTGGCTTCATCATCGGACACACCGATATAAAAGATTTGTGACTCGCCTCCTCCTCACTTACTCCTCCGGATGTCTCTCTTTGGACTTTAATAGATTATGCGGAATACTTTTCATCTTGCCATTTTTCCATTTTCATGGGAATAACTGGTGGCTCAGATAATATTTTAAGGTGATGAGATTTATCTCACATTATGTGACGCAATATGCAGACGGTCATCTGATATGAAAATCAGAAAACGTAGAGAGACAATACATTTTCTAAGTTTGGTTAGAAATGTCAAAACAAAGAGAATGAAACGGTTTCTAAAAGCGTGTTACCACGATCGGCAGATTTATACCATCCCTATCAACGTTGATGATTGTTAAGGTTTAATCTACCAACGAATAGAGGCATTCGGGAACATTTTGGAAAACAACATTTCTTCTTCATTTACGGTGGCTAGCCGACTCGAATGTTGGCAATCATGTTGGAAATTATAATCCTGGTCGTAGCAGCCCGAAATAATTCGGCTTATGTTGTGCCAAAACATGTTCTAAGGTTCTGCTGTTATGAGATTCTTTGTCTACCTGCTCCTCTTTTTTAACACGCTTTTATTAGTTCCAATTGTATATGTTCATATAACGGAAATGAAATTTTGTACATATATGTAGTTTGTATGACAATACAATAGTTTGGTATCATGGAACTCATCTTATATGCAGGGTTAACATCTTCTACTCTATGTTCTTCTATTTATTCTATATCTATATACTATTATAAAATTGTAGTTGTCTGTCTGTTTGTTTGTTTGTTTGTTTGTTTGTCTGTCTGTCTGTCTGTCTGTCTGTCTGTTTGTTTGTTTGTTTGTTTATTTATTTGTTACCTCATCACGTAATAACTACTAAACTGTTTTTGCTGAATCTTTTTTTGTTGCAAAGCTTATAGTTTGACTTAAAATCTGGTATAGATTTTATCTCCCTACATTGACAGAAACGGTAGATATAGCCAAAAAAATAATACCATGTTGGGTAATACACAATTAGTCAATCGGTTCCAGCGCATGCACCAAATAATAGATACTTGATTCAGTTTTGGATTTAAAAACAATTCAACTGATATATCAAATGTAATTTTACAGGGTGTTCCATATAAAGGGTGGGTAAAACTTACAGCGGAGTAGAATTACGTATTTACGAATTCTTGAAAAAAAAAGGTATATTAGGTGACCTGTAAGCTACACATATACAATGTGGTTGAAATAAGGGGGAAGTTATACGGGGTAGTTCGAAAAAGATATATTGAGTGGACCATAAACAAACAGTTGTAGTTGAAAAACGGGTAGAGTTGAATTATATTTATGCAGGTTGGACAACAAAATGTTATATTGTTAGGGTCATAAGTAGTTGCATATACAATGTGGGTGAAATAAGGATAAAATATTATTATTATACAGAATGGATAAAAAAATATTTATGTAAGCAGGTAGGATATTTTTCTTGAGAGAGATATTATATAGTTTATAGAGTGGTTAAAAAATTGTTTTATATCCACAAGTAGTTCACAAGTTTTCAAATAGCATATTATAGGATGGTTGAAATATGTAGCAAAGTATGACAGCAGATTTAAAAAATAATAAAAAATAAAGGAATGTTATGATCCACAAGCTGTTTCATATACCGGATGGATGAAATATATAGGGTGGACTAGAACTCTAAGTATACAGAGTGGTGAAAAAATGTTATATTGGGTGGCCCATAAGTAGTAGCATATACAAGGTTGTTGAAATATAGCATGGAGTATAATAATAATTATACAGTGTGGGTAAAAAAGTTGGAAGAATTTTGTTCTTAAAAAATATTAGGAAATAGTGTCGCTCATAATCAGTTGCACAGATAGGATATTTGAAATATAGAGAGGAATAGAGTGAAGTAGTTTAATATTTAAAAATTGTCATATAGTGTGCCCCATAAACAGTTGAACTTTTGGTGAAATTTATTGGAAATTGATGGTTTTAGATTTACACAGGATGATATAAAAAATGTCAACCGCGTGGCCGATAACTAGTTGAACATACAAGGTGGTTGAAATAGAGTGTGGAGTAGAATTATAGTTAAACAGTGTGGCTAAACAAATTTTTCGAAAATTTGTTTAAAATAGAACATGAGCTGTTGCATATATGCAATACCTGAAACATTGGGCGAAGTAAAATTGTTGTTAACAGTGTGATTAAAATATATTAGAAAAATGCAGATAAGTGGTGGTTGACATATAAGGTGGAAACAATTATATTTTCCAGGACGGTTAAAAAATATCCCAAAAATGGTTATTTAGAGTAGTCCATATGCAGTTCCATAGATAAGATAACAGTGGATTAGAGTTATAGTTAAGTGTTTAAAAAATGTTATAATTCGAGGCCCCTAAGCAGATGCATATACATGCATGTAGAATAAAACTATGGTTATACAAGATGGTTCAAAAACTGATAGACAATAAGTTATAATTGGTGACTAATTGGCAGCAGTGTATACATGATAGTTTAAATATAGATGGAAGTAGAGTTATAGCTATAGAAGGTAGTTCTTAAAAATATTGAATAAAATTGTTATATAGGGAGGCTATCAACAGTTGCGGTTTGAGTGAAATCTGTTGGGGATTGGTGAATTTAGTTAATCAGCGTGGTAAAAAAAGTCATATTGGCTGTCCCATAAGTAGTTGTATATATAAGATGGTTGAGATCGGGGGCTTGGTAGAATTATAGTTTTACAGGGTGGATTAAAATATGTTATTTTTTTTATATAAGGTAGACCATGAACAGTTGCATCCTGCTATATGGAATACCTGAAATATAGGGTGAAGCAAAATTATACTTATATATTGTGTTTAAAAATTATCAGAAATAATTGTTATATAGCGTATAGAGTGGAGTAGAACTATAGTTAGGTAATAAAAAAATGGTATATTGGTTGATAACTAACGGCAGCATATACAAGATTGTTGCACTATAGGGTTAAGCAGAGTAACAGTTATACAAAGTGGTTCCAAAAAATGTTGAATAAAATTTTTATATAATGTGGCCCATAAGCAATTGCAGTTTGGGTGAAATGTATTCGGGATTGGTAGATTTATAGTTATGTTAGGTGGTTCAACAAATTTAGAAAAAAATGTTATATTGGATAGCCCATATGTTTCATAAGGTATTTATTTTTGAAAAAGAATTCTACATTCCATAAGCCAGTGAAACTGCGGGTAACGGCTAGTAAATAAATAAAATTAGTGATACCTTTATATCCACCAAATTTTTATATTATTAACTGCTCAGTTTCTTAAGCTATAAATACATTTGTAGATAATAAATTAATTTAGTTCGTATTAATAGTATTTACACAAGATGGATGTTGATTACTTCCCTACGGAGTCAGAGGTATCGTGTAAAAGATTACGTATTTCGAAAGTTAATAATTTGATAATATCCTTCCCAACACCAATAGAGGCTGCGTATACTTTGATTGGTCTTACTCAAAATGTACAGAAGAAAATTATAATTACAAAAATGAAGATTTTGACCAATTAGATCTCCAGAGGGAGGTCTCCAGGAAATTGAGAGATATTTTAAATAATGTTTTTTATTAGAAGATCAAGTTAAAAAATGTCTCCACTAAATGTTTCCAATAATTGAAAGCAATGCCTCGACCATAGATTATCAAAAAACTGGTAAATTATTTTCTCTGGGGAAAAATTTTGAATTTACACACTTTTAACGCAATCTATAAAGAAAATTTTCACCCACTTAAAAACGTTATAAGTTATAATTTTTGGTTTTTATAACGTAACCGATTTTCAGAAAATCGGAAGAATATTTAAACGTCAAAGAAATGACACATTTTCTAAAAAATCTTTAAATTTAACTGTGAAACTATGTCATGAAATAATATTCATCGTTGCTTGTATCTATTTACATTTTGATTCATATGAACCCAATTCTTTTTTTTTAATAATTTATTCAGTAGCAGATTGTAGTACAGCAAATATTGTTTTGTAAAGTTGGGTTTTTATTTTAAGGATTTTTGCTTATTCCTTCACTAATCCTTGAAAATTTGTTTATTTCTAGTTTATGTCGCAATTATAACTGTAGAGTTTGTTGCATACAAGATATCGAAAATAGTTCAGCTCTTCTAATGTTTCGCTGTTTCTTTCCAACATATGAAAATTCAAGCTGTGTTATTGGGCCTCTCTACGCTTGTGTCATCTCAACTCAGCACGTTTCTGCTCATTATTTTATTAATGGAGTATGTTATCTTCAACCATACCTAATTGTTGATAATGCTGAACCTATTCTTCATCTTATATGTTACTAATATCTACTTTAATGTTTTTGTCCGTTTATAAATGTTTCGTTACCTTATATGAAAGCATTTGCCTATCGTGAATGTTACCTGTAAACTGACTCAATGCCTATGCTTGTGCTTGTCTCAGATTTTTGGAAAATTTCATTTTTTATGTATCTTTTTCATTTCCGTAACTTGATTTGTTATTTTGATTTTTTCGCTTAGGTTTAATCAATTTGCATCAGATTCTATTTTTGTATTGAAATATTCCATCATCTTCAAAATGGTCATACGTTTCAAGTTACAAAGATCCCTGGATATTTAGGAAACGGCCTATTTTCAGATTTATGACAATGATATCTCAAAAACTGTTCATTTTTAGACTTTGTTTCCATGGGAACTTTTAATCACTACATCATCACCTATAACTTATCACAAATGCAGACAATTTGATGGGGAACCAAATCCCATAAGATTTGTACGGCCTCCTTTCCACAAGTAGAGCGGAAATAGGAAGAAATAGATATCGCTTAATTGATCATCGATACACTGTTTAATTCTTCGGTAATGGGCACTTTAAAAATTGTTAAACTTCCTCCTTATATTCAATTGTTTGTTTTTGTAAATGTGTCCCTCTGGGATATTACTGAGCAATTCTTTGTTCTTGGATAATTTCTTATTCATTCTGTCATGCAAAAGTAGTTCAAAATAGAACTGAAATTGCCAATAACTAGATATTTCTTATATCTTTGATACATTTAGGTATTTGATTGGGTGAAAATAATTAGAAGGAACTGAATCTCAAAACTAACATCTAGGCATTGGAGATACTTCTAAATTTTAAGTGCACATTTGTCCAGTTTCTTTGCCTCTGCCGTTATTTCACTATCGCTGCTATTTCTCAGGTTTTTAGATATTACTAATAGGATAATGCGACAGCTAGTTATTTATTTAGGTAAGCCGAGGAGTTTCTGTTGGGAGTCTCTTTTTTAATATAATGGAAATGTATCCTCACCCTTCTTGTTCTACTATTAAATTTGATAGTATTATGATTCTTAACATTACATTAATAGGCATTTCTTAGTTTTTGTGGCACCTTGGGGACTACCCTAAAACCCCAACAAATTTTTTCAAACAAGTTGTTTGTTTTTATATCGGGGTCATCTTTATGAGATTTCTACGTGTCGGCATCTGAGAAAGGGTTATTGGGTTTGAGGAGATCTAGCAAGGAGGTCAGACATGTTTGCCTGCCTGAAGCAAAGTGGGGATGCAACTAAAGCTCCCGTGTCGTGGCTCGAGACTGTGAAACTTACTTACACCAGCATCCCAAACGGATTTATCAATTTATATATACTCTACGTAGATAATAGTTAAAACAGAAGTAGAAAGGGTAAATAAAAATGTCGTACGTTCTATAATTCAAATATCCTAACTGCTTATGCTTATATAAAAAATGTTTGATACACCTGAATAACAATTTTACCCTTACTTCAAACACCTTGTATAAGCAACCACTTATATTCCAAACTATATAACTTTTTTAAACAGCCCTGTATAACTGTAATTCTACTCCAACTTATATTAAATATTCAACTTCTTCTGACAATTTTTAAACCCTTTTATTTGTATAACTGTAATTATTTTCCGCAAATATTCGCTCTGTATAACTCTAGTTTTGCTTTACTCTTATTTCAACCACCTTGTATACGCAACTACTTATGTGCCAATACAATATTTTTAGAAACACCCTGTATAACTAATTCAATTCCAACTTATATTTCAACCATCCTATGTATACAACAGCTTATGTGCCACCTAATATCAAATGCACGCACGCACACCCCTACAACCGTATACAATATAGAAGAGTTGCATACGAATTGATAACCTCCTCCTTTTTGGAAGTCGGTTAAAAGGGGAGATAAAGAGGAATCTTAGTAACTATCAGGAAATAGCGTTACGATATGTGAAGTACAAGGTCTTAGCAATGTAAATACAAAATCAATTAGAATAATACCTAGAAGATCAAGTAGGAAAATACCAAAGTGGGTTCAAGACAGGAAGATCAACCACTGACCATATAATTATCATGACACAGATCCAGCAAAATACGTATGAGCAGAATTTAAGCTTAATCTGACATTTACAGTTTACAAACATGTGACAGTATTAAAAGGAACAAGCTATATCAGGCTTTGGAACAGTTAGTCCCACAAAAGTTTAGTAACAAATTAAAATTATTATCGATGGGACACTGTCCGAATAGTGTTCAATACAGAATGGATTGCGATAAGGATACCCTCTGACCACAGTGTTGTTTAATATAGTGCGATTCTTAGGAAAAGTGATATTAACTATAATGGGTTCATATATAGCGCCAGGCATTAATGCCTAGTTTATTCTAACGATATTGCGCTGACTGTGAGATCCAAGGAAGACGTAGTAAGGACATTCAAAAGCAAAAACCAGAGAATATGGTCTTGCAGTAAATGAAAAGAATGCTAAATATAGACAGCTGAATAGGTAATCTAGCTATTAACGCTGATGGCAACAGGACATGTATGGGACTAGCGAGAGGTAGCAAAGCTGCAAATACCTTTTCAAAGGTTTTACAGTCTACAAATATAACACGAGAAACACAACTAATAAATCTATCAAAAATAAGGCCTATTGTTACCTATGCGTGCGGGACATGGACAATGACGAAGAAAACGGAGAGTAAATACAAAGGAGGCACGTACCAATACAAAGATCTAGAGGGTTAGGACACATTGCAAGAATGCCCGACAAAGGATGGGTAAAAACTATTAGGATATGAAGAAGTAAACAGAAGAAGAGGAAGACCTAGGAAAAATGGCTGGAGGAAGAGGTGAAGAATCTGGACTGGGAATTAGGGATTGGAAGAAGGAGGCACTGAAACGAAATAAGTGGAACAGAAGAGAAAAAAAGTCTAATGGCTAGGGGCCACTACGTATGTAGAGCTGATATACAGGGTGAGTTTTTTTATGATCAGTGTGGGGATCTCGGAAACTAGCGGAGATTGAACAATGGTTAAATTGGGAAAGATTTGCAGTTTTACTGGTCCAATTTAATGACACTTTCTATTTCAAAAACGAAATTCTGTCGATTTAGTCATATCCCTCTAGCTCCTTTGTTTTTGATTTTATAAAAAAGTGTAAATATCAAAATTAAAGGGAATTGTATCCCGAATATGATTGTCATGTCCTCGTTTACGTGACAGCTCTCATTTTCGAGATATGACACAAACCTATCTTTTTTTGAATGAAATCCATAGTTGGCTATGAACTCAAAATATCGGACATTTTTAGAGCTTTTCAGCGATATAATACTCGATATAGTTATTCATAAAAATAACGGAGTTATGGATGCTTTTCTCTCTTATTTTCACTTTTAACGTAGGTAGCCATGAAAAAGATTGTTTTCACTTTGACGTTTCCTCGTTTGAGAGTAATTCCATTAGTAGTGCTGAACTGACAGTCGATATTGACAAGTTTTCGTGATAAAATGGAATATTCTAATGAAGAAAAACTGAATATGGTGGTTATATAATATGCCATAAAAATTCAGTTCGTGCAGCTGCTCTATGTACATTTAAGAGTCTTTACGATAGTTTACGCAGATATGGATCTTTTACTAAACCACTAAAGGAACGTAATCAAATTAAGGAAGCAGCACAAATAACTATTTTGGCAATGGTAAATCAAAATCCATCTACTTCAACTCGTGGGATTGCGGCAGTAGCTGGCACATTTCAACCAACTGTAGTTAAGGTACTGAAAGCGCACAAGTTCCACCCGTATAAACTTTCAGTTTCTTAAATCTTGCATGCTGGTGACGGACATCGACGTATTTTGTTTTGTACATGGTTTAGAGACATGTGCCTTGACAATCCACAGTTTCCATTAAAGGTGTTATGGTCAGATGAAACTAGATTTACCAACTGCGGTATGTTCAATAGATAAAATTTGATTTTAATGTTTGGTGTGGTATTATATGGTCTACTATTCTGGGGCCTTTTATCTATGACGAATCAGTTAGTGGGGAGCGCTACTTGCATTTCTTGCAATACACTTTTCTAGACATGTTGCATAATTTGAATTTGGGAACTCGTTTAGAAATTGAGTGGTTCCAACATGATGGAGCACCTGCTCATAACTCGTTATTAGTAAGACAACACTTAGATAATATCTATCCAAATTCTTGGATAGGAAGAAATGGCCCACGCGAATGGCCACCCCGGTCTCCCGATTTGGAAGTTATAGACAGACTTCTATTTATGGGGTGCGCTAAAAAACAAAGTATACAAATGAAAGTATGAGACAGTTGGTGACCTAAGGGAGGCGGTATTACAAGCAAGTGAAGAAAGTGATAGGCGGTCTGTGAGGAAAGCAGTAATGTAAATCTTAAAAAGATGCATTTTTTGTCTAAATAACAATGGTGGACTTTTCGAACATAAATTGTAACCATTATTATGTACTTTAATTTCTTAAGTTTCTAGTAAGTACCTACTTATTTAGTTTTTTCGTTATATCTGATATACCTAATAAAAAAATCGTTCAATGTTTTTTGGAATAGTTATTAATAAATCAGTCTATTTCATGGCTAACTACGATAAAAGTGAAAATAAGAGAAAAAAGCATCCATAACTCCGTTATTTTTATGAATTACTATATCAAGTATTATATCGTTGTAAAGCTCTAAAAATGTCCGATTTTTTTATGTCAGAGGCAACTATGGTTTCCATTTAAAAAAAAATGAGTTTGTGTCATATCTCGAAAACGAGAGCTGTCACGCAAACGAGGACATGACAGTCATATTCGGGATACAATTCCCTTCAATTTTGATATTTACACTTTTTTATAAAATCAAAAACAAAGCTAGAGGGATTTGACTAAATCGACAGAATTTAGTTTTTTCAAAATATCTAATAAGCCATGACTTTTTACAAAAATCCGAAAGTGTATTTAATGGGGCCAGTAAAACTGCAAATCTTTAAGTTTAACCATTGCTCTCCACTAGTTCTCCATATTGATCATCAAAAAACTCACTCACTCACCCTGTATATACAATCCGTTATAATATTCTTTCTCCAAACTATTAAATCAAATTTGTTGGATTTCTTTCAATCATTTTATTTTATCAAGGTTAGTTCAAATAAAAATTTTAAATTTTTACAAGCAAATAACATAATTCAAATTTATCGTCCTTATTTAATTTATTCTTACGGAAAATCTTACTGTCTGTACATATGGAAACGAAAATTATAGTATACGCAAAATACAAAAAGTTCTCCTCAATTATTAAATCGAAATAAAACATACAATAATGAATTATAAGACGTATGTTCTCCAAGAATCTTAATAATCAAGTTCAACACCTCCTCGGAATTTTACTTTATTTTCGAGAAAAAGCCTACCGTGAATAGGATAACCCTACGGTTCATTATTAAATAAACCTCTTTCATGTTAATTTTTAAATGTTTCGTTTAACCACCGCTGTACTTATTGGAGAATGAAAAAAGGTTGTATGACGAGAGTTCCTATTGTCAGTCAATACTTTTCATCGGCTTTTATTGTGTAAAGATCCACGAGCATACATAAAAATATGAATGAACTTAATCCTGTGTAAAATCGGGACTGATCGTCAATTTCAGTATAAAGTGTTTATCCATTAGCATCGAATATCACAAGGTGTCTTGTTAGTTTAACATTTTCTGAAAGAACACAAGCCGTAAGCCGAGTACGGTTTGTTTAAAACAGACTTCACCACCTGTGGTGTCGGAGTTCCTATCTGAGTAACATATCTCGGTTTAATTTATGGGCATACTGTTAAGTATTTGTCACAGTCTTATTCCAATGTTTTATATTCGTTAGAACGAGAAGCTGCCACTGTTTTACACGGTGCCCAGTGGGGAGTACAGTTGCTCACTTATTAAATTTCAGAAAAAGGAATCTCATTTTTACGCTGCTCCTGCTGCAGCATCGCAAGACTCATGCAAATTTGTCAGCTCTCACTAATACATGCGACATTTATAAAACAAGCTGGAGTTATGTTAGCATGACAAAATATATCCGCACCGTCACCAAAAGGGAAATACAAAATTGTAACGTACCTACCGCAATCAATAACAGTTATATCTTCGATCTTATTAAAGAAGTTATTAGCGATTCCCATGACTTATATGATATGTAGGTATACAAGAGTTACTGGAACTCGTACACAGGGTTATTATAAAGACTGAAATAAAGTCTCTCTAGTAATCCATTTGTCTGTAAATCCTAGGTGTCGAGATTTACTTCTCTTCTTAAATATATGTTTCACATATTATTAAGGATTTTTTATAATGTTGCTCTTTTGATAGTGCAACTGAAAACGGCTCTCTCTTATAAACCATTCTAGATATGTCACAGTCACAACAACAAACTAACCAACAGAAAAAGAGTCGAATATTTCTTGAAGAGAAGCTACAAGAACTGGATTACACGCTACTAATGAACACAGCAGACTTATGGGGAACATAGCACCGAAACCAACGTCACAAACTAAGTTCGGAAACAATGGCATTGCAGGAAAAACAACAGCAATTGAAATGGAAGAGAACAGTACAAAAATCTTAAAAATCAAATTCAAATAGTTTATTAGTGTTTAAGGGACCAAGGGTACATACACAAATCGACGCAAAAAAGAAATACAGTAATACAATAATAATTAGTTTTTTTAAAAGTACTCATACCCTTCAAATACTGGGCTTATCCAACTTTAAAGCAGCCATTAAACAATTAGAAACTTATAATTAACGAAATTTAAATACCTCCACTAACTAAAAATTTAGCTTCAAAATTTGTATAGGCGGTAGAAAGGCTTGGGCCATCAGAAGGGTTTTAATCTTCCTCCTGAATGCATTAAATGATCATCCCTACTTCTGACCAGTCCATGATGATGGATTGCTCATGTATTTGATAGCGATATATGATTTTTAACATACCTCAAGTTTCTAAAATAAAACGGAAGGAAGAGGATCTTTGGGTTAATGAAAGCAGCTTTGCATTCAACTTTATATGGAAGGCCAGCAGCTATTGTAAAGCGAAAACCCTGATAGCGGGGGGTTATGAGGGTTCTCCCCAAGCAACACAAGAGGAAAGTGGCACAAAGAAAAATATGCCTGCTTAAGTGCATTAGGTGAAAGACAGTTTGCCATGCCTCTAAGAAGGAGTATATTGCTCGCCAATTTATTACAGCACTCATCACTGGGTATTCCAGCGCAATTCTGGATCCAAATACACACCCAAGAACACTCTCAGCTTGCTTTCCATGCCTCTATTACTAATAGTGAAAACCATCTTTTGTGTCTGTTTCGTCTATTTTATTGAGAATTAGACTAGTAATTTTACTTTAGTCTTCTTTAGTTTTTTGATAAAACCAAATTGATGCGAAGATAAACTAAGATTTTATATTTTAATATAAATAAAATATTCTATTATGGATAATTTTTACAAAAATCTTGGCTAAATTTGAAATGGATCTGTAATTATTAGGAGAAAATTAATCACCACTGTTATGAATAGGTTTTATTTCTGCACACTTTAAACTAACTGGCCAAGTTCCTTGTTCTATACTAATATTTATGATATGTACAATATGTTCAACTATATGAGCTGCAAGCATTTTCATTGATTTAACATTGATTCCATCAGTGACGCCAGCTTGATGTTTAAGTTTATTTATCACTTTTAAGATTTCATCTGAGTTAGTATTAAAAATATTGAATTAATATTATAAGGAGGCAAATGAAGTAATAAGTCAGGTGCAGTTTCAATCTTTTCACTTAATTTTAAGCCAATATTTTTAAAATATGTATTTAAAAGGTTGGCAATTTCCAGATGGTTGTCTATTTTAATATTATTGTTATAAGAGTATCTGATGTACTCAATGTTAACATTTGATTTAGGTTCTTTACAAAATAATTCATTTATTGTTCTTCATAACATTCTAGGATTGTAACTGTTCAGAGCAATTTTTTATCTTCTTATCTTCGCTTGTTTTATTACCTTATTCAGAACTTTCTCATAGTTTTTATATTCATACTTTAATTTTATATTTTGGGTTCTAGTGTCCGCAGCTTATATAGTAGTTATTTTTTATCTCAAGAAATTATAATGGCTTTTCTAATCCATTCAGATCTGGGAGTACGCTTATTGTTACATTCTTTATATATTTTGTTAACAGATTGTTCACAACAATTAACAATTTTATCTGAGCCCATCAGAGTCCTTATTAGGATCGTTAATCGACAATATATTTAATACTCTCTCCGAGGTGTCATTCCTTTGTAGGCAAGACAATATATATAATATATATTGTTTCTGGTTAGGGAACCTTCATCAGTTGTGCTTCCCACAATTGAATGTCCTCTCGAACTCTTCTTTATGTATTTGATACATTTTGTTAAATTAGAAGATGCGCGATGTAAAGACCGGGATCTAGGATTTTGGGGGAAACTAGCACATAGAGGTTCTGAATCTGGTGCCGTTTCATGTAATTGCGTACAAAAGAATGACACCTTGAAGAGAGTATTCAATATCTCGGACAGGTGAAGTTAACCTGAAATTTTCATCGTACGATCTAACCTAGGAATTACGGGTAACAGCAATTACATGGAACGGCTCCAGATTCGGAACCTCTATGTGCTAGTCTCCCCGAAAATCCTAGATGTCGATCTTTACATCTCGCGTCTTCTAGTATATTAATCAATTTGACTTTAGCAGCAGTAGTTTTTAATTGTGTATAAATTAAAGAGGGGTTTGCTAACTGATTAACTGGATTAACTTATGAAAAAAAAAGAGAACATAGTGATCATTGATAGAACTCGTTTGTTTAAAAGTTTTCATTTTTATTAATAAATTTTTTTTATAAATATATTGTCAATACACCATCGGAGTCAGATGGTCTCGTTACCCCTATGAATTCAGGATAAAACCCATTTTCCCATAGATTAAGTAGATGTTCTTGACTGAACAAATTAAGTTTTAAAAGATCTAAAGTTTCATTCAAATCATTTGGGCTTCTGAAAATAGCAGAGATTTCAAGGGTTTTATTATTCTCTATAACTATCTTGGAGTTTATAATTTTAAGTTTATCAGAGAAGAAGACATTTCCTCAATATTGTCTTTTATATAGCTAACTATATTTAGGGTACAATGATTATAATACGTTTTGTAGAAATTAAGAATGTTTAACTTCCAAGATTCAGAGCATACAATCACACAGGGTTTAAATTCTAGACAATATATATATATATCAACAATTTCTCAAAATTAGAATTTAAACTTCTAATATTAAAATATACCATACATTCTTTAACTGACCTTTTGAGGTGATTATTTTGCGAGGTTGTCTCGTGATAGACTTTCTCGGCTTTTACAGTAGATATTTGTAGTTCTTCTAATAGTTTATATGATATTTCAGCCCTTTGTTGTCTTCGTGGAACTGTCTTTTATTGAAGATTTCCTTCATCTTTGTATTAGCCGATGTATATGTGATTGGACTGAATGGATAATCACTTGCATCGATGGTTTTTTAAAGAATATATTGATAAGTGCTACATTCCTTGAAATTGGATGCATTATGATGAGTGTCCCTTATTTTTACATTTCCTTTATCTAGGTTCTATGTGTTCTATTGAGAAACAGAAGCGACTTTTTTTGCTTTTATTTAATCAACTGAGTTTCCCGAATGCAGACCTTCAGGGGCTAAATGCAAAGTCCGAATTTAGCTTTACAATCCGAAGGTGTATTATTTAAGGTTCATTTTTAACTTTCGTACAACGCAACATGCATACATCTTATTTTGCTGATATGCACATTTGACTGCAGGCTGTAGTCATAATTAGCATTATACTGCAACTTAAAATTCATTCTGTAACACAAAAAATGGTTTCCGGTATCAAAAATAGGGGTAGCAGTGTCTATTATGACATCAACTCAAGAATCCTAAAATACCTTACAATTATATTAAGCAAACCTCTGACTTCGCTGCATCCGAGAAAGCATATTCCCACTTGTTCTCAAATTAGTAAAAGTTATACTTGTTTTCAAAAATAAGGGAGATCATGAAGATGCAACAAACTATAGGCCTATATCTCTATTGCCAATAATCTCAACAATTCTCGAATCTTATTGAAAGACCAAATGATTGACTACTTTATGGGAAATAATATCTTTATACAAAACCACCTTGGTTTTCTTACCAAAAACAACACAACTCTAGCTATTAATCGACTAAGTGGGGTTGTGGCAGAGGGCTTTAACAATTACCATTGTAATGTTGCTACATTCCTGGACTCAACGAAGACATTCCATTGTATAAGTTTAGAAATTCGTTACATATCGTTGTCCAGTCCTATTAAGAAACGTGAGAACAGTATGATCTATTAGAAAATCAGCAGTATATGAATCGAAGTATTGAGCATGGTGTCCCTCAAGGCCCTGTGCTGGGCCATCTGTTATTCTTTATATACATAATTGCGAAACTTTAACAATCTATTAAATCTACTGATAATCCTGTTTACTGCTGATACCACCATGTTGCTGCGATATCAACCTTTAGACCCAATATTTCAGTGGAGTCAAATAGCACCGCGTGCAATTGAGAATTGATTTTTAGCCAGAAGGCCTAGTCTCAACAATATCAAGACCCAAAACATTAACGTCAGTCTTCACCATCGACCCTAGAAATGGATACATTATTGAAGTTCTTGGGGCTCTACCTTGATCCTTTTATGACCTGGGAAGCCCGTATCAATTTTCTTAGCTCCGAATTATGTAAAATAATTTAACTTATCAGGAGCCTGTCAAAACATGTGTCGATTGACACATTATTGACCGCATGTAATGGGTACTTTAGCTCTAATATGTACTATGCAATTTTAAACTGGAGTCATTCTCGGTACTTTGCCCAAATTTTTAAATCGCTAGTAAGAATTAATGCAGGAATAATGTACAGCGGGTGTTGTAGAGATGGTTTTGTGTGCCTAAAACTGCTTATCCTACCTTGCACTTCTATCCCTGTGTCTAGTGTATATGAAACAGAACCCAGACAGCTACAGAACACACAACAACTCAACAACATTCACTCTTATTCAACTAGTAAAGGAAGAAAAGCAGTTCCCAGCTACCACAGATTGCAACGAACTAGAATGGGTACTGACTAATAAGGCTTTAAATATTTTAATATGCTGCCGACAGAAATAAAACATTTACCTGAGATCATTTGAAAGCCAAAGTTAAAAATGATTTTTTAAATAACATATATACTGGGTGGAACATTTTAATTTCCCCAGTAGAATTTTTCGCAAACTGTGGGAGTAAGCGAAAAACATATTATGCAAAAGTTGCACAACATCAAAGGGGACCTTGTCTTTGATCTTGGGGTCATATTCAAGGTTATTTCAAGGTCAACTGCATTTTTTAATGGAGCATCATATTTTTGACCAAGGATTCTGAAAGAGCGGGAAATTTTACATTCAGATGCATTCGAACGACCTCCCTAGGTCGAAATTTATTATTTTTTGTGTTGTTAAGAATTTATTAAATTGAGAAATAAATAAATATGAAATACTTTAATAACGTATCGTCTTTATTGATGACCTTAATGTACCGAAGAGATTCAAGCGATCACACACATGATACATAAATGTTAGTTGGATAGAATTTTCCGCTTTTTCGGAGTTCGACTATAAAATAGGTATTTTCATATTGGGTTATTACGTTACAGACAAACCTGAAATGACCTTGAAAATGACGTTGAAAATGACCTCTACGGTCAAAGACAAGGCCTTGAAAATTTGGCCCCATAGAAGTTGAGCAACGTTTGCGCACGGTTACTCTGGTGGAATAATTAAGAAGTAAAATAATAAAATTGACATCTTGGGGTCGTGCAAACCATAGTTCTGGTACATCGTCTGAACATAATATTTCCCCCCTCTTTTGTAATCCCTAGTCAAAAATGACCTAAAGCATAACTCTAAGGTTAAAGGCAAGGTCATAGGGATATGTTCCCCTTGATGTTGTGCAACGTTTATCTAAAATGTTTTCACTAGCTCCTACAGTTGTCGAGAAATTCTACTGGGGAAATTAAAATCGTCCACTCGGAATATATTTATTTTTACTACTAGTACTAAATGTATCAAGTGGTTTCCGGAAACTCGTCCACATAGTTGAGAACTGATGCCTGCATCGATCTTAAAATGACGATGTTTCGCAGAGTCACATCTGCCGTCATCAGGTACTCGAATACTAATTTACTTTAATATTCGAGAAACTAAAAGCGTAAGCAGGAGAATACGAGAATTATGCGAACCGAGCCGTCCGAAACGTCATTTTACCATTGATCAAGGAAGGGATCAGTTATCAACTACTATCAAACCACTTGATACATATATATTTATATTTATGTACATATATCTTAAATATTTATGAATAAAAAATTAAAAGATGACTATTTATCTGACCAGTTGTATAAGCACCAAGTAGGCACCTTTAACACAAGATACCGCACACGTTTTCAACTTATTATTCATTTTTATATATTAAAATGGAATTTGAGTTATGTACAGGCAGAGGCAAGTGGCCGTCTAGTAACTGGTCATCGGTATGGGTCAACCGACCGATCACCCACGAAGGCGAATTCATTCACAAAAATGTCACAGCTTTCATTCCGAGAGATTTCTTTTTGGCGCTTTAATCGGAATACTTATAAAATTCTGCGCACTGTGTATTTGAATTATTAATGATTATAAATGCAATGCTTAATTTAAGTAAAATGCCGGTTCAGTACAATTTATATTTAAAACTCACATACTATTTTTTCCCACACCCTGAGTTAACAGATAATAAGAGACATTTCTCTAGTGGTTTATTCTGATTCAAAACTAGCGCTATCTCTTCTTTATTCAGATGAAGGTTTTACTTTCATATATATGCCATATTCCTAAGTGGAAAATATTCTCTTAAATAAGTATACTGTTTTGGAGAAACTAGAAAAACATGTATACAATTATCGTCCATTTGTAGATAGTACATTCGTTATTAATTTAAAGCTACACTAATAATCCTGTTTAAATTTTAACAGTTGAAACATAGAAGGAGGACGCTTCTACTTCTTCCTCTTGTGGAGCCTTCTTCCGTTAATGAATGTTAGGGACTACTTTTGTTCTATCTGAATTAATTTTACATGATTGATGGTGTCAAAAGCGTTTTCTAGGTAACTGAAGCATACGAGTATATACTTTCTTTGACGAAAAGATTTTTGTAGGAGCATTTGTAACGTTAATATTGCTTCTCTTGTGCCCTTGCCAGCCCTGAGTCCAAATTGCTGGCCTCACACTTTTTCAAGAATCTGTTACGGATCCCTTTTAATAGTACATTAAGGCTGCAACTCATTATATTAATCAGTCTAAGGTCATGGCATTTCTAATAGTTTTGTTTTTTAGGAGTAAAACAACAATAGATCCGATCCAGTCTTGTGGAATGCTTGCTGTATAGTAAGGCATGTTAAGAACTGTTACAAAAAATCCATGTTTTCTAAATTGATCCATTTCAATATCTCTGGATACATTTGGTTAGACCCAAGACTTTTCTTAAATTTTAAAAGATTAGGTGTGTGTTCCACCTCGAATAGAATTTTTATTTATTTAGTAAACATAAATTCCTTCACTTTTCGGTTTAAGTTAAATGAGTCATGCTTTTTAGAATTCTCCTACTCACCTAGTTTTCTTTGGCCAATGTTTCGCCTTATTTGTTTGTTTTTGTTGTTGTACTCTGAATTTTAGCCTTTGATCAATATTCTCAAAAATGTTTTCTGTACAACCACTCTTTTTTCGTTGGTCTTAATGTTTTTGTTATAGCATATACTGTTTTTTAATATCTTTTATTGATGATATCGTTTTGAATACTAGTCATTTTCCTACATTATATCAACAATATAATACGTTACGATATATCGATTAGCTAAACATATCCAATTGTTAATATATCCTATCGCATTCACCACCGGATGTTTTCGTAGTAATCCTGTCTCTCTAGAATAGGACCGGACTTTTCGGTACTTTTTCGACTATCACTCATGCGTTCAAGAAATAGTTTTTGGCAGCATGTTAACCCGGAGAAGTAGATTTTTGTTACAGACGATTAATGTCGAGAAGGATACCTTTTTTACTAGTGTAAATAATAGATCGGAATTATCCTCCCCAAGTTATGGTGTCAATCGATGCAAACCACCTTTATCTTAGCCCATTGATTCCGCGGAATACAACGTACACGTATAACCTAGCCCAAGCTGGTGTGAGCTTTAGGGACTTTTATTGGTGGTCGGAGGTTGAATAACCAAACCTTATCTCCCTGTTGGAACCTGACTGAATTTGCCTTCGAAACGAACTTTCATTCGTTCGCCGGTTGCCAACATCTGCGTCTGGGCTAGTTTCTGTGTGCATTGTTTGAGTTGCTCGGCATAATCTTTAATCAATTGGACAGCTCTTTTGGTGAATCAAATGCTTAATCACATGGTAGTCTCAGCTCTGAACAGTAACCTGGCTAAATTCAGTCTGTGAGATAGGCTAACACGAACAGAGGCTATGCTCATCGTAATTACGCTGGTTGTTACTAACGAATTTGAATAGATGTTGTTTCAACGTCTTGTTGAATCTTTCGACAGTTCCGTCCGACTGTGGATACAAGGAGATTATTCTCATTTTCTTAATCCCAAAATCATACAGGCCTTCTAGGTTTAGTTGAACTGTAAGTTCCGCCCTTGGTCCGAGTGCAATTCTAATGACACACCAAACCTGCTAAAGAGCTTTGCCATTTACACAGTTGCAACCGTGGTTGCCTTTTAATTGGGTATGGCTTATACTTCATGCCATTTACTAAAATAATCTATCTCCTACAGAATGTATTTAGTACCCCTCTCGAACACGTAGAACATACCGGCAACATCAATAGCAGTTCTCTCAAATAGGTCGACCACATTGTACGGCTGCATTTTGCCCTTGGTACGAGTCTTCGGGTCCTTACTGGCACCAGCCTCATCGAAGTAACCCAGTAAAATCTTTGAAGTCTTCTTCATAACTAAATTATCACCGGTTATCCCATTATATACTTCGGTCAAGATGTCTTTGGAACCATCAGTTAAAACTTCTCTACAATCACTGATTTCCCAGATCCTCTTCAATTTAGCATTATCTATATTTAACGAGTCCTATTGAGCCCACAATGATATCAGGACGCCCCAGTGGCTGGCTATTTCGTCCCATAGTGGCCTGGGTGCCTATCTATTCTTGAGTTACAGAATTAATTAATATAAATTAATATCTGGGTCGGCCATTTGATCCTGGATACATTGGGCTGTTGCTCTGGCTAGCGGATTGTTAGTCAGCGTTCGCGCCATTTTACTGACTGACTGTTTCTGGGGTGGTAGTGATGGCACTCAGACTAGTGATCTGTCTAGAAGCCTCACTCTGAAGTCACTTTCAAAATCTCCTGTACGTTTACAAAGATAACATACGCTCCTAGTTTCTATTTACTGTCTGATCTCAATTATGTTGTTTATTCCGGATATGTTTCCTCCTGACATTTTTTGTATAGTCAAGTGGTCTTTAACGTACTCGGGTAGGTCTAGACAAGCTTACTATGTTAAATGGCTAATGTCTGCTTCAAACATAGATATACTTTCTTTAGATTTTTGTGTTTTCCCACTCAGTAATTGATTGTCATATCTTTTTAACGGACTTCAAAAAGAAGGAGGTTCTCAATTCGTCTGTATCTGTTTTTTTTTTGTTCACCGATTACTCGCAAACGGCTCAAGGATTTTCCACCGTTTTTACTGGATCATGTTCCGGGGGATCGCGAAGTGGTCCCATATCTTATACCGTTTCTTAGAAAATGAGGAAAAACTTTTTACCAATTGTCATATACATTATGCTTCGTTGGATTCGCCGGTATTAAAAATATTATTTTTTTTATTCAATTCAATAACATAGCTTTTACCTTTTTTTAGAAAATCTGAAAAAAACGTTGTTAACGACATTCTTATACAGGAAACTTTTGTGGAGTTGCTAGTATTAGCTGTTCGGAACTTGGGGTAAATTGAAAATAAATTGAATTAATCAAAATAAATGTTAGTTAATATGTATATACAGTGTGTATTCATAAATCAAACGAACTAGACTAGTTTTTGTCTAGTTCCTTGACAAAGACATCAGTCGAAACGCGTCGGACAGTTTTTTAAAAAAACGTAAATTGTGGAAATTGCAGTTGTAGTATCAGTTAATTATTATAATGAATTTCCAACAAGTATCGGCCGAATTAATTCAGCATTCCAGGTCACTTTTTTAACTGTAGACGAGGTTTGCCATCAAAGAGGAACTTTGATTACAAATTAAAGTAAATTAATTTTGTTTAAAAGTGAGATACCTTTATTTTTTTATAATATCTCAAATTGTAGTCAAGCAAAGTTTATTAGAATTGCATCCAGTTGCGCTGTATTTATAAAAATTATAACAAATTGAAAGTTGATTGGAAATAAATCGAAATAATTGACAGTTAATCAATTTCAAGGTGGAGGTCAGGGTGTATTAAGGAGGTGGGCCAACGACACTTTTAAAAACGAACAATAATTGTGGATGGTACGGTAAATGACCAAAAGATTTGAGACATTATATCTATCATATTGATTATCTCTTTGGCCAAATAACTTTATGTAATTCGGGCTCGCTTCTCAGAACCTAAAAAAAACGGAAATCGTTGACTGACATTAACTCGAAGTAAATGTAAGCCACGCCGTTAATGAGCTCATAAATTTCACTAGAAATGATTGCACAGATCTGTGTGTTCAGGTGAATTATTGTTAAACAAGTTTTATTTTTTGTCTTAAACAAATCACGGACAATTATAATAAGTCTCAAATATAGCAGATAGAATTTCAAAATTTTATGAATTCATAGTTGCATTGGGACCTTTTCCTATAAATTAAATTATCTCAAAAACTGGCTTCAAATGAATCAAAATGAAAACCGTTACGAACACTGTAAAAACATCAAAAAGACATTTCCTTATTGGTAGCGCCCTCTTTCGCATAATCAGTGAAGTAATAAAAATTAGTGTCAGTGCAAAATCAATTTAATGGTATTGACGTTGGCCCACCTCCTTAATACACCCTGGTGGAGGTTCTTATGAATATTATTTAGAGAAAAAGTTATTCTTCATAACAATATTTGCAAGGTGAGAAACGTATACTGTAATCAGTACATGCCACTTTTTCAGGGTTTGTCAGCAAATATGAATTTGACTGAAAACTAATATTTAAAATTCTTATCAAACAGGGATAATAAGAATTATAAAATGCATTTAAGTGTGCCACATCACTGAAAATTGTGTGAAAGAGGATAAATTTTGTTTAAGTTAAGAACCTTTTTAACTCAAATAGTTATCAGACAAAGTTTATTAGAATTGAAAACTGCGTCCTATTATGCTATATTAATTAAAACTATATAACGATTTATTATAAGATTTCGCGTAAAGGAGACTATTAAATGAATGTCAGTATAATGAACAGACCTAAAGAATGATGATACTCGGATCGTCTACATCATAGTGGATTCAGCTAAGTTAGAATCATATACAAAATTTTCTTAATACATATACAGATCTAGAAAAGAACTTATTCCATTCAACAGTAACCGAGGTTGGTCAAATAAATGAAGGAAAAATAATACCTTATGTTAGACAATATGGAAAAAGTTAATTAGATTTGAAAACTGTATCAATTAAGCCATTGCGTCACTAAAAATGGTAAAATAAAGAAATTAAAAAAAAACAAAAACAGAGTTTCAAAATTTTTTGCTACAACAATTAAATACTTTTTCTGAAGTCTGTGCTAATTTGAACAGCGAAGTTGCCAAGTACAACTTATAAATGTACTTCCCAAAATAGTTTCACTTTAGCTTGGCACCGACTCCATAAAAAGTATTTAATTGTTGTAGCAAAAAATTATTGCATGCCTTTTAGTGTTTTTTTGTTTGTTTTTTTTTTAATTTATTTATATCTAATACTCACATCATCTCGAAATTACCCTATTCACCAATTGGAATGCACTACAGAATTTCTAACGCTGAATTCCATAAAGAAATTACCGGATTCTTGGCCATAATACTGTTACGAGAATTCATCCGACAGCTGGTGCAATCGGCCATCAACCAATTCGTGGAAGGGACAGTATCCCGATACTTCTGGGAATCCGAAATGTTTTGTCTCTCAACAGGCCGACCGCTGCCATTACTGAGAATTCCCTTAAAGCTTCCAGAACACATGAAAGGAGTTTCCCGATAGTTCGTTGACTTGCCAGAATAATTCCAAGAGGAATATATAAATACGGACGGCTGGCGATGGGATTCATTCAGTTTTCGACGGTCGTATTGTATAGTTAAGATAAATTGTAACTAGTTTCTGTGAATATAAATTGTGTTAAAGTAGTGGAAATAAATTAGAGTGAGTTGGACTGTGTTTTTAAATAAATCCAAAAACTGAACAGAACCCGTGTGTGAAAATAAAAACATTACAATACCAACAGTTAATTGCAGCCATTGTTTTAAATTGTCATTTGTACATAAGCCAAGATGAATTACAATCAAAAGTGGATGGGTTTATAAATGAACATTTGGTACTTACGGTGTTCTGAAATATTCCTCTTAGTCTCGTTGGATATTTTTAATGGCCGTTTGCTCTTGATTTTGTATAGTGCTATATTTTTATTGTACTTTACTTTGAATTCAATTGATGTCATATGTGACCTTATTTTTGTGATTATTGATTAAACTTTTTAGAATCTCAGTTTCATCATTTATTGCCTTTATATTTGATTCTACAATCTTTATTTTGTGGGTAACTGTTTCATTTCTTTAGTCTTCACCCTGCCGTGTTTCTTCTAATTTCGAACTAACGTCCCATTAGGTTCTGTTGCTCACTTTTCATGGTGGTAGATTCAAGATTTTCTGATTTCTCATCTAAAGATGATACCTTCCGCGGACTATTTGGGACAAAATATTTAAAGCAGCTAAATCAATACACTCATAAAAACACTGGTTACCGATAATCAAGAATGAAATTAATAAAGGTTCTCTCTTGTGAGATCTCTGAAACATCAGAATTTTTTATCGAATTTTGGGGAATACACTTATAACAAACTCAAATCTAGGAATGCCACATTCTGAAAATAAATCTTCCAAATTATTGCAATTTGAAATAATCTTTATTATTCCTATGATCTTTATGATTTTTTATAATCTATCCTGTATATAATAAATTAGCAGTAAATTATCTTAGTTACGTCAGTTCATCCTGTCAAATTGTGAATTATATAATTATCATTGCGAACTTTTTACCCTATTAATTTATTTTTAAATTTTTTGGTGTTATTTTATTTCCATTGAGAACGGAGTCTGATTTATATCCTGAAACGTTTGAAATATTAGAAATTCATAGACTTTCCCCTGTAGTGTTTCCAAAAAATCTACAATACAAACATAATTTGTCTTTTTTACTGTGTTTCACTTCAATATTTGATCGAAATGTTTGAATTGGCAGCTCGGAACCGTATAGACTGTAAAATGAATATTAAGTATTTAGTTTTTCTTGGCATTTATTCCAATTTTCCTCTTAATAAGACCCTTTCTAGGACTTCAACGTATATTGAGAACAATCAGCGAAATTGGTCTAGTCATTCTCAAGTTTTGCACTTAGTAACACAGCGATTCTTTATATTTACATAGATTAGGATCTTGCTAACACTCGGCGAGCATTTTGAACATCCCCTTCTTGACATTTATGTTTTGTAATAAATTTGAAAACAATAACATTTGTGAATAAAGAATGAAGAGACATTTCACACTAAATATAACAAGTCCCTACTTCACATTAAAAAATTGTAACTTGCACTTGAAGGTGGTTCAGTGCAGACATGATTTTTTTTCAGCCTATCTAAAGTTGTCAATTTTTTATATATGTGTACAATATCTGAAATAATTAATTTATTCCATTTGGCTGTCCCACACTGTATACAGTTAAACGATACTATATATGTCTTCTAAAAGAAAATATTGTTGATAATACAACATTTTGATTGATGATAGGAGTAACTAGAAACGGGCAAGCACATACACAAAGTAAGATATTCAATCATTTACCGGAGACATTTCTCGGTAAATCTATCTGCAGCTTTACCCGTAACAAATTGCAGTTTCATGACAGAAATGAATATCAACGTTTTTAATTGAGCACCCATAATAAAAGTGCAACAATTCCCTGAAAGATATACACGGCTATCTTCAGTTCACATAATCGCATTATAATTACGTTGGTTAATTTAAGACTAGCATTTCGAATTCTTCCCAACCTACTACAGGTTGGCTGATCGACAAAAACGCCGATTCATCGTCACGATCGACCGTCCGATGAGGCAGAAGGAGAAGACGTACCAGAGAAACAAGTAATATTCGAGAAACATTAATCTAGCAGGCATCAAATATTTCGATGGTTTGACATATTCGAGCCTCAAACAACACTTTTGCTGCTGACTCACACCCTAATGACGAACCGAGACCGACAAAGGACAACTTCACACTCTTCTTTGGAAGAAGAATATCGCCTGTAAGGTCCAGAGGTGGAGAAGTTGATGAGGAACACCTGACCGGTACCGGCATAGGTAACGATTTATGATTTATTTTTATTCGACTTGTCGAGAATTAATAAATTTTATAAGATTGATAATGACTCTGTCAGTTCCCAATTTGTAACGTACAATGTTGATCTCGAAAGTCGAGTGAATGATCCTTTCTCACGAACTCTATACCTAATTGTTCTTGCATAAATTTTCCACGTGTTCTAAAAATAGCAACGGACTGAATTTGCTATTGGAAATTAGTTCTGTATGGTTACAGAGCCTTTAATAAATTTTGATTGCAGAAATATAATTTATTCGTTTATAAAGAAACATCGAATTTAAAATCGATTGCTTCAAAATTTTGGATATTAAATAACTTTTATGGAATACCTATATAATGTAGTATGGGGCTTATCTTCTTTATACTCAGGTTCACTTTAATGAAAGTTTCTCATATGTTTATGCAGTTTTAGTTTGTTTATCAACACTACAAGAATTTCGTGGGCATGATAACTATTTTACAAAACTTTTATTAAATTCGTAAGTGTCCACTATTTAAAAAAATCTCATATATGTATACAATTAAGATTTGGTTTATAACAAAACTTTTTAAATCGTATGTTTAAAATTCACACTAAAACGTTCACCGCTGTCAAGAGTAAACATTAGAAGATAATAGAACAATTTAGTTATTTTGTATTTTAAAAGTGAATTATACACTATTTAAATAGTGCTATAACACATAAAAAACGTTCCTAACAAGTTATTTGTTTATCTTCCTCACAAGATAACAATGCAAAATAAGTCTTCTTCTTTAATCAGTGTGTCTGGTTCATTTAGGACCATAAACTTCTCGCAACTCTTTCCATCATGTACGGTCCTGGGTGTTGTTACTCATCTCTTACGGGTCACCTTTCTTATAACATCGTATCACCGAGTTAAAAGACGACCTCTACTTCCTTTGTCTCCCCATGACTTCCATTCTGCTGTCTTCGGGTCCATTGTGAGTCACGCATTCGAGGTATGTATCCTGTCCATCTTCACTTTGCTTTCTTAACTATTGCACTAGAATCATCCGTTACAATTTGTGTTCTTATCCAGCCTATCGGTTTTCTATCTTTCAATGTAATACCCAATATAGCTCCTTCCATTAAGCTTTGGGTTACTTGCAGTTTATTTATGTATGCATTTTAATGTTAACTCCCAGGTTTCTGCGGGGTAAAATTGAAAGGGAAAAGACATTCTCTAAGGACTTTTGCTTTTATCCTATTCGTAAGTCCTTTTTTGTGTTTATTGTATATAATTTAATTTACCACCGAACTTCCAGTCACTCTAATCGTTCTATCCGCGGTTTGAAATTCTTTATCTGCATTGATTGTTTGTTCCAAATACTCCTATTTGTTCTAATGGTTGACCATCTAGTTCATATTGATGTTTGTTGGTTGTTATCTATGGTCCTGCACAATATTTTTGTGTTGTGATGTCGATTGTGAGTCCTACCTCTTTAGATGTTTGTTTCACTTCATTTAGCATTTCTTGTGTGTTAGAATACTTGGCAATTAGAATGACGTCATCGGCATACTTTAGGTTAAGTATTACTCCGTTTATACCTATATATTCCCCGGTTCTCCTAATTCAACTTCTTAAATATTGTTTACATATTGTGAGTAAATATTTTTGGCAATATTGTGTCTCCTTGCGGAATATCCCTGCCTAGTCTTATAACAAATTCTTTATCTTTGTGGGTTCTTACTGTACTGGTCATTTCTTTATAAGACGTTTTTTTAGTTGTTTCTATGGAGTCAAAGTATTATAGTATACGAATGCAAAGTATAGGTTTATGTCGTACTCTAAAATCTTTTCTATTATGTTGCGAAGGAACTGGATATGTATGGTGGTGCTATAGTTTTTTCGGGATCCGCTTATTTTTCGGATAGATACAGATCAACTTTATTTGTAACACCTTTGACAGTTTATACATTTGACTTAAGGGACTTATTGGCCTAATTTTTGAATTTTGTTTTGTTTCCACCTTCGTGAAGTAAAACGATCAGTGGTTCGGAATGGTTTTATGTTCAATATATTTGTTGAAGAGTACTTTTAGTTTCCTTATAACAGTGTCATCTCCCAACTTGACTACCTTCGGCATAATACCATCCTCTTCAGATGCTCTGTTGTTTTTTTGTCTTTAAGTCTTCTTTAATTTCTTATATTGTTATTTCATGAATTTCTTCTGACGTTTTGTATTGTTTTGTTAGTTGTGGGATTTGGATTTCTATGTTGTGATGTGTACACATTTTGAAAGTAAGTCGTTATTATATTTAATAATTCTTGTCGATCTCGTGTTACTATTCTATGTTCTCTTTAAAGTTGATTTATTTATCTTTTGTTATTACTTAGGTGTCTCTTGAGTAGTTTAAGACTTTTTTCTTCTACCGCTCTTTGTATAAGCCCATTGTTGCTCTTACTAATATCTATTCTTCCTGATCAGCTTACTGATTTCTACTCCTTCTTTCTTCTTTCTGAACCAGTTTTCCCCTTTTTTATTAGATCTGTAGCCCCTGGCTAATTTTTCTTTTCTTTTTGTTTTTGTATATTTTCGATATTTCTATCCCAGATTCTATTACAGCACTTGCAAGTTTTCTGTTGATGACTTCTAATTGATCTTGTTTTTTTTTTTTTTCGCTGTTGTTCTTGATATTGATCTGCCTGTGCTTTAAGTTTTTCTCTATCTATTCCTATGTTATGTTTTATGTTTCATTTTCATTCTTTCTATTTCTTTGTTGATGTACACATTCGTTCTAACCACTCGCTGATTACTACCTGTCGGGGGTTGTTAATTACCAAAACAGATATTATATGTCAACGAAAGGAAACTAAAGTCGTTTTCGTCTTTGTATTGTCCATTTGCACTTATTCATGTCCATTTACGGTTTTCATTCTTCTTAAAGAAAGTGTTGATAATGTATACGTTTCGACTTTCAGCAAAATTTTCCCAAGTTACCAATACGTCTTTTCTCTCCATGTTTTTCCCTATTTTTGCATGTCTGTCTCCCATAATATTGTAGTACTGTTTTATTCTGATCTTATGCTTTTGAAACATCTTCATAGAAGCTTTAAACATCCTCTTTGTTAGTTCGTGATATGGACGTAAACTTTATTTTAATCTTACTTCTATGTGAAATTTTCGGGGTGCCAGAAGCTACTCTTGGCGATACACATACACATTTCTTTAATGCTGTCTTCTAGTTTTTTCGTGTATAATGAACCCTACGGCTGCTATTTTAGATTTGTTTTCACACATACTCCCTGAGTGATAAACAAGGTGTCTTGTTGGTCTTTTATACATGCTTCTTCCGGTCTTATATCTATTACATTCCATCGGTTGTTCTTTATTTATTCTTCAACATTCCATGTTTTACTCAAAGGGGAAATAGAATCAGGTGTTTGTAATGTTCTACCCATTCAATTTCTTCTGTCATTTAGTTGTAAATAGTAATTTTTTCTGTTTATTAGGTAATTTTATTTATTAGTTGTCTACCATGGTTATCATTTTGCATTTCCTAATGAAACGATCCCTAGAATTCCTATGTGCTTGATTTGTAATTTGTTTCGTGTTATATCTTTTCTGATTGTATATATTGGTACTTTATTCAGAAGGATTATTTTGTGTATTCATTCTTTATATCAGCTTCTTGTATTTCGGGTATCCATATTCTTAAACCTTTGAGGTTTTTGTATTTTCTTGTATTTCTTAGGACCTCATTTGCGTATTTTCCTTTATTTTCTTCATCTAAGTTTTCTCGGGTCTACAAAGAACATTGTCGCCCGCCCTGAAGCACCCCTACAATAAAATCCTTATTATATATAAGTGTCTTTCAGAAACATTAAAATGCTAGGCGACAGAGTTTATATTAAAACTACATTAGAAACAAGAAATATAATAAAATCAATTTTATCAAGAAAAACAAAAAACAACTCAAAACTCACTACATTACACTAAGAAATTTAACACAAACCGAAAATTATAACAATCTACGTTAATTATATTAAATATTGGATCACCGCTATTTATGTGCAATTTGGTGGTGTATAGGTGCGATTAATTAGGGATAAAACTATTGGGTTGCCCAAAAAAACTGATTTTTTTTCATGTTATTCCTTTTTTATTTACAGACCATTTTAATTAAGTTTGCTTTAATCTAATGGCTTCATATTTTTAAAAACAGTTTTAAAAACAAAATGGCGGAATAATTTGAACTTTGACAAACCATATACATGCTGGTACTTTATTGGGTCACTATGTATAGCTTTAAAAGTAACATTTTGAAATCCATCAAATAATAACTGACCTATGATAAATTGAAAGTAGGTATATTTTGTCATCATCCTAATTTTTCTGTATTGCAAATTGTGCTTCGTTGGCTACCGCTGCTATTTAAAATTATGTACAGCTGCGAAAATGGTGCTAGTTTATGACGAAAAAAAGATAAAGTTATAGGACAGGGGCTGAGTCCGGTACAATTTCCCGCCTCGCCATGTAAAAGCAGTACCGCAATAATTTTCCGAGTTTATCTTGACTCCTTGCTCAATAACAGTTGAATGAACCTTATAGTTTCCTCATATTCCCGCATACACCATTACGTAGTTACCAAACTCGTTCCTTATTATAATGTTTTTTGATTTAAATTTATTTAAAATGTTTCTACATCTTAATAGTCTCCTAGATTTAACTTCATTTTGGCGAATGCGTATCTTATAACAAAGTCGTACCTAGGAACACCATTTAAAATTCTTTCAACTTAAAAGGAATTTTATACTTTACCCTATGGACTATTTTAGTTACTTCAAATTCTTAATTATTTTAAAGTTTAACATTTTGGGGAAAGGCGTACAAAATAGCATAGCCAGGTAATATGACATATCTGTTTTTCTCCTAAACCAAAGATATACTAGTTCTCTTAGTAGGCTGTAAAGAACTGCTTGGTAACAGGTCGCAACATGTGGTGGCACCTGTCGCATCTCTTAAGCCATCTGACACTTACACTGGTTTGTTTGAATTTTACAGTCGGTTAATTACTTTTTACGTTCATTTGTTTGCATTTAGTGTTAATTTATTGTAATTTGATTAAGTACTTTCAAGAACGTTTTGATATCTCAGCAGTTTAGATACAATTTCATTGATTATTTTCTAATGTCATTTGACCCACATTTATTCCAGATAACGGACTTCATGTCCCGTAACTATTCTAGAAAAACATAATAAAATGTGCCGACTTTTGGATTCTAAAGTGTTTGGCGTTTTACAGTCGATGAATTTAATCGCGTACCTTGTTGTGTTAGGTCTGAGCAGGTACTAGAGTGTCTGCACATATGAACAGGAACTAGAATGGGGGAACATACTAAATTACTACACTAAAAATTGACAGCGCATTAACCGTAGACAACCCACTCTCAGCAATCCAATTTATAGGCACAACTTCTACAAGATCCCCATCTGATCTAAATTGATACTTGAAGACACGAATATCAATGTTCCAGTCAGGGTTCTATCTCCAGTGCCGAAACGAATATATATGGTAGGGCAATGTAAAAGAACACGTCACCAGAAACCAACAGTAATGTTGTTAACTTCATCGACTAGTTTTCGTGACAAATTTGGTATTCTATTTTGCACACACCATTTTACCCGCCTAGTGCGGACTAAACGGTTTTTGTTCAAGTTTTTAGAAATGTTTAGTACTTTTATTATTTTTGAATTGAGTTGATTAATATTATAATTCTAACTAGGTAATGAATCAAAGAACATACCTTTACTTAAAGTCTTCAATATTATTAATAAATAAAGATTTGATGATTTTGTAACTATGTCATTTTGTACGCCTCTCCCCTTAAGCTATAACTGTAAATGGCAATACAAGAAGCAATAGTAAAGAGAAAACTCACATAATAGTTCAGAACATGTACAGCTCAATAAAATTATTGGTTACCAATATTCAAAAAAGGTGATTAACTAGACCCTAACAACTACCTACCAGTTAGCCTAACGTCAGTAATTTGTAAAGTTATCACGGATTACTTTTATGTTTTTTTGGGCAATAACACCACTATAGAAATAAAACGACGTATATGCAGGAATACCAAACGTTTCAAAGTCTATTCTGACTTCGTTGTCAATGGCTTATTATTATTGCCCAAAAAAACATAAAAGTAATCAAAAATATGCCACAAACAACGTTTAGAAGACAGTTATCACGGATGCCGTATCTGAATTTCTCCTTAGTGAGCATATTATTCCAAGGCAACAGCACGGATTCGTAAGGGGAAGATCAACCCTGACTAATTTACTGTGGTCTGTTAATGAGTGGTCAGCAGCTCTAGATAGAAAGGAACCTATAGATATCATATACCTGGACTTCGTAAAGGCATTTGATCGCGTGCCAACAAAACGACTCTTACATAACACGGTATCCGTGGCAACCTTCTTCGTTGGATCAGTGATTTCCTCACCAACAGAAAATTCAGTGTTAGAGTTGGGATTTTCCATTCTTCAGAAAAGCTAGTGCCAAGTCAGGTGCCACAAGGTTCCGTTTTGGGTCCTTTACTTTTTGTGTTATATTCCAGTGATTTACAGTATCATATTAATTGTAGAACCGCTTTTTATGCAGACGACTCGAAGATATTTTCAAACCCACTATTTCATGCGCAAAACCTTCAGAACAGACTTGAACAATATTTACAAGTTGTGTTGTGAATAGCTCCTACCTCTCAATAAAGATAAATGTGTTGTTATGCATATGGGTGCTTGAACTATTTCATTGATGAACCTGTATTAAACAAAGTAGAATCATATAATGATCTTGGCATAACAATTACAAAGAATTTGAGGACGAACATGTGTTAAGCAAAAAAATCAAACTGTCAACTCTAAGTGCTGAAAAAGACATTTGGAAAAATGTCTGTTCAAACTTCCACTAATCTATATAAATCATACATTCGCCCTTTAATGGAGTACTGTGGGCCCGTATGGTGTCCAGAATTAGTACATGATGTAAATCTTCTAGAAAATATACGTCAAGTTACCAGACTATCGTTCGGACGGGTACGACCGGATTACTCAATCAGACTGTCATCAGCTGGGTTGCCATCTTTCGACGCCCATCGACTACGTGGTGATTTGATTATGACTTTCCGAATATTACGGTACAACTTTGAAAATTTGAGGCATTTGTTTACTTTGGTCAGCGATAGCCGATTGCGTGGGCACAATATGAAGTTGAAGAAGGAACCTTTCAGTACAAAATCGCGACAAATTTTTTTCTGCAATCGTGTTTTTACAACCTGGAACAGTTTACCAAGAGAAATCATTAACTCTCAATCAGTTAACATTTTCATAAATAGATTAGACAATTTCATGTTTACTTAACTATATTTGTTTGCTTTTCTGTGTTATATAATTTTCATATTGTTATACTTTCTTAGTCACAATGGTCTTTGGATCTCTGCCCGTATGTAGATTGTAATAATACATGAGCTGAGGAAATTCATGGGAAACTGCCGCCACGACTCCAACCACGGGCCTGAAAACCTGGCAAGGGCTCCCACAGAGCTAAACCCTTTTGACATCTAGGATATCTGGGGTTTAGTGAATTTTCCCTAAAGGCACTCATAGCGTGCCTTAGAGGGAGTGTGATGCCATTGATTGTATGGTCAAGTCGGGATATTTAGGTGAACTATTGAAACAATTATCTACTCTAGTAAAACCTACATTTGGTAACAAACATCTGGACAGGCTAACGTAAAAGAAAGCTTTTAAAAGAAAATAAGTAAAAGTTTGTCTGGTTTCAGTAAATTCGGATTTCATACTATATTTCTTGCTGCAATTACCAAAAAATATGCAGCATATTTGGTTTCATTCGTGTAAATTTCATAATGAATTTGCAAGTTATCAGCGAACCGATTCAGTATTTTACAAAGAAACTAATACAAATGATAAGTTACTTTCTAAGTCAGCATCACTAGAAGTGAAGTGATGCAAGCCTAGTAAAAAATGAAACTTTTGTTGATGTGAAAACATTTCTAAGATCTTTAACAAATTTAACAATGGCTGATTTCTCACCTTTACATTATTATTTAGTTTCTACACCCATGCCCACACCGACAAAGAAGACAACCACTATGCACATTATAGTCTTGAGAGATCACGATCGCTGGCAAGAGAACGATATTTCAGGCGTGTTAAAAAAAATTCAACTCTAAACGCTTCAACACATGTCTAACACTTGTTCACGTCAGAACTTTTTAACTTAGACGTCTTATCGGAATGTGTTTATCAGGTAATTGGATCCAATAATTATTAATATCGAACCTGACCTTGCATCTGACAGGAATGACGGCCTCTATTTTGATTTTCATCGTTTTGTTGTACCCGCCATCAGACCAGGCCTCTCTTGATTGAAAGGGCTAGAAATTGCAGCCTTATGAGTTCTGCTGGTACGTATTTTTTATTATTAATTAACGATTGGAAAAGAAGTCGGTGACTTTTCAAAAAATGTAGTATTACGATTAACAGCTTTGTCAAGATATTTTTATACCTGTCTATGGAGCACAATTGACTCATTTTCGGACATAAAATTTAACAGCAATAATAGTTAATAGACAGTATTAAGATTTCATCCCTCTGTTGTGAATTGAGTGATAAACATGTGTCAAGTTGATAATATCAAAGAAAAAAAACAAAACGTTACAAAAGAGACTTACTTGCTCTGCTAACTGCTCTGTAAGGTGTGGAGTGTAATTGATTGACTTGACACGCACTCCCCTCTCTTGTATATTTGCTGTGGAGTTTTCACAACCAGTCGAATTTTTCACTAAAACGAAACCACAATGGAGTACGTAAACACTTATTTTCCACGAGAACAAAATTCCAATATATTGTCTAAAATAACTGTATAATCACTTGCAGATTAAAATACTAAGGAATCCTCAACACCCTTAGTTATTCGCGCTCCTCTCTCGAACAGGTCCGTTAAGCTAGCGGGGACACTATAGCCAAATCCAAAATAACCTATACCATAATTTTTTACCCCTATAAAAATTTTTTAGTCCGAAATCCACCCCTGTTATAACTTCCCAGCTAGCTAAACGTTTAATCTAGCGAAATATTTTATAACTTCAAGAGGAAAAGACCTATGGACCTAATTCCACCGACATAATTTTTTACTCGTCAAATTCTAGAAGAAGGCTAATAGTGGTTATCGCAAAAACTACCACCTACCCCTCACAACCCTTAAAAATTTGTTTCGTTAATCTAGCGGGTACTTTATAAGAGAATCAAAAATAAAGTATATCATAATTTTTAACCACTTTTTAACTAATTTTTTACCGACATTTTTTACTTTTAAACCACATAAACCACCTACTCGATTACCTTAAAGTTTAAGTCACCGGAATATTTTATAACTTTAAGAAGAAAACAGCAATCGACCTAATTCCTTCGCCATAATTTTTTACTCCTCATATACTGGAAGAAGGTTTATATAGTGGTTATAGCAAAAACCACCCCTCGCAACCCTCAAAAATTAGTTTAGTCAATTTAGCGGGTACTTTATAACACAATCAAAAATAAAGTATATCATAATTATTTACTACTTTTCAACTAATTTTTCACCACCATAAAAATTTTTTACTTCTAAACCTACCCCTCCTATACCACCTACCCGACTACCTTAATGCTTAAGTCAGCCGAATATTTTATATATTCAAGAGGAAAAGAGCTATCGACCTAATTCCACCGCCATAATTTTTTACTCGTCAAATCTATAAGAGGGTTTATAGTTTTTAGCATAAACCACCCGCTGCCCTTCACAACCCTTAAAAATTAGTGTCGTTAATGTAGCGGGTACTTTATAATGGAATCAAAAATAAAATATAAAATATAACATATTTTTTTACTACTACCACTTTTTATCTCATTTTTTACAGCCATGCAATTTTTTTAACATTACACCTACCCCTATAATACTTACCCCACTACCATAAGATAGCCAGCGGAATATTTTATAACTTCAAGAGGAAAACAGCTATCGCCTTGATTTCACCGCCATAATTTTTTATTCGGGAAATAATGGAAGAAGGTTTATAGTGTTTTTTTTTGCAAAAACCACCCTCTACTCCTCACAACCCTTAAAGTCTAGTTTTGTTGTGCTAGGGGGTACTTTAAAACGGAATTCAAAATGAAGTAAACCAAAATAAATATAACACTTACCCCGCTACCATAAGATTTAATCCAGCAGCATATTTTATAATTTCAAGAGAAAACAGCTACCGACTTGATTCCACCGCCATAATTTTTTACTCACAAAATACTAGAAGAAGGTTTATAGTGGTTTTCCCAAAATCCACCCTCTACTGCTCACAACCCTTAAAGACTAGTTTCGTTAAGCTAGCGGGTACTCTACAATCGAATCCAAAGTAACCTATATCATAATTTTTACTAGAGTTTTAATAATTTATTACCGCCATAATATTTTTTTACACCGAAACCCACGCCCGTAATACCTTCCCCGCTAGCTTAACGTTTAAGCTAGCCGAATATTTTATAATTTGAAGAGGACTTGATTTCCTCCCAGAATTTTTTACTCGTAAAATATTAGAAAAAGATTTATAGTGGTTTTCGCGAAAGTTACGGAGATTTATATAGTAATATGGCTGCTAATAAATATTCAAATGAAAAATATTTAGACATGATAGAAGTTTATTTAAAACTAACAAGAACACAGTGGCAACAGCATGTGCTTACGAAGAACAAATTCCTGAGCAACTTGAACCCAACAAGAGATATTTTCAGTTCGTCGTTAAAAATTTGTTAGCTTATGGTTCTTTCTCAAAACCTAAACCTAAAAACATATAGTGAAAATAATGAAGAAAGAGATGCAGTAGTCGTAGAACAGCTCAGAAATAACCCAGCAACATCATTGACAATAATTGAAGAACAAACTACAATTCCCAATTGCACTGCATATTAGGTTCTAAAAAATGTCGCTTCTTCCGTACAAACCTCGTATAGTTCAGGGTCTTCAGGGAAATGATTATATTAGACGAACAACATTTTATGATTCGTTATAAGTAAGAGTCAAGAAATCTGCAATTTTCAATATAAAATAATTTGGAGAGATGAAATTCGTCCTACGAATTGTGGAATATTGAATTAACATAACCACCACTTCTCAAGTGCCAAAAATCCCGATGATTTATAAGAAAAAAATGACCACAAACAAGATTTGGATTTAATGAGTGGTGTGGTATCATATGTAATTTAGAATAACACCCTGGGGTTAATACTCTCACAAATGAATATAACTTAATTTTTGTATTTTAGGTAACCGTTTGACTGGATCGTTCATTGCTCAAGAAAAGCTAAGTTGAAATAGATATTTGCAGCTGTAGCAAGAAGAAGGTATGCCAGCAATAAGAAATACCATACCACCTAATCAATTAAATAATACTTGGCATAATACCAGAAAGGTTATGAAGTTCCATAAAGAATCTTTTGGCGATAGAATCATTGCTCCCACAGCGTGGCTGATAAGGTTACCAGACCTTGTTTACAAACATGTACCATAGTATTGAAACATTGTTTATAGATAATTTTTCAATACGTCTGTTTATTTTAATAAGTAATTTTTAATGTTTAGTGAGAATCTGGTGATATCCATTTACTCAAGAATTATCGCCCAATATCTCTGATCTCTAACGTAGGTAAAATTTTTGAAAAAATTATCACTACAAGATTTTTAGATTTTTTTCAGTTACATAAACTTATATCGAAACATCGGTATGGATTTCTTAAAAATATGGGTACCAAAAACGCCCTCAGTTATATCACAAACCTAATATATAATAGTTTAGATAAAAACAAACCAACTATAGTAACCTTTTTAGATCTAGCTAAAGCATTTGACACGGTAGACCATTCGCTACTCTTGGATAAACTTTATAGATATGGTATATGAGGCAATGCGCATAAACTAATTCAAAACTACCTTGATAACAGACAACAAAGGGTTAAAATCAATGACAAGTTCAGTGATTATAAGGTATTTAAAATAGGTGTTCCGCAAGGAACAATTCTGGGTCCCTTACTGTTTTTGGTATTTGTGAATGATCTCCTAGACAATATGGAAGATGAAACTATTGGTCTTATGCCGATGATACTGCCACTATATCTACAGCAAAGACGTGGCCTGAAACAGTGTCTAAAATGAATATATTACTTAAACATATCTCATCGTGGCTCCTAGAAAATAGATTATTTCTTAACATTGAAAAAACGGTGTATATTACTTTTGGTAACTACAGTGACAGTGTGCCTGACTGCTGTGATATTAAAATAAATGACAAACCCGTAAACAGAGTAGATAATGTTAAATACCTTGGAGTAATTATTGATTATAATATGAAATGGACCAAGCACATTGAATATGTCACAAAAAAACTAGGTATTTGACCTTTATTTTTAAGAAACTGTTAAATATCATGGATACTAAAACATTACTTTTATTATACTATGCGTTCTTTCACAGTGTCGCCTCATATGGTATTCTTGCCTGGGGTGGAGCATACAATAATACTCTTTCACAACTGCAGAATTTACAGAATATAATCTTAAAAATAATTAGTAAAAAAATGACTTAACTGATAAATGTCCACTAAATATGAAACAACAATTCGCATTTTATGACCTAGTGTACCAATATCCCACTCTAAAACAAAAATTTTCTAATTCAACGAGCATTACAAGAAATAAGAGTATTATCTCACCGAAAACCTATTAAAAAATTAGTGCGAAGAACAGTACATATGAGGCTACTCTGAGATTTAATGAATTACCAAACGAAGTGCTAAATAATAATAAATATGTAATGAAAAATAAAATCAAAAGGTGGATAAAATATAAAGTAGAGTAGGTGATTAATACATAAATAACAAATTATATAATATGGAATGATCATTATATGACATAGAAACAACATAATCGAAAGAACTCCATTTTAATTCTGATAGGCTGCAAGTTTAAGTTTTAATATTAATGTTAATTTTAAGTGTAATTTTACTGCTTAGATTTAATATAGATTGTACTATACCAGTTCCTAAGTACAGGTACCTGTGTGTCCCTCTTTAGGAATTACATTACTTATATTTGTGTTGTATTGTAATTTTTGGTAATAAATAATAAATAAATAAAAAATAATTAGAAGTATATCCAGACCCAATTTAAAATGCCACTCGTTAGATGTCACTTTAAAAATTGTTCTTTGTAAAAATGTACCGTACCTTGTCTATGCCAGTTAGCTTTAAAATAAACTTATATCACGTTCAACTGTACTTCGCTGGAATAACTATTAACAGTCATACCTTACGCAAAAACACAAATAAATTAAATAATTTTAAAAAAATGGTAAGCGGATTGATTTCATTTGCCTCAGTACGGCCGGCCGCCAGACGTAATCACAGCCTACCATGAGAAAACAGTAATTTTGACTTTCAGAACGTCGGGAATTTGGTAACCTGGACTTGCTATAGGTACATTAAAATTGTTATAGTAGTCCATATTGCTTGCAGTGGAGTTCGCTGGTTGTTACATTATTTGAAAGCTCTTGACGAGCTCTTTTCAAAAAAGCAAAAATCCAATACTGCATCCACAAGAAATTTGAAAATTCATAAAAATATGTCGAAAACTTTGTAAAATTCATCTGAAAAAAGTGCTTCAAAAATGTATTATTCCTAAAAGCATAGCACTCGTATTTGGAGAAGCATAGAAAAACAAGAAAAATGCATATTCATAGTTTTCTTGGTTATCTTAAAAACCTGCACATATAAATCATATCTGCGAGAAGTATTAAATTTGCAATAAAACTATCTACAACTTTCTTAATTTAACCATGTAGCTGTAACGGCTATCGAGATAGCAATACATGGTTCACAAATCTTGGACACATTGTACTATGGTAATTGGTTGTGAAAGGAAACAATGAATATAATTAAAATTTAAAAAGAGCTAATTACCAGGCCATATCAACCGCATCCCATAATAGCAATAGTTCGCAACCACAAAGCCAAATCCATAAAACACATTCCAATCAGTTCTATTTGCCAAAGAAGCCAACTTAATCCAAATCCTCTCGAATACGTTTTTTCTCTTATCCACAACCATCCCAGATTCAATTATCTCTCTGTATGTGACTTTGCAAATGGCAATTTATCAGTTAAGTCTTGCGAAGGGAAAGGAAGCAAGGGAGCGCGCATATATATAGGACGATTGCGTAATTCAATACCGGAAACAATGACATGTCCCTCGCGTAAAAAACACGACCTTCTTGATCAAAGTGACACAATGTAACATGTAATCACCGAGATTGCCCTTAAAATCTACCCTCCTGTGAACTAGCATTCGCAGTCGTACGACAACGTTGTAAAATCGTAGCCGTCTGTCTGTTTAGGGGTAACTTCGGGTTTATGGAGAGGAGCACGAAAAACAAGAAAGGCTTCCTTTTTAAGAGTTATTCAATTTGCATCAACAACAAGGTAGCTTTAGGCTTTTTGCACTGCGAACACGACAGGAATTTAAAATTGTCCGTAAGCGTATGTTAATTAAAACAATTTTTGTTTTAATCGTTCGAAAATTATTATCGTTTCTATGGGGGAGGACTGGCATTCAAAATATTTTACTATATGATGGAAAAACTGAACAGATTTCTTTTATTGCACCAGCCAAACATCTAAATGAATGAATGTCTTAAAGGTAGATTATTGAAATATCTTCGCGGCTAAGAATGAAGAGAAAAACCTAGAATTAGTTCACCATAAAAGAGTGGGTCCAATTTTCTTAAGCTGAAAAAATCAACTCATTCCGCTAAATTCGTCAATTGTGAAAAACCTGTAGATTGTGGAGAAAATTCTAGTTATGCCTATTACTTCTAGGGGTATATTTTTCAAAACTCTTAGTCCGTGTACCATTGTGATGAAATTAATATTAACAAGCGGTAGCCCAGTGGTGGAAAATTTGAACTTTATTGAAGTTCTTTTCTCAAAAAGTTTATCACTATAAGAAATAAAGTTGAGGCAAAATTAGAAAAACAGGCAAGGCCTTTGCTATCCCCATTACTTTGTTGATTGAATTTGGACAAATAATTTATGAAATTACTTTTTACTTATGTACATAATTGTAAGATTGTCACAAATGCAGTAGTGACTGTGCGGTTTTTTTGTTGTATACAAAATAGTCTAAGAGATAGGGCCGGTTTTTGCTCGTCATCGAGAAAATAGACAGAATGTATGTATTAAGTCCAATTCTTGAACTACATCACGTTTCTAGGCAGGCGCCAGTGGAAGTGGTAACCGAGGATAGTTACAGGGGGTGAAAGTAGTAATTTTTTTGGTCATGCTCATCATCAAGTAAACGTTCTAAAATTGGCTGCATACAAGATTGTGATATATTTAAGCAAATTCCCGAGAGGCGTCTGCCTAGAGCGTTACCATCAAGCTGGCGGACAGGGGTAAACTTGTCAAAAATAGGGGTGAACTTCGTTATTAAGTAAAAAGAACGCCGTTTGCACCATTTTTTTGCTTACACAAAAGAAATTATAATCCAAAAGGGCGTACAGCTAAATGACATACATATATTTTTCATGACGTCATTAATGTGGTCTGTATGACGTCATACACAATTTTGTTAAATACGAAGCCCCATTTTTCATTACTGATTTGGAAAGAGCAGAAAATTTCAGGTCCGAATACGACTTTGATCATGACCTTGAACTTGACCTTCAAGGTCATTCCAAGAGCAAAGTTTGTTTGAAAAATCAACCTATTATAGCCAAATTAGGTGTTTTCGGCGTCGCTAATTTCAACTCTGAAATCAGTTTTGTTTGAAAAACTGATCCGCCCTCTTGGATTGCGAAAATCTGATTGTAGATTCGTAATCAGATTTTGAAAATTGGCAATTTGAAAAAAATCAACTAACCGAATCCCAATTTGGTATGCGGGGGTTTTCGACGTCGATGATTACGAATATGAAATCAGTTTTTTTTAATTTAAATTTAAAGTTGTGGCCAAGTTTAACGTCAAATTTGTTTTTAATTTTGTAATACCCTCTTTGAATCAGTCATCTTTCGGATCAGGATTAAAAACATCGATTACTGTTAATTGGTTGTAAATCAGTTGGCTGACTTTTTTAAAAAAAATTGGTCCGCCATCTTGGATTGTGAATTTTGAAAAACTGATTTCAATTTCGAAATCAGCTATAATTGGTTGATTTTTCAAAAAATGGAATCACCCAAAAGATCAAATTCAAGGTCATGGTCAAAGTCATATTCAGACATGAAATTTTCCGCTCTTTTCGCATTTAAAAAAATTGTGTATGACGTCATACAGACCACATTAATGACGTCATGAAAAATATATTTATGTCATTTAGCTGTAGGTCCTTTTGGATTATGATTTCTTTTGTGTAAACAAACTTAATGACGAAGTTCACCCCTGTTTTTGACAAGTTTATCCCTGTTCGCCAGCTTGATGGTAACGCTCTAGGCAGACGCCTCTCGGGAATTTGCTTAAATATATCACAATCTTGTATGCAGCCAATTTTGGAACGTTTACTCGATGATGAGCATGACCAAAAAAAATACCATTTTCACACCCTGTAACTATCATCGGTTATCACTTCCGGCTAGAAACGTGATGTAGTTCAGGAATTGAACTGAATACGATACATTCTGTCCATTTTCAGGATGACGAGCAATATCCCGCTCTATCTCTCCTACTAAAAAGTTTTCGTCATTTACACATCAAACGATTTCATAAATAGGGATGACAAACAACCCAAAGAAAACTCAAATCTTTAATGCGATTTCTCTTGTCTGCTGATTGGTGATTTGTTACACAACACCTTGGGACTGTTGCGAAAATAATACCTATCATATTAATGAAATATTTTATAATCACAACAAAAATTGGCAAAAATTAATTTACAAAAAAGTTAGTACTACATGTCCGAAAAATCAATACTGATCTACAACAGAATTTTGCAAATCTCGTAGTCGTGATCGGAGACCCTAGAAACCACCCTAAACCAACTTTGGAGTAATTAGCAATTATTTTTAAATATTTATTTTTTACGGTTTCTCAAGAGACCTTTAAAAAGTGGTATCACATGATACCCCATCGTATATAAACTTGTTGAAGTGATATTCACCCCCGCTTAGGAGTTGAAATTACAGGATGACCGATACGTGTAAAATGTGTCCCTCGTACATATAAATTAACGGGTTTTTGTGTTTTTTATTTTAAAGATATTTCAAAAGTTATTTAGGGTGGCTAGTTTTGAAATGAGAGCCCTGTATAATTACGTAGTCGTTTGACCACAGACTGCTGTAGTGGTAGAGCCATATGAATTTTGAAATGTTTGAACATTGCTAGGTTACCAACGTTACGCCAGCTCCGAGTGTGTATAAGAAGAGTGTTGCCAAGGTACAGGCTAAATGCTGATTGGTTCCGCCATTTCTTCACTAATTTCCGGTTTACTATAGCGACGGGAGAATAGATATTTAGTATTTGTCCCTGTGTTGCCAGATCTGAAGATTTAAAGTAAATATCACGATATCTGTACAATTTTATCATTTTGGTATTCTTAGTTAAATTTTATCACATTTAAGACGTTAAAATACAAACCACCTAAATTATAAAATGTTGACAACACTATTCAATAGTTATCAGAAGATTCCAGCATCAACCTGATTTTAGTCGACAAATTGGATATTACAATGTATTGAGAGTTGCTGTTTGCAGACTTACGACAGTCGGGGAATTTAAAAATGAAACTAACTGCCCCGATTAGGTTTCAGAAAATTTTTAATAAATCTATTGGTATGTACATGAATTTGTTTATTACCAATTTTTTTAATTTGCGGGAAATTATTTTTAATATCAACCTTTAATATCAATGGCTGATCTCTTGAATGACATTTTTCGATAATTCGAATGCGCACAAAATATTGACTTTTTAGAAATTCCCTCTTCAAGCAATCTGGCAACCCTGCATGATTTTTAAAAATCTGCACCAGTCTGTACAATTACGTAACACACCGGGCGTTGTGTTGTCGATTTTAAAGGTGATTCTTATTGGTGGAAAATGAGCGGAAAATGGCCGTGGCTTCCGGGCTTGGTACTGTCTCCTCATACGCACTCTGCACCAGCTATGTAAGATTTCAAATCAAAAATATGTGGAATAAAAATATTTTTTACTATAGACTAATTGTACCTACCTTAACGTAATTAAATAGGTAGGTGCATTGAATTTCATTATATTTTAAACACATTTTTAAAATGTTAATGATCTGTTTTTTTCAGTAATAGTTAGTCACCTTGTATTAAAAGCCAGGGGCCTGTTTCATAATCTTAACACTAATATTATTATTAAAAAAATATAAGTAAGAAGTTACAAAATCCTTGCACTTGTAGTTTCTGTTTCATTCTGAAAACTTTTTACGTTAAGTAGTAGTAGAGAAATTAAATTGGGAAGGCCTACCTTGTTAATATTCCTATATATTCAACAAGTTAGGCGATGAGTGGCACCAGGTAACGGTTGGTTTAGGAATTAATTATGTCCGTCATATATTTTTTGATAGTTATATTGACAATTAAATTAATAAGTGTTTACGTGTTATAATAGGTTTGTTCCTACCTACAGTATCCGTACCGCCATGAAATTATCACGAAATCGCCTGCATCGAATTTGTGCGCAACTGCGAATTTAGCAGTGTTCAACGTACTACCATTGTACAGTCACAAAATATATTATTTGGAACGGTTCTCTGACAAGTTTGTGGTCTGAACTCTGCGACCTGCATTCCATAACCACGAAGTATAGATACCAGGAGTCCGAACAGTATAGGCTTTTCCGCAGTATTTGTGGTATACAATATTAAACCCAGATCATAGTTATCTTTTCTGCCACTAGCTGCGCAAATGTTCAGGACGTACCGATGTTATTATTATTATCAAACGTAAATACGCGCTGTCGAATGTCGAAATTATTAAAATTATAAAACTAAGTATAACATATTAATGTAATTGTTTAAAAATAGTTTTAATAAAAAAATGGAAAGGTGTTGTGCTGTTCATGATTGCCTCAGTGGCCGAAAGGCAAGTGAAAATGTGGCTAAAGTTCCGAAAGTGAGTAACCTAAAAATAATATTAAACATCAGTGTTGTTAATAAATATTGTATTGTATACACTAGTGTATTTGTCAAATCTAAATTGTTTGGTATTTAAATGTTAAACGTCTTTTATTTATAACTAATACGATTAATAAATAATATATTTGATTGTAATCAATTAATTACTTTCCTATTATCAAGCATTGTAATACTGAAATAAATAAGTATTTAACCATTTTTGAATTTATATTTACTACTTAATTTGCAGAAACTATGTTTAAATTCTTTACTTCACTTACGGTTTGTTTAATAGTTTAACACGTAGAGACAAAAGATGAACTATAATTTTAATTCTTAAAGACTGGTTGATAACATTAATTTATTTTTTAATAAAATTGTTTGCTACTGGTTAATTGTATTTATTTATTTACTAATATCACACATTTTAGCTTTGCAGATTATCAAAATAATATTTTCAGAGCTGTCAGGTGACTGTCAGTATCAACAAGATCAACCGCGTAAGGATTTAAACGAGTACTTCCTAAAAAGTAGCGCGCTCTACCGGCAAAACATTCTGTCCCCTAAAATGCTACCATTTATTTAACATTACGTTCGGACTCCTGGTATCTATACTTCGTGCCATAACCTTAATTTATTGACAGTTTCTACTGCGCATGATTAGTAAGAATCACCAAACGATTCTTGCTCTTCACCAAGGATTGAAATGACAATGCGAGAAACGTTACATTATTTGGTTGGAACACCGTGATGCATCGTTTACTGAACCGTTGGAACAGGTTTTCTTGAATGCCCATAACGGTGATCGTCACATATACGCTTTCGCATCAGGTAGGAACAAACCTAATATTTCTAAATTGAATTTTTACTTAATTTTTATTAACCTTGGATTGGCATTTACCTCCTTGAATTGTCAGGACAAATTTGACACATTCGCCAATAGTTGCGCATGTTAGATGGCGATACTCTTTCTTTTTTGCATGATCTGTACACTGTGCTATTCTCCTGCATATTTCGAATACTAATATTTTGGATTTTACAAGTTGTCACTTGTAGAATCATTTTGATGTTGCTAATTCTACAAGTTACAAAACTGTAAGTTACAAGTTGATTATGAAACAGGCCCCAGGGCTTTGCAGCAATGGGACCATATATATGTAATGTAAAATAAATTTCGTATAAAATATCCACATTATTAGAAAACACTACATGTACCCAAGAATAATTAAAATCTTTTGCGTTTAAATATATTTATACCTATATAATAGAATTTTCAGTAACATTTTCAATATAAAAAAATTGAATTCATTTTAATATGCTAGCACTATACTAAATAATATTTTTGACTTGAGGCTGAAAAATTCCAGTAGTCATAAAGTGTATTTAAGTAAGTATAATAGAACGAAATTAGAATTTTTATTCAGGCATTTTACAGCTTTTTACGATTACAAGGAAAGAAATATTAATATATTAATAAACCTTAAACCACATTATATCTTAAGATTCAGTATATTTTCATTAATATCAGTTAAACCCAATTACCCAGCAACCTATAACGATTTCTGGGGAATATAAAGAAATACGCTCCACCTACTGTTATTTAATATACCCTCTTTTTGACATTTTTTGTCTGTGAATTAAAATTGAAATATTGAAATAAATTCAATAATTTTGTGACTAAAAGTGAAAACTTTCACACTAAATAATGAAATGTCAAAATTAAAATTAAATTCGCTTCAGATGCCCATCAATATCAGGGTTGCCAGATCTACCTATTTATCGTGAATTCTTATGATGTGTGCACAGTTTCACGATTTTTGTAATCATAGTCAAATTACATGAAACTTCCCAGACAAAAACAATGAAACCCAAATTAAAAGTTCAGTTTAAAATTAATAAAATATTATCAGAAATAAATTGATCAGGTGCAATATAATTCTGGTTTTACTTGAAAAACCACATTTACAATGCAATGAAAGTTACAGACGTGTGTATTATGTAGTATGATTTTTCATGGGTTCTATTTTAACAGCATGACTATGTGGAATAATTTTAGCGAATGGTCAAAACTTTTAGGTCTACATTTAATTTAGTTTGTCTTTCACATTGGAATCATCTTATGATATTCTCCCCACGCAATGTTCCAATGACCTCCAAAAAGGAGGAGGTTATCCGTTCGTCGGCACGTTTTTTTTTTTTATGTGTGCTCAGTGAATATTCAAAAGCGATTTTGATGATTTAAACGATATTGCATTAATGAATGGTACAGAAAGGCATACCAGAAAATCTGAAGAAATAGTAATTAAGGGACTACACTTCAGTGAATTTTAAGGCATCTACACTATTTTCCCTAAAACGGCTTAATCAATTTGAATATTTTAAATTGTATTCTACAAAGAGATGTTCCAGCTTGATTCCGTATAATTTTCTATACCGTAAAATTAACCGTTTTTCTGGAAATCGGAAAAATATGTGCAAGAAACTGTAAAAATCGATATAAATGTCAAATTTTCATCATAAATATTTAGCTTAAATTTCAAGATATGCCTTGAAAATTTATCATACAGGGTGTTTGTAACGGTTTTCATTTTACGAAGCGTAAAGTGAAATGAATCAAAAAGAAAAATTGTAATGTGAGCAATCTTTTCTTTATGGTAGACGGTGGTAGGTGTGAATGTGCGTTCTTGGAAATTCAAGCAGCAAGCAATATGCACAGTTGAAATATATGGCGAAGTAAAATTACATGTACAACATGTGGGTTCAAAAAATCCTACAAGTAAATGTGATATTGGGTGACACATAAGTAGTTGTATATACTCGGTGGGTCAAATAAACGTTAAAAATGTTAAATAAGCATATGCAGTAAGGATATTTGAGTTATAAGGCGGAGGGTTAAAAAAATGTTAGAAGCAGTTGCTTATACAGGATGATTGTAATTATAAGGTGGAGTGGAATGATAGTTAAACACAGTGGTTGAAAAAATGTTATATCATGTTGAACATAAGTAGTTGCTTATACTTGACATATGGGGCGATAAAATTACAGGTATACAGGGTGATATAAACAATTGAAAAATAGAAACAGTCAATCAATAAGGCGGTTGCAGCATCGTATAGAGTTCAATTATAGTTATAGGTGATTCAAAACAGACAAATAATTTATATTGGATGACCATAACACAGAAAAATATACAGGGTGGTTGCAATATTGGGTAAATTAGAGTTAGTCTTATACAAGGGGGCCAAATAATCAAAAATGAATAAAAAAGATAAAAAAACATATGGAAAATATACAAAGAATACAAACTAGAGGTGGAATGAGAAAGACAGAGAGAGGGGGGGGGGAGGGAGAGAGAGATAAGAATATGCTAACATAATCAATAGAATTGTACTTTAAATAAGATAAAAAAAGAATATATGTCAGAAAATAGTGATTGGTTGCACACGGTTTGTAAATTGTTTTTATTTTAAGCCAGTTGAAGTCGGTTCTTTTTTAAATATAACTTGATTTACTATCTGTTTACTATCTGTTGTCTTAATTACGCATTATTGGAAATTCTCTTTTTCATTTATTGTCATGCCCACCTTTACTGAGCTTATGATTTTCATTTTATCTCAATTAATTTTTAATCCTGTATTCTACCGGTTCTAATTGATTACTTATAATTTGGTATTTGATTTTGTGCTCTAGAATCAGTTGATCTTAAACCTAATCGCCTAAGTAATTCTTTGGAAATCCCCTTGCAATTTCTTATCCTAGATATTTCTGATATTAAACAACTACAAATTAATAGGAAGATCAATACAAAATATAAATTGGTTCTAATGCTCTGTTCTAAATAATTGATAGAATACTATCAGATAATGACACAGTTGTGTCACAAGCCATTCCAAACGGTTTTCGAAAAATGCGTCTCTAGCATCACATGGAAATGACTAAGCAGAAAATATTGCTCCTAAAATTTATTTTTTAAGTACTTACTTTGATATGTCCATATTAAAGGTTATGGTTTAGCAATCTGTGCATTTTCACATATTTTTTGGATATGCAATCCGTATAACCCTATTTGGAGATTTAATTCACGGTTATAGAATCCGATGTTTTTTTTTGCTGGCAATCAAATTGGTTTGGACAATTTTTTATACTTTGGCTAATAATGATATAAGTTTTTTGCTTATGAAAAAAAAATAATTTTGCATACTTTTATTGTAAATAATTAAGTCAAAACTTGTAGAATCTAAAATTTTAGTCAAAAAATTATTTTAGAATCTTCTTAACAGTTATTTACAGTACATTTATTACAGTGTTTTTAAGACCAAAAGAACTCAATTTCTAAATTATTAGGTTTTAGTCGTTATACAAGGTTTATCTTAATACTAGTTACCAAAACACACAAGCCTATTATTAAAACGAAGATGATATAAACTTGAGTCGTTACTAGCATATCTTACGAGTTCATATTAATAATAGATATAACAAATTATAAAGCTCTCATAATGTTAGACGTATTGTACTGACATTATAATGATTTAAAGTCAATTGATAATAATTGATAAATAAGTTATGCTTAATCCGCTGTTAAGGATAATAAATTGTTTAATGAGACATTCTGTGAAATTTGGCTTTCTTTGTTTAATAGGCCACAATAGATAATATTTAATTTTTGCAAATCGGTTCCCTTGTTTTTATTATCAATTGACTTTAAATCATTATAATGTCAGTACAATACGTCTAACATTATGAGAGCTTTACAATTTGTTATATCTATTATTAATATGAACTCGTAAGATATGCTCCCCTTTATCCTCTGGATTCTGCCAGTTTCAACAACAAAACCTCACATATCGTAAGTTGTAATTAATTTAAATCTAATATTACGTACTGTTAATTTTATGTAACTTCCAGTTTGAACTGAAGAAGGAATAAATTTTTTCCGAAAGCTTTTCCAAAGAAATAAAGAGTATTTAATTAACACCCATTGGCTGCTTCCCAGTTAATTAACTTTTATAGTTTAATTCAGCCGTTACATTACCTATTTGTAAAATAGCAAAAATGGGATTTTTCAACACATCACCACCTATGGACGATCTGTTACATCAAAATTAAAAAATTGGGTAAAATAATAATAACAAATTGGCATCCCAGAGGAATAGACGGATTTTTCTGCTAAACTGTAGAAAAAAAGGATTACTACCGATGCATATTTACTATAACACAAAATTTGTTGCATCGAATTTCAGAACGGACACCACGGACAGATAATAAATAATACGAAGAAAAGATTGAACTTAAAATTGTTAAACATAGAAATCAAAGTTGTTAATGTGACCATCTTAAGATATGAATACTTAATCAACAGTTTGAAAGAAACGTTGTATGATATTTTGCCTTCAGCAATCTTTAATGAGTTTTCGAGAAGACAGGTAATTAATTATAATAAAATTTTCCACAAAATTAAGCTCACAAATTTAAAAAAAATAAATAATTTAATACAGAATCAAAGCGAAGTTATCAAAATAAAACATACATGGTTTAAAAATCTGACTGGTATTCAGTTTCCAAATGAAGTAACCTACATATTATCACTTGGACCGAAATTTTGCTTACTTCCAAAAAACTCGGACATTTCCATTAAACACTATTTGGCTGATATTGAGTTTGCATTACAACATGTGAAAGATAATAAAACAAAAAACATTTTCGCATCCAAAATTACAAATATTCTTACCAATTTCTTTAATAAGAATAATAATAATTTTAATTATGTCAATCATTGTTTTAACATAAATTTTTTTTTAAATAATAATCCTAACATTTTCATTGTAATGTCTGATAAAGGAAGTGTTACAACTGCTATACATAAAGACAATTATTTGGAACTAGCTAATAATCTTCTCAGTGACAATAATTATTACAAAGTCATAACTAGAGATCCTACATCTACTACACAACAAAAGGCTTCAAGAATTTTATCAGAACTTAAAAATATCAGTCAAATAGACGCGGTTATATACAAGAAATACTCAATATTTAACTCAGTTTGTGCCAAGTTTTATGCATTACCAAAAATCCATAAACCGATACTTCCAAATTCTGGAATAGCTAGCTTACTAGTAGACATCTTATCAAAAGCGTATAATAAAAGTAATCCTTTTTACATTGAAAATTCATTTGTATTTGCCAACACATTTAACGATTATTTAATACCTCCAAACCATATTTTAGTAAGTTTAGATGTTGTCTCTCTCTTTACAAACATTCCTTTAGATTTAGTGGAACTTAGTATTAATACTCATTGGACAACTATCTCTCAATGCACTAATATTAACATGAATAACTTTAACAAACTTATCAAATTTGTTTTTGATACCATAGTATTTTCATTTCAAAATAAATATTACAAACAAATTTTTGGATCTCCAATGGGCTCCAGACTTTCACCCATTATTTCCCAATATGTTATGGATGATTTGATTAATGACTGTCTACCAAAGTTAAAATTTAACGTCATTTTCCTAAAAAAATATGTTGATGATATCATTTGTTGCATACCAGCAGACAAAAAAAGTGATCTTTTACAAACTTTTAATAACTACAACTCCCATATTCAATTTACGTTATAAGAAGAGGATACTGAATTTAGTATCCCTTACTTAGATACAAGAATAATAAGAACTTCCGATAACCATCTGAAATTAGACTGGTACAGAAAACCATCTAGCTCCGGTAGATATATCAACTATTACTCAAATCATCCAATGAAAATGTAGATCAATTTGATTGTTGGGTTAAAAAAAGGATCTGTAATATCAGTCACCCCACTTTAAGAGAAAAAAACTTGCATATCCTATGTCAATTATTTACAGAGAATTCATATCCTTCAAACATGCTAAAAAGATTAATTTTTAATTCCCCACGAGATATTAATGTGAGTACACCACAATCTTTTCCCAGAGGAGACATCTAACTCTAATACAGTACCAATACATGTGTCATTTCCATATATACCTGAAATTTCTTCAAAGATAGCAAAACTTCTGAACATAAATCACAATATAATTATTGGCCATAAATCAATCAAAACTGTTTCAAAATTATTTTCCAAAATAAAAGACGAAACTCCCAATAAAAAAAAGTCAAATGTAGTGTATTGTCTAAATTGTAATAACTGTGAAGCTAAATATGTTGGTCAAACATCAAGAAATCTCAAAGGAAGAATAATTTCTCATAAAAGTGACATAAGACTTGGCAAAGATAGCTGTGCTCTTGCTATACACTGCCATAATAACAACCACATCGCAGATTTTGATAACGTAAGCATCTTAGAACAAGAAAAAAACTTTTTTAAACGAAACTTTCTAGAGATGGTTCACATTAACAACCAATCCAATAGCATAAACAAGAGAGCCGATTTCCAAAAATTAAATATTATCTATTGTGGCCTATTAGACAAAGAAAGCCAAATTTCACAGAATGTCTCATTAAACAATTTATTATCCTTAACAGCGGATTAAGCATAACTTATTACTAAATTTATTTTTCTGTAAAATTTGGAATAATCTAATCAGCAAATAATTTTTATTAACAAAATTTTTATGTTTTCAACATTTTGCATTCCGGTATCTATCTTTTGCAGCTCACTATAGTTTTATTATCAATTGACTTTAAATCATTATAATGTCAGTACAATACGCCTAACATTATGAGAGCTTTATAATTTGTTATATCTATTATTAATATGAACTCGTAAGATATGCTCCCCTTTATCCTCTGGATTCTGTCAGTTTCAACAACAAAACCTCACATATCGTAAGTTGTAATTAATTTAAAACTAATATTACTTACTGTTAATTTTATGTAACTTCCAGTTTGAACTGAAGAAGGAATAATTTTTTTCCGAAAGCTTTTCAAAAAAAATAAAGAGTATTTTATTAACACCCATTGGCTGCTTCCCAGTTAATTAACTTATATATATATATATATATATATATATATATATATATATATATATAGAGAGAGAGAGAGAGAGAGAGAGAGAGAGAGAGTAGATCTTAAACTTAATGTTGTGAGTTACACGGGCAAAATCAAATGCAAAAAATTGCTTTTTGGAAATACCTAGACATGACTTAATGACTTAAACGCCAACAAGGAAACTTCAACATTCAGAAGTGATAAATGAAGTTATTATTTATGATATTCATGGTTCAAATGAAGAACAACACAGGGATTATTTATATGACCAACCCGTAGATTTTCATACACAGAATTTCTACAGTACCGTTCTTTCGAATCACAAATTATTCTTAGTTATTTCAAAATAATACTGAGGATTAAAAATTCAGATGAATAATCAACATAAATAAAAAATAACTCAGACAATTTCTCGCATACTCCTAACTGTTCTTGTGGCAATCTCAAGAAAACTTCTGCAAAAATCGTAATTTCATTACATAAAATCCATCACGAAGGCACAATTCAAATAAAAAATCATTATATTACAAATTTAAAACTTCCCGTTTCGATATTGTATTTGTGATATGATTTGCATGTTCGTAATTGTTCTTACCGGATTCCGTATGTTAGTTGAATTTAAACCACGCCAAGATTAGAAAACGATTCTTGCGGTTAAGACATCTGACATTTTTGACACGAATTCAAAAAAACACCCACTTGCCTTCGACCGCAGGGTCATTTATTTCTGTGTACCTACATACCAAAGCCAACACAGTTTAAAAATAGTTTCCATGTAGTTAAACATTACCACAAATAATACTAATAATTAGGAAGTGAGAATTATATACTTTTTGTCTTTATAATATTTGAAGAATAAAAGCATGTTAAAAGTTACAAAAAACATTTTTCAAAGAATTACTAATTACAGTGTGCTCCACATTTATAATCAAATAGATTAATATCATGTTATCCTTACTATATAAGGAATCACAAACGTATTCTTCAGTCAAATTAAAAGCCCCTGAATGTTTTTGTTTTGACATGTTTATAGGTACATACAGTAGTCATTGTGAACTTTTATGTTTTTATTAATGGTTTTCAACTTTTTGTTATAGTCTGTTTTTAGGGTTCCGTATATACAATATACGGATACCCTTATAATATCACTCTGGATTTCTGCCTCTGTCACATCACAATTTTCTCCTAATCTACAGAAGAGGTTGAAATTTGGTATCAATGTTTGGGGACCCGATCAAGAGTACTTATCGTAAATGAAGAAATTTTGATTTTAGGGGTACTACTGGGGGAAAACTAAAAAAATCGACCCCCCCCCCACGATCTCCGAAACTACTGAGCGCAAAATTTGGAAAAAAATAGGAAATATTAATATTAATTTTGGGGGGCAAATTATAGAATTAAATAAAAATTATAAAAATTTTATCAACCGCATCATGTAATATATCAAATGAAAGGTCCCATTCTGAGAAACACAAATATAGTTTTTTTATATTAAAAAAAATAGTTAAAAAGATATTAACTAAAATATACTAAAATGTACCCATTCCCCCCCTTACCAAGGAAACTATAAAACGTAAAGTTTTGAAAAAAAATAGAGGTGTAGGGTCTGACCTGAAATTTACTGGAAAAATAAGGAGAAGTCTCTACTTTTCATTTAGGGGGGCAAATTACAGAATTAAATGGAAAATAAAAAATTATAACTGTTTCTAACGGATCAAGTAATATATAAAATTAAAGGGCTCATTATGACGAATAATAATATTTTTTTTATTTTATTTTTTTAATTAATATTTTAAAATATATTAATAAAATATATTTTAAAAATTACCCATTCCCTCTTTATTCCCCAAACTATAAGACCTTTTTTTTGTTTACAGGAAAAATACGAAAAATCCCTAATATTAACATTGGGGGCCAAATTATAGAATTAAACGGAAAATAAAAAAATATTTCTTAACGCATCCTGCAGTACATCAACTGAAAGAGTTTATTATAAGGAATACAAATATATATTTTTCATATTTTTTAAATTAATTGTTTACAAGATATTAACATAAAGATATAAAAAATTCTCATTTCTCGTTTAATTTCCGAAACCATACTACCTAAAATTTTGAAAATAATTAGCGGTACTGGTGCTGACTTGAAATTAATAAGAAAAATTATTAGAAAACCCCCATAGTATTTTTAGGGACAAATTACACAATTAAGTGGAAAATTAAAATTCAATTTTCTAAGGCATCATATCAGATAAAACGCTTATTATGTGAATTACAAATATATCATATTTTTAAATTTTGAAAAATATATTTTATTTATATTTTTAAATAATTTGAATAAGAGATTTAATAATTTATAATTTAAAACTTGACCTATGTCTTCCAATCTACAAAGCCTCAAAATTCAGACAGTAGATTATAAAAGGCTTCCCTGAAAGTTTATTAGTAAAATAAAACTCTAATGTTAATTTTTGGGGGCCAAATTAGAAAATTAAATAATCTTATAAAAATCAAGCGAATCCTGAAGCAGATAAAGTAAAAAGTCTATGTGTGAAAAATGAAAGTGCATATGTTTTATAAATTTAAAACGCCTCCTTTAAAAGATATTAGGGTAAATATAAGAAAATGCACTCATTCCCTGCTTGTCTGAAACTGGAATATTAGAATCTTGAAGGTGGTAGAGAACCCTTAATATGCGAGTCCAACTCGTACTTGACCAAATTATTTTAAAAACTCACTTCTGGAATTTTTAAATGCTTGCTAAAGTTCAATATACAATTCTATTCTAACACCTCCTATAATAATATTTTTAGAAGAATTCCCTCGATTACCACTTACGTTATCCTCTGAACTTCACTAGTTTAGGAATTCGTCTTGACATTTGCACGGTACCCCTCCATCAAATTTAACCTGATAAAAATATGTGATTTCACTGAACAATTCCTCGGTGAATAGACACTTTTACAAGTATTTTTATAAGGTTGCCGCAGAAGTGAAATTAAATCACAGTAGATTAATGAGAAAAAATTAAAATGGGAGTATTTTATACCTGATTAAATTCGTGTATTAAAGAAATTGAAGAACAAATTGTTGCTTTACAATTTACTTGAGATATAACGATTGATCAAACGAAAAATTTATAGTCTTGGTTGGCTTGTTCTGCAATTATCAATGACTGTTATAAGATAAATTGTAACAAACCCTAATTATGGATCTTGTTTATACTTTTTGTAAAATATCGTTATTGTACCTAATTCAAAATAAATACATGATGATTGTATGTACCCTTTGTTGGAGAAAATTCTCTTTAAATTTAAAATTACTAAATGAAATAGGTATCTACTTTATCTCCATGTTTAGAATATAAGTAAATTGAGCAAATTTAAGTTTTGACATTTCTAAATAAACCTACTCACTGACCAAGAAACCACAACATCCAGAATTAGATGTTTAAATTTAATATTGTTTTTGTAAAACTCACTCTAGTTGTCTAAAATCGATCTGAAAAGGCCATAAGTCTTAGACGTCGATCTTGAACTTTATTTCCCTTCGACGTCCGGTACCTACGATTTTGCTTATTATCAAAGCACACTTGACAACATCTCATAACAGTAGTTAGATTTATGTTAGTGCGGTTAGAAATGAAAAACCCGCCTCCGTAAACCAATAATTCGACATCTTACAAATTCACTTAGCTAAGAATACAGTCGGCGTAAAGGTACTCTAGGCATTAGTAAACATAGATTTTGGATCCCAACAAAGAGTTTATTTTTTCGTAAAATTGAAAAATACAAATAACGACTGCAATATTAATTGACAAAAAAGGCATAAATGAAAAAGCATTCACCAAATTTTAATCATTTACTCCTTACTATAGCATCTATATCAAAACAATATTAAATTTAAATATCTCATTCTGGGTGTTGCGATTTCTTTGTTAGTGAGTATACAAACAAGTACCTACTTACGATCGAGAAGCCGAGCTGGAAAACTTTAAATTTTGGTGGACCCAAGATTCAATAGAGATATTAGAGATTAGTGAAAATGTAATCAATAAACTTATATTTAAATGAAATAAAGAATCTGACAAAATAAATCTATATCTCTTCTTCTTGCCACATACTGGGTACTAGTATTCTACTTAGGGATGTTGCAACACTAGTATTGATACTTTGTTTCCGATATCGTGTATTTTGGATACCAATGCTTTCCTTAGGATACTTAGACTCTTGTTCGATACCAGTACCGATACTTTTTTGTGATTTCGAAGCGCTGATGGCATTCATCCCCCGCCAAATTAATATTTTCCCTCATCTATACTTATAAAATTGTAAGTTTGTCTGTTTGTTTGTTTGTTCGGGCATCACGTAAGGACTACTGAAGTGATTTTAATGAATCTTTTTTGTTGCAAAACCTATAGTTTGACTTAAAACCTGGTAGATATTTTATCTCCCTAGGTAGACAGAAACGGTAGATATATTGAAAAAACTTCTGCCATGTTGGATAACACAATTACTCTATTGGTCCCATCGCAAGCACCAAATATTAGATACTTGAATTACCTTGGCTTTTATTCAAAATTCGGAAAATGCCTATGTATCATGTTTCGATTTAGAAAAAATCAACTGATATATCAACCGTAATTTTACAGGGTGTTCTATATATAGGAAACTTAGTGAGGAGTAGAATAACATGGATTTAAAAAATCTAAAAAAAGTTAAATTAGGTGTACCATAAGCAGCTGCATATATACAATGTTGTTGAAATAAGGGGAAAACTGATATAATGGGGTGGTGCTCCATCCTGCTGAAACCAGATATTATTTGGTAATTGCCGATTTACCTCCAATGCCGGAATAACTTGTGTCTCCAAGAGCTGTAAATACCTATCTCCGTTTAAAGTTTCTTGTAGGAAGAAGGGTCCCACGATTCTGTTGTTATAAATGCCGGCCCAAACGTTCAATTTTTGGGGATGTTGTGTATGAACCTCTTGTACCCAATTAGGATTACTTTGCGACCAGTAGCGGCAGTTATGTCGATTAACCGTACCATTTAAACAAAATGTAGCCTCGTCTGAAAACACCACATTTCTTATAAAATTATTATCACGGTTACAAATATCCATCATCGTTTCACAAAATTGCAAACGTCTGTCGAAATTGTCTTCGGAGAGTTCTTGAACGAGGCGATTTTTTTATGGATGATATTTTTCTCGCCTTAATATCCTCCCTACTGAACGACGGCTAATTCCATGCATATTGTCGAGGTCGGTAGTGGATAAGTGAGGATTTTCTTCCAAAGATATAGCAACATTTTGAGCTACACCTTCATTACTTGCACTTTTTAACCGTCCACTTTTTGGTAAATTGCTAACTGTTCCACTTGTGTCGTACGTTCGCAAAGTTTTCGTCACTACTGAACGGGATATTTGTGTATTGGGATGAACAATGTTAAAAAGGCCACAAACTTCTTGATGCGTGCTTTTCTTCTCCCCATACCCAATCATCATTAATATTTCTATTCTTTCTCTTTCACTTAATTCGGCCATTTTACGATCAAATTAAAACAATACAATCTTTTTACGTTCAAATAAAAAAAACTAATAACTTATTTTGACAACTACTGTCACTCCTGCAATGAATTTCATGGACTACTAAACTTGATTCAGATTTAATTTGTTTAGCTACCATCGAATTAATTAATTTCTCGGTAGGTATTGAAGTAAACAATATCAAACCCAATATTTTTTATTCGCAATAAAATGTTTCATCAGAAACTAAAATACTATACAGGGTTTTTCATTGCCAAATTTTAAATTCGACATTACTTCCGGTAAAACAGAAAGTTCAAAATTGTAAAAAAAATTGGAAACAAATAGGCAATCTACTACTGTATCCACCTTCCAAATTTCATTTTAATATCTCTAATAATTCCAGAGATATTTACTTGGTTCCACACATTTGCCCATCACTGTATACTATTCGAATCTTCGAATTATATTTGAACTTCTAAATGTCTTATTTTTCATCTAAATTATGTTTTTCAGTTCGTGTATTAAAGCGATAGCTAATGCAACCTTGCGTTTGAATCTATAATTAAAAACGGGGGTAAAAATTACCCTAAGATATGAATCAAATCAATCAAATGTTTCTGGGATCTAGAACACATGTCACCGCCGGTTAATAATCTGGATCATCATCGTTCTTTTGATAAATTTATCATCGTGCATCTATTCGAGAAGTTCTTTAATTCGAGAGCCTTGTTCGGCATGACCCTTACATCCCCAACCCTCATTGCTTTGCGGGAATTAAAAAAGCGAATATAGGGTTGGTTTGATGTCATTGAGGTTTCTCAGTTATTACTACTTGGTTGGAGATTCATTACTTCATATTAGATTGAAAACGATATTAATTCTGGAAAAAAATATTAATAAAGTAAATGGTAGTACAGCATGAGATCCGTTTTTTTTTTGAAAATTATGAAACCTATTATATAATCTTATGGTACACAAAATACCTGTCAGAAAAGGTGTTTACTACTTTTGAAATACATACAACCCTCAGTGTACAAAAATGTTTGTCATGATTAGATTGGGTTTAGTGTTACAGCTACTCCTTGTCTATGTTTATTGTTTTGATAACTTCAACAGAGATGTTTTTTTTGTGGAACCTTATTAAAATAAAGGTAAGGTATAATTTGATCCGAAAATACTTGACATATATCTTTCGCTTCCTAGAGCTTCATTAGAACTGTGTTTAATGAATAGTAAATCCTAAAAAATATTTGGCCATCCATGTACTAAGCAGCACCGGCAGCAATATAGAAAGATTGGGATACAATAAAGGGAGAAGAAACAATTATATAAATGCAATGTAAATGTAAATAATGATTATTTTAATTTTAAAGTTTAAAAAGGCATTACTCTGTAAAAAATAATCTGATTTTAAGAAATGATGTGTCAAAAAGATTGAAAAAAGAGACTTTAAAAAGAGGTATCACATGACACGCCTTTGTATTTAAATTTTTAGACGTGGTATTCACCACCGGTTAGGGGTTGAAAATGCAAATAAATTAAGGTGTTTCTTGTGTTTTTCTTTAAAATATATTTTAAAAGTTATTTTGGGTGGCTAATTTTTAAATGAAAGCCCTGTATATTTTCCTAAAATTCGTAGTTAACTGCTCCTGCTTGGAAGAAGATATAATTTTTTTGGCCAAAACAAGTTTTCAAATCAACACTTCACCCAATTTTAAGGGACTGCATTGGGAAAACAGCAAGGTTGGTGAATTTAATAAGGATTCCAAAATGGTATGACACTTGGTAGATTATTCCTTAAATTGTGGACAAAATTATTCTGTAATGAGACCCGGTCTTCAATGTTTATCTTAATTACATAGAAATAATTCTAGGGTACCCAAGGCTGTCCTTAACGCCGCAATTTTACATTGAGTGAAAGAAGTGTGAGATAGACAATTTAGTTTAGTTCATATTTTTCTGATTTTTTTGGAAATAACACAAGAATTGCTTGAAAGTCTGTATATTTCAAATTGTCCAAACGTTTCAAGGTCTAAATCAGACCCCGTTTTCAATAGTAATAACTAAACACAAATGAACAAGAAAATTAAAAATTTAAAGGTGCGTAATGACAGATTTAGTAAATCACACTAGATTCATAACCAGAGTTGTCTTCTTTTTGTTACGAAAACCAAATTGATCTCCTTTATTTTTGAAAATAGTTATAACTTTTGCTAATTTGAGAACACAAGAGAATATACTTTCTCGGATGCAGCGATTAAATAAATCAGTCAGAAGTTTGCTTAATATATCTGAGAGGATTAACGATTGTAGAGGTTCGTTCCAACAGACCGAATTACCGATACACAACCGATAACCTTCGTGCGCGGTGACGAGTTACCGTTTAGAATATTGTTACGCGCAATACAATTACCGGTTGCTTATCGGTTTTACGTCGGGTAGAAACACGCCTTAGAATTGATGTCACAAGGTCTCTGCTACCACTAGTGACATTAAATTAACATAGATGAACTGAATCATTTTTGGGAAAATTGTATGGTCAGATATGTTGACATTTAAAAAAGATGGTTACATCAATCTGCATAATTTACATGAAAGGCATGTAGAAAACCCAAATTTGATGAGACAAGACATATTACAGAATCGGTTTAAAATAAACAATTTTAAATGGGAAATCAATCGGTCCTTTTGAACTGTCCGAAGTCTTGAATGGTGAAGTCTACTTGGATTTTTTACAAAATAATTTCCTAAATCTATTAGAAGTCGGCCCTTTAAAAAATTAAAGGGGCATGTTCCAGCAAGATGGTTGCCCAGCGCGCTATATACCCGCTTAGTTTCAGAATATCTTGACGAGCAATACCTGGTCAATGAAAAATTCAGTTAATACCAGAAGATTCGATAAGAAGCATTTATTATTTAATTTAATGAAGACATTTTGAACAATTATTATAAATTAAATATCTCTTCGTATTCAAATTATTCATGTTTATTTGAAGACGCGAGATGTAAGACCGACATCTAGGATTTTCGAGAGAATCAGCACACAGAGGTTTCGAATCTGGAGCCGTTCCGTGTAATTGCTGTTATCCCTTAACTCCTAGGACAGAATGTCACGATAAAATTTTCAGGTTACTTCACCTGTCAGAGATATTGAATTCTCTCTTCGAGGTGTCATTCCTTTGTACGCAAGACAATATATATAATATATATTGTTTCTAGTTAGGGAACCTTCATCAGTTGCGCTTCCCACAATTGAATGTCCTCTCGAACACTTCTTTATGCATTTGATGCATTTCGTTAAATTTGAAGACGCGAGATGTAAGACCGACATCTAGGATTTTCAAGAGAATCAGTACACAGAGGTTCCGAATTTGGAGCCGTTCCGTGTAATTGCTGTTCTCCCTTAACTCCTAGGACAGAATGTCACGATAAAATTTTCAGGTTACTTCACCTGTCAGAGATATTGAATACTCTCTTCGAGGTGTCATTCCTTTGTACGCAAGACAATATATATATATATATATATATATATATATATATATATAATATATATTGTTTCTAGTTAGGGAACCTTCATCAGTTGCGCTTCCCACAATTGAATGTCCTCTCGAACACTTCTTTATGTATTTGATACATTTCGTTAAATTTGAAGACGCGAGATGTGTGTGAATGTTCGAGAGGACATTCAATTGTCGGAAGCGCAGCTGATGAAGGTTCCCTAACCAGAAACTATATATATATATATATATATATATATATATATATATATATATATATTGTCTTGCGTACAAAGGAATGACACCTCTAAGAGAGTATTCAATATCTCTGACAGGTGATGTAACCTGAAAATTTTATCATGACATTCTGTCCTAGGATTTAAGGGAGAACAGCAATTACACGGAACGGCTCCAGATTCGGAACCTCTGTGTGCTAATTCTCTCGAAAATACTAGATGTCGGTCTTACATCTCGCGTCTTCAAATTTAACGAAATTTATCAAATACATTAAGAAGTGTTCGAAAGGACATTCAATTGTGGGAAGCGCAACTGATGAAGGTTCCCTAACCAGAAACAAGATATATTATATATATTGTCTTGTGTACAAAGGAATGACACCACGAAGAGAGTATTCATGTTTATGTTGATAAATAAAAACTTTTATGCAAACGAAACTCATACTACTAGTAGTACTGGAAATAGGAGTGTTCTGTCTCGCTCGCACTTCTTGAAATGTGTATTTTTAAATAACCAAGAAACTTAATGCAAAGTTTCATTAAAAAAACATTGCCCACAATTTAAGAAATCATGTGTGACAACATTTTTTAATCCTTATTAAATGCTCCAACTGTTCAAGTTACTTGCCAACCTAGCGTAGTACTTTTTTTCCCCACTTAAAAGTATTTTGAATACTTGGTTTTGTTAAAAAATAAAATTTTCTTCCAAGCAGTCTATAAATTTTGCACAACAGTTTACAGAAGCTTTATTCAGTATTACATCATATAAAAAAACTGACACAGGTAGTAGGTTTGTTAATTTTTTTAAATTCTTATAATTTTTAAAACAGGCAACTTAGATTTTTAAATATTTTTCTATATCATGGCATCATGTTTTGAAACATTTTGAGACATCTGGCTTAATTAAAACCGCCGGACCGATAAGGTGGCCTCTTCGTTCACCTGATACTCCACCACTGACTTACACACAAAGTACAGTTCGCTAACCTTCATAGTGAAATCAATTATAGCCGATTTGCAGGGCTATAACTTTGGTTCTGCACTTGGTTGACAGTAGTTGTACTTGGACATTTCTCTTTTCAACACTCATTCGCTCGAATGCCATTTAGTTCAAACAGAAAACCTCAAAATTAAATGTTAAATTGTTTTGTTTTGCTTATGTCGTTCTTTAGTGGTATTTAATTGATTTCTGCAGAATTGATCAAAATTTTTTTTAAATGTATACGTAAACATGTAAAATAGTAAAGACACAACGTCAAATATCATTTAAGAAGGAGACAGGGAATCAAAAACATCTACTGCTTTGAGTTATTACCGATTGAAGATATTTTAAACAAACACGTAACAAAGGGCTCATTTGTGACGTCATTTTTATTAACCAAAACCGCTAGAATGTGTTTGGTTCAAACCATTTAGGAACAAATGTAACCGGTAGATCGTTGTAAATCGCTTTATATGTTGCTAGTCAAGGATTTAATGTATCTTTACATAATTATATAATATTAGTGGTCGCACAGTGGTCAAAACTCGAACGTATTTCATGAAATTGTAAAAAGTATATTTTTATAAGAAACAGAGTTGTGGAGAAATCGGAGAAGTAGATGTAATGACCAAAATTGTTCACTCATATTGACAAATCTAATGAAATAAAAAGAAAATAAAAATGTAATCAAATAGGTATCGGTATTCGAAATATTTTTGACAAATAAATGACCCCTCAAATTATTTGCTAGAACCGCTCCTGGCAAAATATTTAACATAATAAATGGAAGATTGTTCTTTGCAAAATAAGAGTTTTCGTCATTTGCGGGTTTCAATCAAGTTCAGGAATATTAAAGTGAAACAGAGGACCAACAACCCTAAGAGAATTTAAATATTTAATACATTCTCTATTGTCCGCTGTCCTATATTTTTTAAAGTTACTGCAACACGTCCCAAAAATCAATACTGATCTACTACATAGACTATATTACCACTAAACAATAACAACGCTTGCATGCCACTTCCAGAAGTACATGCTCTAAGAATACATCTAACGATCGCTCTTTCATATATAATTACTCAATGTTTTGAGTTTTGATCGTCTGGCGGCGGCGGCGATTTTTGTTATATTTTATTTAATGAATAAACCAGTATTATAAATTAATATTAGCATTCTACACTGAAGGTCGTCAGGACCTACTAAACAAAACAAAAATGAAGAAAATAGGTTGAGAGACACAGGAGAAAATGATACCTAATCGTTTTGTCTTTGCCTATCTATATATAGATAATATATTTATTATTTTTAAGACCTAATATCGTAAAATCTTAAAATATCTTTACATAGCTTTGAAAACCTAGATCTTTCCCGGTTGTATTCTAAAAACGAGCAAATATACCTTAGGTGGTAAGTATGCATTTAATTTATGATTCTGACATTTTTATAGCATTTCAACAGTTGACCTAGATTAATTTTTGAATTTTGCATTTATTCATCACTGATGATGATCAGTTGTGAATTAGACATTGTAACTTGCCCAATATAAACGATTCATTTGGTTCTTGTGGATAATTTATCTATTATGATTATTATTCTTCTCGTAATTGTTTTGTGGAAATTCCCATCGCTATCAGAAGATAGCGCAAATCCTTTATAACATCCTAGTGGCGAATTGCAAGGTGTCCATGAAACACCCAACAAAAAAGAATAAAGCAGAAGTGTCGATAAAGTCATTTAATGAAGGCGGCATCTCTTTCGTTCCTCTCCACGGGTATCGACTTCCTGGGGTTGTTATTAAAAATAGCGACGTAGTCCCACTTCAAGGTGCTCCACCGACATTTCATTTCTGTTTGAAGTTGATCATTATCATTTTTCAGAATGAAATATAACAGTTGTGTTGTCAGAAAACACTAAGTTTTTAAAAATGTCATTAAAATTATTGTAAAACCTATTATAAAATAAGTAATTATGTGTGTCCATATCAGTACAAATAAAGTTTTCAATTATTTTTTGTAAAATTTTCGTAGTTTGCAATTCCAAAAAAAAAAACGAGATTAAACATGCAAAAGGCAATAAAACTGTTGTGTTGTCAGTAAACACTAATTTTAAAAAATGTGTAATTAAAATTGTTGTAGAAGTTATGGTAAAATGTAAAAATATAATACGAGTAAAGTTTGTTTATTTGTAATATACACTCATGGACATATTATCGAAAATTTTAGTTTTCAAATAAAAAATTCATTTGTGAAAATTTTAACGATTAATACGCAACAATCAAGAAAGAACAGGTTATTTTATTTACACATTTTAAATAGGAATATTAAATTATTATTGAGAGAAAATCATAAAAAATTTAATGCTAATTGTTATAAAAATGAAGCATAATTAGTTTCAACTTAAATGCTACAGAGGTAAGTAAAACCTTTTGAGTGGAATACAGGGACATAGTTAACACGGCCGAATTTAACTTAATGCCGCCCCTAGGAACCGGCACCAGTACAGAATTATTATTCAAACTTACAGTTTTTATATCTCTTATTTAAATTTATTATATATTATTTTCAAAACATAAAAAAAAATTTTTCTAAGAATTATAAATTTTACACTAAGGGTAACTCGTAATTATTTTACATTAATTTCTTCACAGGAAAACACGCCTGACCTCTTGAATTCCAAATTAGTCGGTTAAATCTTCGCAATCTGCTTCGATGCAAAAAATAGCTAAGCTATTGAGTCTATTTGCACTCATTGTAGAGCGTAAGAAGTTTTTAAATCTTCTCAAATATAAAAACGACTGTTGTGCCATTGCTACAGCTAATGTCATAAATATGCGATATGCAATTTCCACGTATGGAAACTCACTGTCAAGGTCGTTTACGTGCAAAAAAAATTCACTCTCCAAATTTTGCCCCCCTACAACATTTGCCGCCCTGGGCACTAACCCCGACTGCCCCTAGTGTAAATCCAGCGCTGGTAGTTAATAAGAAATACTTCCATCTAGAGCTCTAATTACTACTTACAAGGTTCTCGGCATGGTAATTAGAGTTTGAATATATTCTTGAGAATTGCAATCCATTCGTGTTGCATCGCAAATAGAAGTTCTTCTAGTGCATTTGGAACATGATTTCTTAGTCGTATACGACATTAGCTCATCCCACAAATGGTCAATGGGATTTAAGTCTGGGTTTATATGGCGATCAAACTAATCTTCATCAAAATAATTAGTCACATTGCCAGCTGCGTGTGGTCGAGCGTTATCGTGCGTAAGTGTGCACCTGTTGTGTCCAATGTACTGTAGAAGTGTAAAGTATGGTTACTTTTGAGTACTACTAACTATTCGTTACTTTTCAGTTAAGTACTCGTGTCTAAATATTCGTTACTCGAGTACTCGTTCGGTATATGCGGTGTAAATATTAAGGCTCTCGATTTCGGTATTTAGTATCAGATGTAACGACGTTTGATAAGATCATATGAGTAAATGTAGAAGATATTTCGATAGTGGTAAATGGTGTAGGTATGATTCTCATTATATCTGTTATTGGTATGTCGCCTGGGTCCTAAATAAACAAAAAAAATTCTTTAAAATCAATCCATCCGTTTGGGAGGAGTTAGAATCCGATCTTAGTGCCACCTACCGGGTTCAGTTGTGAATCTAAACCATCCAAAGACCCGACCAGACATAAAAAAAATCATTAAAATCCATCCAGCCGTTTAGGAGGAGTTAGAACCCAATCTTAATTACACCTACCGGGTCCAATTGTGAATCTAAACCATCCAGAGACCCACCCAAACATACACAAAAAAATCTTTAAAATCGTTCCAGCCGTTTAGGAGGAGTAAGAATCCGATCTTAGTGCCACCTATCGGGTCCAATTGTGAATCTAAACCATCCAGGGACCCACCCAAACATACACAAAAACTTTCATCAAAATCGGTCCAGCCGTTTAGGATTCTATAACGGATAAAGGACATACGTTCTCATTTATATATAAAGAAGATTAGCTAACCATTAAGTGCTTTTAAGTGACTAGTTGAGGCCTTCGAAACAAGCATGGAAGCAGATTTATCAAGGCCAATTGCAATTGTTGGGTGTTTAGCTGTAAAATGCTTCCTTAAATTAGATGTCGTTCATCCTTTATATGAATAAGTATTGTTGCATAAATTGCACTTTGTCCTCTCATTGGATAATAAGGTAAATTAATTCCAAATTTCACTTCGTTTCTGATTTTCAGTCATGCCAAGGAGTTGCAAATTATATGTTACTATCAGAGATTCAACATAGAAAAACTTATTTTTCTTTAGAAGTATTCCGAGGCACTCACCTGGCAAAATATTCTATTTCGAAATCAAACCGAATTTTATAATAATATATAATATTTACAATAATAAAGTTACAGATTTTCCGAAAATACATACACACAACACAAACGCAGAGACTAAATCCACAAATTCCACAACCACAAATAATTCAAAATTCATCTGACGTCTTTGTTCTTTTTCACTAAATCGTGTACTTTGGACTTCTTTAAGTTGGAATTCTTAAGGGATGGACCGCGCGCCATGTGACGTTGGTTGAGAAATTATTTGTCCGCCTAACAGTCTTATAGACTAATATAAAGGTTGCAACAATGCAATTTTATAATAAAACTGTAAACCAACATTTTATTGTTATCATTTCTATATATTTCTATATTATAACACATAAATAATTATGAATTTGATTATTAATATAAAACATTTTTTTGACCTATTTATTATAAATAAGAAATCTCTAATTACTTCAACGAAGCTTTCTTAAAATATTGATCGATGGCACTATTCATAGTTTTCATTTTGCTCGCCGTCATACAGTTCGACCGGTTCTGCGGCTAAAAATTAACTCAGCCCATGTCGAGTATGTGTATTCATCAACATCAAGGATTCGATACTTACAGAAACATTCGAGTACTCAAATAACTATACCGCTTGTGAGTTTTGTATTAGTTACGGATCCAGGCAAGTTACGAGTACTCGAGTATCGACTAGTTACTTTTCTTACACCTCTACAATGTAGCCTACATAGTGCAAATAAAGATCTAGGAGGATATTTTCAATATACCGGTTACTGGTTATTCGTCCACTAAATTTCACGAGTTTGGTGCGTCCCTCCCAATGAATACCGGTCCCAAACCATTATACTGCCAGCTCCAAAACTAACAGTCTGTGTGAGGTTGCAGCTGATATATCGCTCCCCAACTCTTCTATAAACATGATTTCGCCCATCTGGCTTCCATAATCGTATTCTAGTATCATCAGTAAACAGAATTTTTTTCCAGTCCTCAATATTCCACTGAGTATACGTTCTGGCAAATTGCAATCGTCGAGTTTTGTGATTTTGGAGAAAACGTGGAACTTTGGCGGTTCACCTTAGCTTTAAACCCACTTCCTTTAATCTTCTTCTAAGTGTTTTCGAGCTAACAATAACTTGTCTTACATTTAGTAACTCCTTTTTGAGATATGTGGATGTCAATGTGCGATTTCGAGTAGAATTAAGTACCACAAACGGTTCTCAATAGCTGATATACACTTTTTGGGTCCTTGGCCGCGTCGACGTACAAAATTCCCAGTCTCTTGATATCTTTTTAAAACATTCCAAACTGTAGATTGACCTCAGTTTGGGTTTACTCCTTGAAGATGACAACTTAGAGTTGTTGAAACGGCGTTGAGTGTTTAAAATAAAGGTTTGGTGTTAGGGTGCAAAACTGTGTTTTTACATTTACGACACACCAAAGGTTCCACAGCTTTTCCACTCGTCTAAGACGCCGAGCGTTTTTCTTTTTGTTTACCGTTCCTCATATAAAGTTACAATTTGTGCTGCTTCACCTTCCCTGCAATGTCTTACTGGTGGCATATTTCTTTTAAATAGAGAAAACAACTAATAAAAATCACTAACCAATTATTTAAATTCACTACAAATAACTTTATTTACTATAATTCTTGATTTATGTAAAGAATGTTTGAGTATCAAAAAGGGCTATAGAAAGTATACGCCATGAAAATTAATTAAATGTCAAAATATTTCAAAACAAATGAATATATTCACCTACTGGATGAGTAACATTAGCAAATAAATAAAATTACAAGGATAAGTTAGAATCTTGTTATGTACATAAGTTCACGAAAACTGTTTTAAAGATTTTGATAATTTTTTTGAGAGGTTTCTATAGCTAGAAATTGATGAAGGTTTTATATTTGGAGAAAATCGTACTATTTAAAAAAATGAATGACCGATAACGTCAAAGTCTGGATTATTATGGTGGTTGATATGGTAGCGCACTATACTTCAATCGCATTACTGAATTTGCTTGGCTGTGTTATATCCTGTCTCTCTTGCTTATTCAGCACGTGGTACAATACGGGACAGACAGGATTTAACCCCCTTAAGAAAATTAGGTAACGCAATCGGAATATAGTACGCTACCTTCATGTAATATCAGCTCGAGGCAGATTCCTCACACACCAAATAAATTTCGTTTATACAGAGCCCATTCAAAAGTCCGACTTCATAAATAAGTAGGTTCTCAATTCTTCTGTATATATTTTTTATGTGTGCTCGCCGATTATTCGAAACCGGCTCAAGGAATTTGGATCATTTAAACTGAATTCTGTTAAGAGGGATCCCGAAGTGGTCACATATTTTTTCAAGGACATAGCTTAGACCATTTTTTTAAATCGGCAAAAGTATATATTAACCTTTCTAAGTTGTGTCTAAGTACTTCTTGGGAAATAACACCACAGTTTAAAGAAACTTGCTGTATATTCCAAACGTTTCGGGATCTAGGTCAGGGGTAATCCCCGTTGTCAATGGTTAAGAAACTTGGATAAAAAAGGCACAATTCTAAGATTTAAATTAAAATATTTGACATGTGTATTATTTGATTTCTGACGTAACTAAGAGAATTATTGTATTTGCAATATACAGGGTAGCACAGAAACTTCTAAAGATCATATAATCATAAAGTTTCTTTCAAATTGGAAGAATATGAAAGGGAGATCTTCAGAATTTTATGTGGCGCTCCTAGGTGCATTAGCCAAAAATGCGACCAAAGAGCTTTGTTGATTCAGTGATCCCATTAAAATCATAAGGGAAAACCTAGGAAAAAAACCTTATGAACTATCCTGATATTGGGTTGTTCACAAGGACATGACCATTAGCAATTTCTTCCTAAATCATCGGCAACCAGGAACGACTGAATTCTACGGAGGTAGTAGCGATACAAACGTTTTCAATTAACAAAATTAAAGCAGACTCTTTTAGTTTTCTTTGGTATTGTGTTCTTCTCTGTGTAATATAATTGAATTTTGAAACTGTATTTTATGTCCAAGGTCCCAAGCATGTTCACAAATTTTGGATTTTTCAAATTGTCGTTTTTTTATGTAATTTTTGTGTTCGTTTATTCGAACATTCAGAGGTCTAGAGGTTTCTCCAATATAGAATTTATAGTGTGTCTTCATAAGTTGGAATCATCAGAAAACTTTCTTATGAATAATATTTATAGAAAAACGAAAACTGTAATAGTTCCATACCACTTTTCAACTGTATACGAGGTTTGCCAGCAAATATAAATTTTACTTAAAAGTGACGTGCCTTTATTTTTGATAATATCCCACATTGTTATCAAACAGAAGTAATTAGAATTAAATGCTGTGGAACCTTTGGTGTGTCACAAATGTAAAAACACAGTTTTGCACCCTAACACATCATTAAGGAGTAAACCAAACTACAGTTTGGTTTACTTCTTGATGATGACAACTTAGAGTTGTTGAAACGGCGGTGTTTAAAATAAAGGTTTGGTGTTGGGGTGCATAATTTTTTTCTACAACAATTAAATACTCTTTCTGAATTAACTAAAATACAAATATTTTTGAAAGTACATTTATGAGTTGTACTTTGGCTATTTAAGGGATGGTTTGAACACCCAAATCCACCCCTGTGTGGTGCGACTATGGTTGATCTGGTGCCTAGTGTCGAATATGATCGTGTAGCAAGTTCGTTACCACAATTTCAAGTATGAAATATTAAATATAACTTGTGTCTGGATATTATTATTCAAATGTATATTTACCTCTAGCTCTAGTTTAAAGTTTTTAACCTTTATTAAAAAAATATTTTATGTGTAAGGTATAGAATTCTGAAATGAAATTTTAAATAACATAATTTACATTTCAATAATTAAATATAAGGATGTTTGGTTTCGTTTACAACATTTTTTTATGAAATCATGTTTGAGTATAATTTTAATTACACACTTATAAACGTAATTAAACTAAATAATTCATAGAAATTAAATTATTTTTTTTAGGTGAGGGTTTTTTTTAAACTTAATCATCTCAGGAAAAATACATTTGCATAGTAAATTTCCAGAAATTTTGAAATTACCTAATTTTATCCCTATTGGTACTGAAAAAGATTTCTATCGTTTTTTTTTTGTAAAATTTTGGTGTCTGCAGTTCAAAAAAGATCATAATCTTACAATTTGTTGTTAATGAGATCGAACATGAAAAGCGAAATGTAATAGTTGTTTTGCCAGAACAGTTTGTTAAAACATTTGATTGAAATGGTTGTAAAAGCTATGATAATATTTGTCATTATATCCATGTCAGTACATATAACGTTAGGTTAGGATTCCATAAGCATCCCATACTCTTGTAATCAAAAAATATTTTCTTCGTAAAGTTTTTACTGAATAACGAATTGAGCTCACTTTATATTGACTTAATAATTTTGTAAGTATTTTAACTACCTTCTCACTAAAGGCTCCTTTCCCAGATTTTTTTGTCCAAAAACAGAACAGACTTTAGTTTACATGAAGAGTAATTTAAGATTAGCAAGTCAGACGAAATTTGAAAATGTATAATGCTGTACAATTTCATAATTTGTTCGCATATAACCCGGGGTTCAAATGAAACTAGGCAATTACAAGGAAACATTCGTAAATATTTTTCAGTTAAACCAGTTATTAGTCAAAACGTAATACATTTGTGCCTTAAGTTTATATCTTTTTCAACATCACGAATCCCTCCAAGTGAACAAATTTAAAAGATATTTTTTTCAATTGCATATGCAACGGGTGTTATTATCTTTCGTAATAGCCAAATACAAAACATGTGTTGTGCAGAACATTTTCTCTACGTATGAAGATATAATTCACATACTACTTAACAACAAATAGCGGGTTTCACGTTTCTCTTAAAAAGTTTTAGGTCACGTCGAGGCCAAATAACAATAATAGATTTTGAAATACCCGAAATTAGAGTGTGTGTGACCGGGGATTAATGATAACATTAAACGTTAAAGGCGGGCACCGACTTAAGGATGTTCTCCGGGCATTTCTTTCCACGCAACGCAACTGCTGCCAATACCGCTTTCATGTCTTTGACTTATTTCCGATTTGAAGTTTGAAGACCTCGTGAAATGACCTGAAGGTGAATTACTGCCGAAATACTTTGAATATTTCAAACTCGCAATATTTCCAAATAACTTTATGCTTATTATTATTATTTGATAAAATGATTAATTCATAATTTATTTGTTTTTTTTTCATCATGTAAGAAGTTATTAATATTAATTAGGTTAAAATTCAAATATAATTGGTATATTTTCATTAACAATTCTGCAATTGCATGGGCAGGTAAGTGCTGTTAAATAAATTAATACTGAATAAAAAGTGGATATGTTAGGAAAAAAATGATAAAATATAATATGATAGTTAATAAAAATTGACAAATATTTATAATCGATAGTTCATCAACTGTATTATAGTTCGTCAACTGTATATGGAGCGTTTTCGACCGGAGGCACCGTGTGACCTGAAGTGATGCTGTGACCGCGCGCTCTCCGCCCTCTATCTCGAAAATAAAAAACTTTTTTAAACAAAATTTGTAGACAATTTTGTATTCTACAATATTGGTAATAAATGCAAATCGCAAAAAATCCATAGGAAATGAGATATTTACAAAAAAAGCACAAAAAAACGATTTTTGTGACCTTTGACCTTGAAATTTAATAGTTGCGTACACTCTACCATATGTATTTATTTACAGACTTACAGCTGGGTATCTCGAATTCCGAGGTGAACTTACTATAATGACTGGACTATATAGATTTAGATGTTGAGAATAACCTGTATCGTTAATGTTATTTCTAGTTCTCAAATTCAAAATGTTATTAATTCTTGCTCTGGCTAGTAAAAATATGAGTGACAGTTTCTTAGATTCGCAATTACGTCTAGAAAAATATGCAACTTTTAATTGCAGTAAACCAAAAAAGGTTATGTTCACAAGTCATTTGTTAAATTATTTTATAGACCAATCAATAGAGATTTTTTCGTGCAAAAAATACTATCAGGATACTGCCTGTGCCATCACATTAAGAATGATTTGTAGAGATATTTTGCTACCTTTTCCACTCGCAACTATGGTTTTTTACTTTATTATAAACAATTGAAACAAGAAAATTGCGTTTTTTTTTCGTTGCATGTTTATAAAATGAAAAATATTAAACTAATCTCAATGGTGTCAACAGGTGAATTGTAAAGCATGGAAATACCAATGAAATGAGCCCAGGATCGATCCGATAAGATCTTTAGTAATAGAGATAAACAAAAAATACTGGAAAATTTAGCGGTTTTCTTTATATTATTATAACTCCGTCACTATCGAAGTTGTAGAACTGGGCTTATGGGAATTGATAGTCATTGATATCTACCTTATGCGTGACTAAACCAGGCGCTATCGGTTTATTAGTTTTTGAATAATTGCTATCTGAAGTTTTTTAGTTCACTATTCTTGCAGTGTGTCTCCATGCGACATGGATCGTCAAATATCAATTCAGAATAGAGATGTTGAAAGTAGAGGTATCATTCTACAACACCTCTATTTTCATTTTTCATTAAATGTCTGTCAAATATACGAAAAATGTTAGCAAAAATGACCAAAATTTGGTGAGCTTATGAATATGTTCGAGTAGTGGGGGGAACACGGTTGTTGAGGGGAACTGCTAACAATAATTATTATCGATAGTAACTGTCACTCTGACAGATGGTGAAAGAATTTAATCGTTAAAAAAACTTCTATACAGACTGATTTGTTCGATTTTATTATATCAAATGAGAACTGTTTGTTTATTAGTATATTTATATGTAAATGGTTTCTAGGAAAAGTTTTTGCTTTAATTTGTGGATTTTGGGTTTACGAAACATCGAAGGAGAGTGGTCATTAAAAAAATTCTTACTTGTGAGGATTTTAAAAATTAAAACGATCTATGTGTGTGCCTTTACTATATATTACTATACGCTTCCCCTCAACAACCGTGTTTCCCCCATTCCTTGGATAAATTCATACGCTCGCCCATTTTTTGTCATGTTTGCTAACATTTTTCAGATATTTCGCAGACATTTAGTGAAAAACGAGAATAGAGGCTTTGTAGAATGACACCTCTACTTTCAACAACTTTTTTCAAAATTGAAATTTGATTATCTATGACATTAAATTTATTGAAAATAGAAATAAGTGCATATATTTTAACCGGCAATACATTGTTGTCTAAAATAAATGTATTTCTCATTATCGGCCCCAACTTCAAAGACAGTTTCATGCTATATATAGTGCTTCGGAAAGCAAGCCCGTAGCCAGCGGGGGGGGGGTCTGGGGGTCCAATCACCCTTATTTGTGATGTAGTCTTTATTCAAGATATGATAATTGAAAGAGAGTGTCATTTTAGGCACACATCGTCAAAAATATAATTACATTAGCTAGGTTAGATTAAAAAAATAAAAAATATATTATTTTAAATTTTAGTAAATTTAATGATCAAAGTAAATAGTTTCTAAATAATTGAGGAGGCAAATACTTATTTTGAATATTCATATTTGGGATTTTCACTCCTCACAATGGTTTCTGAAAAATACAGATATATTAAGTAATTGAAAAATTAAGTTCATCTAACTTTTTAATTACGAACTTTCCAGTCTTCATTTCTCCATATGGTGATCTGATCTGCTTGTTCAAATTTCACTTCCCATATGCTTAGTTTTTTAAATTACCTCCCCATTTTTGTGAAATCTGTAATTTTGTCTCCTTGTTTCTTGTTTAATTGTTACCTGTACTTCAAAAGTATAACCTGCTCCTAAATTTCAAAAAATATTCCATTGTTTACTACTAACAAGACGTTCAGTCTGTCCTTTTCGTTCTGTATAATTTTCAAATATATCAGTTCGTTGATTATGTCATAATTTTGATCCAAAGTTATATGTCATGTCACAATTTTATTGTTTATAGATGGAAATAATAAATTTCCCTGAAATGTTCTAAAAAGATCCTAAATAGGCTAATTGTAACCCTTGCTGTACCAAAAATATGAAGTTATTGAAAATCTGGACTTGTAAATTTAGTAAACGTCTCTCAAGGTAAAATTTAATTCTTTCTATTGCTTAAACATTCCCAATATGATATATTAAATTAGTAGAATATTTCTTTATGCTTGTTTAAATTACTCGTTTATTAAGAAATTTTTCTAAAACTGTCAAATTTATTGAATTCAAAAATTTTTGTGTTGTGTTATTTAGAATTTATATTGATTTTTTAGTCAGTATCAAGGTCTCCGCAATATAGATCAGGCGTTGGAGGACTCACTGATTGAGGGCTTGATTCCACTGAACACATCCCAGAAATTTCCAAACAAAGCTGATCCTAGTATAGTTCTTCGAGAAATTATGTTGTATAGTGCTCTATACCAAGTTTTATTTCATGTTCTAGATATTATAGAACTTTCCACCGTCTGAATTTCTTTATTGCCCACATTTATTAATGGACTAGAAACCAGATTGGTCATCAACTTAGTTTTACTAAAGCTTATTGTCAGATCATTTTTCCTTGTTGTATTTTATAGATCGTCTATAGTATCTCTAGTTATGAATATTGTCTGCAAACCTCAGGTGGTGTAGCCTTTCCCCATTTAGGTTGGTACCCCTATGCTCCCATTGTAAATCAAAATAAACGGTTTGTTAAATGCTTGCCAACGTTTCGCTTTATTATATTTAAAGCTTCATCAGGGCTTGCATTTGTTATTGTTTACCGGGTTTAAGAAAATGATAAACCATCACTGGAATTTACAAAAACATATAAACGCATTATGGAGAAAATCTTGCGTTTCTTAGGTGAATGAATTATTTCAAATGTAATAGTTTGTTTCCTTATTTAAAAGAACTCTTATCAAGCATACCACGTTTTCTAGTTTATTAAACAATAACAAATGCAAGCCCTGATGAAGCTTTAAATATAATAAAACGAAACGTTGGCAAGCATTTAACAAACCGTTTATTTTGATTGTCCTATTCCGACTATATTTTTGGCTTAATATTGTCTTGGCGACATTGCATTGCCTTGGCTAACGCTTCTTTCAAGCTTAATTTTTGCATAGGGAGAAGAGAACGTGTTTTAACTTTTATTGTAACAATTGATTTCTTATGCCTTCTTTTTGTAAAGTAAGATTGTAATGGGATTATTTGGTTATTCAGCAATGTATTTGCTGATCCCAAGCCTGGATAAAAGAAAAGGGATCTAGTAACCTACTCAAGGACGTAAAATTGTGTTTGCTGTTAGAATCTGGATCACTTCTTGGAAAATCGAAGAAAAGAAATCAGACTTCAAATCTGGACCTGGAATGTCGGGGATGACCGCTTAGACTATAGAAATATATTTATAGAACTTTCAGTTCCAACCAGAATGTGACCGTTCTTATCATTTAAAACATTCATATTTGCCATTGCAAGGTAAAGTAGGTATCTATATATAAATAGGCAAAGACAAAACGATTAGGTACCATTTTCTCCTCTGTCTCTCAACCGATTTTCTTCATTTTTGTTTAGTTTATAGCTACTGACGACCTTCAGTGCTGAATGCTAATATTAATTAATAATATTGGTTGATTCATTAAATAAAATATAATAAAACTTCATTATATACGTCCATAGTGTCAACGCCAAACAACTGACAGTGCCGCCGCTGCCAGACGGTCAAAACTCAAAACATCGAGTAATTATATATGGAGCGATCGTTAGATGCTGTACTTAGAGCGTGTACTTCTGGAAGTGGCATGCAAGCGTTGTTATTGTTTAGTAGTAAAATAGTCAATGTAGTAGATCAGTATTGATTTTTCGGACGCGTTGCAGTAACTTTCATATTAAATATTCAGTTTTTAATGTGAATTTAATTATTTGATTGACTGCGGACAATAGAGATTGTATTAAATATTTAAGTTCTCCTAGAGTTGTTCGTCCTCTCTATCTTTAATATTCCTGAACCGCAAATGACGCAAACTTTTAAGTTGCAAAGAACAATCTTCCAATTATTATATAGAATATTTTGCTAGGAGCGGTTCCAGCCAAAAATTTGGAGGGTCATTCATTTGTCAAAAATATTTCGAATACCCATATTTGATCACATTTTTATTTTCTTTTTATTTCAATAGATTTGTCAATATGAGTGAACAATTTTGGTGATTACATCTACTTCTCCAATTTCTCCACAAGTCTGTTTCTTATAAAAATATACTTTTTACAATTTCATGAAATAGGGTTGAATTTCGACCACTGGACGACCACTAGTTATAATAATTGAATTAAAGATTAAAAATAACTTAAAAACTATATCAGTTCACTTTATACATAGTTTGGTTTCGCAAAAACCCTGTATATTGCATGGAAATGTCACTTTCTTTTTTGTAATTTATAGTCGGACATGTGTTGTAAAAGTAATAGCCTAAACACCAACCAACGTTTTTGTTTGGATAAGCCTTAAAAAATCAAAAAATGAATTTAATATTATCTTAAACCAGGATTGATTCTGAAGAATATTTCATTAGAGAAGTTTTGGAAAAAAACAAAGCACATTTAACTTCTCGACAAATTTTTCTCCTTCTTATCTGCCTTATCGTTAACAAATGAAAAAACCAAGTTGAAAGAAAAGACAAACCGAGTTGGATAATTACGGAAGGCAAGCTAGCAGTCTCGCACCCCAGCAGTCTCGCGTCTCAAGAAGTAGGTACATATATTTTTATCTGTCATTCGCAGACTGAAATGTTTTCGTGGAGGCACAGCGGCGTTGAGATACAGGAGGCGAGAGTGTGAGGAAAGAAGAGAGGGCAACATAGAATAGAATGAAGGAAAAGGGTTGGATGCTGCCACAAAATCATGAATAATCCCTCTGACATTAAAACAAAACTTGCGCCAAGATGGATTCCGCAATTCTAAAATGCAAATGAGCTGTAAAAGATCGGTCGTGCTTAGAAAGCCATAGGCTCAGAGGAATATTAAGCTGTCGGTGATTAATAGGTGATAATTACTCATCTGGTCGACTTGCCACCTAGCGGTGAGAGGGATAATTACGGGGGCGGCCCTAATAGCTAATGTAATTAGCGCCAGCAGTTATTAATTGCTTAAGAAAAATTCTTCAGGTGGCTTCTCTCCGCTTTATACCCTTCTGCTTTTAGGTCGTTTTGTATTTAGTATGGAAATGCTCATGTTCCTGTCGAACTATTTGCATTTGATTATATCGCACACTCATGCGACGATGTGGAAATGAAGGATTAACTTAAATGCTCTTTGGGAAACTTAAGGAATTTCCTTGTCTTTGTTAAGGGATATGGGAAACTTCCGAAACTTATAGCCGTTATTTGGCACTATCACAATATATGTAAGTGTAGAAAAACTATTGAGCCGGTAATTTCTAAAAAAATGACATAAAATTCTTTAGTTAACAAGACTATCCCTGTTTGCTGGAGTCAATACTTTTGAAAACTAACCGCATTAAAATGTTAGGGTTTTTTGTTTTAGTATCTAAGAATTGCGTTTAACATAGGCTATGTGATATCTTAGTTTAGGTAATCTGGTTTTTGTTTAATTTATGTTCTTTAACAATAAAATTGTTAAACTTAAATTAATCAATTCAAAATTCTTTTGTCTTCTAAATGTTATTTGTGGCATATTCTTGATTATTTTTATGATTTCTTACAATTACAGCACAACTGAAAAAAGCTGTATATTGAACGAAAAAAAACAAACGTTTCGATTCTGACTTCGTTGACGATGACTTTATATGTATTGAAAATGTAAATTGCAAAATGAAAGTTTGATTTATGACATTTAAGTTGACAAGAAAAAAAATTTTTGGTTTTATATATACAGTAGCACAAAATATTCTAAAGATCATGTATTATGGTTAAACAGCTTTCAAGTTGGTAGAATTTGAAATAGTTGTCTTTAGATTTATAAGTGGCGTTCCGAGGTACAACTTTATTATAAGATAGCGCATTCACCAAAAATGCGATCAAAGAATTCTGCTGTTTCAGTGATCCCATTAACGTCACAAGGGAAAACCTAGGACAAACCTTATGAACTATCCCGAGTTCTAATATCAAAAACAAAATCAACTAGCAAAACTCAGAACTCAAAAAACTGCATATACAAGATTCCTTGCGAAGGCAATACATTTTATATTGGAGAAACATTGAGACCATTAAACGTACGAATAAATGAACACAAAAATTATATAAAGAAACGACAATTTGAAAAATCTAAAATTTGTGAACATGCTTGGGACCTAGGCCACAAACTACAATTTGACAATTCAACTATACTTCACAAAGAACAACAAAACGAAAAATAAAAGAGTCTGCCTCAATTCTCTTGAATGAAGACGATTGTATCGCTTCTACTTCTATAGAATTCAATCGTATCTGGTTACCGACAATTAAGGAAGAAATTATTAATGGTCATCTCATTTTGAACAACCGAGTATCGGGATAGTTCATAAGGCTTTTCCTAGGTTTTCCCTTATGGCGTTAATGGATCACTGAAACAGCAGAATTCTTTGATGGCATTTTTGGCGAATGCGCTATCTTATAACAAATCGTCCCTAGGAACGCCACTTATAAATTCTAAAGACAACACTTTCAAATTCTTCCAACTTGAAAGCTGTTTAACCATAATACATGAGCTTTAGAATTTTTTGTGCTACTGTATATATAAAAACAACAATTTTTTTCTTATGTCAATTTAAATGTCATAAATCAAACTTTCATTTTGCAATTTACATTTTCAATAAATATAAAACCATTGACAACGATGTCAAAATCGACTTTGAAACGTTTAGTTTCTTCGTTCAATATACAGGTTTTTATTTCAATTGTGGTGTTATTCCCAAGAAAACATAAAAATAATCAAAATTCTTTCTTTTAAATGATAATAAGGAAGATTGCGTATGTGAATGTGATTACATAAAATATTTCTTTGTTTGTTCATGGCCTGTTACATTTTCGTTGGGATAATTGTGTGTGACACCCTTAATACACATTTACTTACCTTCTGATTTCATTTCATTTACACCTACAACAAATTTAGACTATCGAAATATTCCAAATGTTTAACCATAACCTTCATATATATGTAAAATTTTAGTCAAGCGTGAGTTGGACTCGCATACTAGGGGTTCCGTACCACCTTTGAGATTTGTTATAATAAAGGTAAATCATAATTTTTCTAGATAGCCATCAAAATTCGCTTAGGTTTTCTTGCATTCATTTTTAAAATACTTATATGCAGGGATGACACCATTTCCTTATGTTAACATTTTTAAAGTATGCAAAAATATAAAAATGTACACTTTTATTTCTCACAACAAGCTTCTCATTTGACGTTTCCACATGATAAGCTTGAATTTTTAAAATATTTATTAATTTTTTTAATTTGTCCATCAAAATTAATTTCATGGATTTTCATTTCATTTCTCCGATAAACTTTGAGCGACGCCCTATATTTCCATTTTTCATTGCCCTCACTAGTTTTGGACATGAAAGGGGGAACGTGTCGATTTTTGAATATATTCGTTGATTTCTTTTAAACATAATATTTTTAAATACCAAGAAAAAAAACTATTCCACATTTTGTTCAAAAATTTGTAGTTTTATTTTTCCTATAAATTCTGAGTGAGGCCCGATATTCCCAATTTTATTCGAAACTTTGGGCTGAATTTTCATCTATATCTTTTAAACCAATTATTTCAAAATTATTTGAAATATATATTTTGTGTTTCCATTAAGGAGTCTCGAAACATTAGGATTTTATTTTATTTTTCCTGCAAACTATATTTCCTATAGGCTCAATAGTTCCGGGGAGATAAGGTGGGAATAGGCAATTTTTGTAAAACTTCCCCCTGAAGTAACCCCAAAATCGTTATCCTGTCATGTACCTACGCTATCAGTAGTTTCGGCGAAAATGGGTTGTGACACACGGACGGACAAAAGAATGCTTCTATACGGTTTTCCATTCTTCTAATATTCGAAACCCTAAAATTGATTTGAAAAAGGACGAATCCAGAAAATAGCTTCAGCTCGGTGATCTAAGCCAAAAAATAAGAACCAACTAAACACAAAGGCGCTTCTAGTTTAAATTCACTGAACCTGAAAACCCATCGTCCGCTTCTAGGATCTGCAGATGCAGTTGTTAAACTCTTTCTTTCCTGAAGGATAGTTGTGGCATAGTTTGTCAATGTTTAAGCACTTTTTTGGGAAATGGCAGAATTCCCGAAATTACTTTATCAAACCCCGGGTTAAACTCCGTTGTCAATGAAAAAGAAGCTTTGAACCTAGACCCCGAACCGTTTGGAAATATACAGTAATTTCGTGAATTGTGGGCTATCATTTCCCAAAAGAATGCTTAAACATTCAACTCCTTGCCCTGCAAATTACTTGACTAGAATGTTGTCACTACAAAACAACTATATTGTGTCAATATAACTTCAATAGGTCAAACCTTTCAAGAGTTTCATTATCACTAAGATCCTTACAGCGCCACCTAACAGATTCTAGCAGAGCAATAAACCATCGTCTCACCAAAGTAAATATGTTGTGTGAATATGACCAAGTCGTTCAAAAGTAACATTACTGCTAAAATCCGAACAGCGTCACCTATCGGATCCTAGCATAGAAATTTATCTGTAAATAATTAACATCATTTTGCAACGAATTTAATATTAATTCTAAAATGTAAGTTAGTTCTTAATTAAAGTGATATAAGGCAACGAGATCGGAAGCACCAAAAATAATATTGCAAAACATTCTGTGGGTTCAAATTTAAATTTACTACAGATATTCACTTTCACTTTCAATGTCTTTATTTATACAAAAATGAATCCACTTGTTTACAAACAATGAATAATACTACAGCTGACTGACTTGTATAGATTCAATTCACTCAGCAATATAAAACTAAACTAAACTGCTCGACATGTACAACTGTCTTAATTATAGTCAGTGGAGAAAAGACTCGAATGCCAAGATTATTCCTTTGTTGTTGGAGCGTTCTTACACCCATCGAAATTTCAGGATAGTCACTTTTAATTTTCTCAGCCGGTTGTATGTTTATGTGTTGTTTTTATCAGAACGATTAATTTAGAAGATTTCTGAGCTTTTTATTTGGCGGCGTAAAAATTAATTTTATAACAATATTTCTTTCTGGCAATCAACAATTCCTCGACAAAAAAAAACTCGATCCTCGGCATTTTTTTAAATACGGTATAAACCGTATTACCCTTCCATATTAGTTTGCTATAATAAGTTCTTGCTCATTTACTCGATCTTACAAATATTTTCCACCTCCATTCTGCCTGATAGTTGCCCAGGACGGGTGTCATCTGACCAAAATTATCATTTAACAGGTCACGTCGCCATTCTCATTTGTATCAATGAGATCCTTTATTTAGAAACTATCACTTTACAAATATATCTAAGTGCTAAAGACAACAAATAAATTCAGCTTATTATAATTCCAAAAGTTGAAACAGTAAAAACATTTGCGATTTTTCTATGGGTACAAAATTAGTAATAAAAACAATTTGTTCGCAGTATACACATATTATAATTGACAAATATATAATAAATATTTATCAACAAATGTTAAAAACAATATCTTCCCTGGTTTATATGAACGGGATTTAACATGAACAAACATCACGATTTATTTATATAACGTTAAATGTAGCATGGTTAAAATAAACATGCACCTCACAAAAATTGAAATGAAAGATTAATCCTGACCGTAACAACTTCCGGCCACCTCACAGAAATTCATTAAATAGAAGAAGTGTTCAAACTCCCTTCATTCTACCCATTAAATTATTATATGAATATGGAAATTGTAACTTGATCCTATCTGTACAGTAGCATCAGTCTGTGCCCACGCATTCAGCTTACGATTCACATATTTCACATACACACCTGTGAGGAATGGTCCGAACTCGAAAGAACGTATGTTACCGGCCGATGGTGCGGCTTCTTAGTCATTACTTTAAAAATATAAACTAAGTGGCATAGAAGTTCAGAACACCCAGTAGTAATTAGTTTAATGCAATAAAGTTTTTTACACATGTGCATTAACCTCTTTGGTACCTCGAAAAATAAACTTACAATGTTGGTACTTTTTAACAGACTCACAAAAGGATATTGATATTTGCTGGGATAATTTCTTTAATATTATTTTCTTCAATGCCATAATCATATTAGAAAAAATTATTATAATACGATACAATTTGGTGGAGGAGAGGGAAATAATAGAATTTAACTGTCGTTATTTAAGTTCTAGGATGAAATTGGGGACATATAAATGTTGATTAATCTTCCGCTTCTTTGATTAAGATATGTCCTATTATTTCTGATAAGGCAGCTGAACTCGACATAAAGCAAACCAACTCTTAGGTCGACCTGGGGTCTTCTTTTCTGCGGTATCTGGTCTTGTGCTCATTTTGCACTTTTATCTTGGCCTAGCCTTTCTACTTGTTTTTTCCATTCTCATCTTCTTTAGATGTTATCTATATAACTACGGTCTTTCTCTTGCAATTCTTCTGTTATGGTACTGCTCTCTATTTGATGTTGCACTGTTGTTCGCTTTATCATTCTCAGCGTTTTGTTATCAGCGCTACGCATTTGTTGTTTCGTTCTGGATGTTTCCGATCCTCTCGTTTCAGTTATTTTATGATTTCATTCATTGTCATTTTGAAAAGAGTAGGGTTCAAGCTATTCCTTCTTATGTTTATTTCTTCTGTTAGTTTTTTGTTGTCTTTGATTCGTGTTACCTGCTATTATTTTGATATTTTACTATTCGAATGTATTAGTGTCCAGGTCATGTTTAGTATGTTTAGAGTTGTGAAAAAAACTTTATTTTCAAGTCACAACTTTTACATTAGTCGGACCGATTTTAATTAAATTTAGCTGTTTAAGAGACCGCTGGTGTTAAGAGTTATTGACAGCGCTAAAATGGTGCTACCTAAAGACTTAGAGCATGTACCTTCTGGAGATAGCCTGCATTGCACAAAAACGTGGCAAGGCTAGAAATAGAGAGCAATAGAGACAGTAACAGGCTATTTCACTTGGTGGGTGGAAGCAGCCAAAGAACAACATGCTGATCGTATTTCATTGGACGCAGCTCCCAACCGAGTGAAGTAGTCTCTATTGCGCTCTCCTTCTTTGATCTTACCACGACATTTGTACACTGCACGCTATCTCCAGAAGGTACAAGCTCTAAGCCTAGAGATGATAAAACTGTTATTGAAATTTTAATTTTCAGATGATACAGTGTGAGGCATATCCTGCAACAGTTTTCTGGCCGCGCGATTTAAAAAGTTGTATACAAAAAATTTCACCTAACACAATCAATTGGCAGACGCGAAGGAGTTAGAGGCTAATAAGGTGCAGAAACCTTTCAAATAAGTTTAAAAGTAAGAGAGATAAAAAAATATGATTTAGAGAAGAAATTTTTTTCATATAAATCAATTAAAAATACACAAATGATTTTTACCAAAACATGAAACACCACTATACTATTTGTTTAGAAAAAGGGATGAGCTAAGTAACTAGTTGGTACCTGCGGAATATCAGGAAATTATAAGATGGTATGATTTTTATTGAACAAGGAGTCAGTATGAAACTCATTACAGTATCTTTTTTACATCGTGCGGCAAGAATTCGTAGCAGATTTAACTCACCCTGTATATCCTCCCAAAAATTAAAAACTTTATCGTCATTACTAGCAGCATTTTCGAAAGCTGTCAATAGTTTTTAATAGCAGCTGTACCCAACGAACCGAAATTTGTCATTACGTCTACTTGGTTTTGCAAAATAAGAGAAATTAGCCGCCACAATGTTAATTTAACCTTTTAAAATCTTTAACTTGTCATAGTTCAGTTATTTTCGGACGGATTTTAATGTACGACATCCAGTTTTACTCAGAAATATCCACGATTTCAGAACCCTACCTAAATTTATGTTTAAATACAGAGCGACCCAAGAAAGTACCAGCAATGACTAGCATGATTTGAAGTTTGTCAAAGTTTAGAACTGATTTCTACATATTAAGTTAACACTCTTTCAGTTGTCTCTGAAGCAGGCTTGTCAATAATTCTAAACACCATCTTTTAAACAAGTCAAATTTAGTTAAAATCGGTCCATAAATAAAAAACTTTTAACATGAAAACACAATTTTTTTTTTGACAATCCTATATTCTAGCCTTATCCTATAAAACACTTATATTAAGCCTAGAATCCACATGAAGACTGGTTTGCACTTGGTTCCTTTTGCTGCCAATTGCCGTAATACGAAGATTGCGTCGATAGTCGATATATTTTGGCTAAAACCTTGCAGCTTGTCGCATATTTCTGTCTTGAGATTAAATTTTTGGCCTAGTATTTTTGTGAATACAGTGCTCAGTAATAACTCTCTGTAATTCTTGAAAGTATGAAATCCATTCATCCGGACTGAGTATTTTTTTAATTTCCCCATTTGCAATTTCCTTCCTATTTCGTAGCATTTTCCATACTTTCTTCTGTCCTCCATATAAATCGTACTCCATCTCAGTTCAGAAATTTTCCTTTAGTTCTTTCTTAGACTCATTGTATGTATCGAATTCTTTTATATTGCATGTATAATTTATGTTTCTCATCTGCCACCTGTTGTGTGTGCACTCCATACTGAACCCGTTCATGATAGTCTTTTCCTTTTGAGAATAGTATATATTTGGCATGTTTATCGTCTTCTTTGCCTTTCCTGGTATCCACTAGTGGACAGACGTCTATTCAGTTATTCTTTAAATCCATAATTATTCCTGGTTTTTCTTATTCTATGAATTTATCTTTCAGGTGGACGTTTCAGTTTTTCTCATTTGCATATCGTTTTCGGTGGGTAGATGCTCATAATGCTAGGAACGTTAAGATTGTTTATAGTAAGTAGGTTTCTAGCCTGGTTCATCAATCCCCCTCTTTGGTCCGAGCTTGGAACAGGTTACGTCAATCCACTCTGTCAACAGACACAGTTTTTTAATACAGTTGTCAATTCGTCTATATATAGAGTACGTATATTTAATATTTTAAAATATTATTATTAAGAAAAAAAGTTATTATCGATAATAGATCTGCATAGCGTGTAACCTAAAATGAAATTATGACATGTCATAATTTCATTTTTGCGTAAAAATAAAGTACATTTTTTACGATAAAATTAAAACAACGTAATTATTTTTATTAGATTTCTAGGATTAAATTAATTGGAAATAGGAATTAAATCAAACAAAAAATAATTAACCAACTTCAACAAGATGAAAGTTCTCAATTTGTCTGTGTCCATTCAAGTTGGAGTAATATGGAAACTTTCGTATTAGTAAAACTAAGAAAAAAGTTCAGGAGTTTAGTAGGTTTGTCAAAAACAAATTTTACTTAAAACTAAAGTAGGTAACTTTATTTTTGGCAACAGATACTGAAAATTGTTATGAAACACGTATCTCACTATATCACTAAAAAATGTCAAATTGTTCAATTTTAAAATTAATTAACTATTTCAAAAAAACACAAAAGTAACTTAACTAAAAAGCAAGAAATAATATTATTATTATTAATTAATTATAATTAAACACTTATTTTGAAGTTACTTTAAAGTCAAACAAAAAAAATTGTTTCAGTAATAAGATAAGTATAATTTCATAAGTTCTACTAACACAAAATTTTACTGAAATAAACTATTCTCGTGTGTTCAGTGTATTATAGCAAGATATCAGGCGTCTGCTGCAATAAATATAAAGAACGTGTAAGACTATATTGTGTTAACTAGTGTTAACTACAAGCCTCAGTCTGTTTTACTCGATATCTCTTAAAAGAGCATCCTGTCACTCACTAAACCAGGCAGTTTTGGTAGAGGAGAAAGAAAGAAATCTCTACAATATGATCAACAAGGCTTGATGTGTACCAATACGTTTATTGTACATTGCATATACTTATTCATTGTTTCAACTAGTGATATGTCGTTATTAATACTGCATGTTATGACTCATTTCTTGGATGTTAGCTACAGCTAGTTTCTTCACGATTCCTTTTCTTTAAATTTACTTTGTTCATTAAGATCTTAGTACTTATTGCCTTATTCTGCTCTATGGCTATCAATGCTGCTTAATGCGAAGTTTGCCTAAGTTTGGTTTCTCGGAAAATACTGTATTGTGATTCTGTTTTTCCTCGCTCCTAGAGTGTATACGTATGGCCACAAACACAAGGTGCATTCCATTGACCCGCTATCTATATCATTCATAGTTTTATTTAAAAATCTCTTCAGATGTAGTTTTGCATAAAATGCTCTTTAATAGTGTAAAATGTGTTTTTGCTCTATTAGTATCTTAGCACACCTTTCTTTCAAAGGTATATCCCACTACAAATGCAGCACTAATTGTGCACAGTATCAAAACGGTCTTACAGAGCTAGTTGTAGAAGCGCCTATCTTGAGGCGCTGTACCAGTTGGCCTTCTTCGTGTTCTTCTACCTTTTTTGTCCATATGCAACACACATGTATTAAGGTCATTGTAGTACAATTAACACACTGTAATTTCGCGGTAGGACAAATCAAAATCGCAAACATGGTGATGACTTTGATGACTTCGAATTCGAGGCATTTTGTTCCACTTAACACAAGTAGACTTAGTCACAGTTTCGTCACAAAAAACTAATAAACTAAACTTGGTTTTGTCGAAAAACTATTAAAGATAAAACCTTGCCATTGATCTAAATTCAAGTTCAAGAACTTATTTGGGGTGGAATACTTCTATCAAAACAATAAAGAAAACTTGGTACCTTGGTTGTTCTACAAGGAGATAAATGTTGTATTCCGAAATTAATTAATTTAGAGCAAAATCGAAGAAAAGTGAGCGATTGCACGTGAAAAGTTGTACTGGTTGAGTTAAGAGTGTGAAGCGGCCTAAATTTTGAAGAACTAGTAAGTACTACAGAGAATCGAGACGAATATATTATAGTGATCACCAACCTCCATTAAGGAAACAGCTCTCAAAGAAAACATCAATAAATATAATAACAACAAAACCAAAAGCTATATAGGACATGATATAATAATTTTTTAAAAATAACCATTGTCTATAAGACAGATCTCTTTATTGATCAAATATATTCTAAGCACTGAAAGAAAACGATTTGTAATAAAATTCATATAATTATTAACCTTTTAAGAACTTATAGTTTTACCCTTAGCAACAAACATCCAGGACTTATTCTTCTCTTGTTTTATAATTTTAAACGATCGTCATTCACTCCAAGATTCTCTAATACAGCGTCTAATTTCTATCCTGTATTAGCATCGAAGGTTAATATTTCCAACGAGACCCAATAGGTCTGATGTATTGGCCCCGTAGACACATTCGAAGGTACAGAATCACCCTCAAGTGATAATTGCGCCGCTCCTCAAGACGTTTGCTTCTGTTAAGTGTCTATACAATTTCCATATAGGGTTCATTCAAAACGTGCTTTGATAAATCTTTACAATGATTAAAGTAGTCCGTTTTAGTTCATGTTCACCGATAAGAATGGGAGAACGCTTTACGCGAATTAATAAGAAGATTTTATCGTTGAAATGTTGACGGGGAGATTGCGAAATGAAAAATTGTATCACCAGCACAGATATACAGAGATAATAATTAAATTGGTCGTGCTTTAGATCATCAAAAATTTATCTAGTATACGAGAAGTATAGCAGTCAACAAAAAAAGACTTGTATTTTCCTTAAGAGAAGTTATAGTAACGACTTATATTTGTAAAACTAGAAACATAGACTGATTATGTAATTATAAGTAAATAAGTATTCAAAAAGTACTGTCATACAAAATGCTTTCACTGCAGAGAATTGGTTCTTTTCTATCTATCACTTTTCAGTTCAGATTTTGACTGCATGTAGTGAACTTTTATCCACGGCAGTTGTCAATGAATAAATTGTGGGTTCTCTGCCTGTTTTATTGCCCTCTTTGGAACCGGGCGTTTAATTTCAAATGCTCGAGCATAGTACCGTCGAACACACACCCTTTGCGCGAGCCCAGAATCTGGATTTGCCCTTCAGGAATATAGTAAGGACATTTTCAGCTCCCATAATGGCTGTCTTCTCGTTGGGATAGCTTGGCTTTGGTTTGTTTCCGTTATTTTACCTTATTGGTAGTACAGTAACTGTCTTATTTGTGGTTCATGGCTCATTCTTTGCTATGATATACAGGGTGAGTTTTTTTTATGATCCGTATGGGGATCTCGGAAACTAGCGGGGATAGAGCAATGGTTAAATTGGGTAAGATTTGCAGTTTTACTGGCCCAATTTAATGACACTTTCGGATTTTTGTAAAAAGTCATGGCTTACTAGATATTTTGAAAAAACGAAATTCTGTCGATTTAGTCAAATCCCTCTAACTCCTTTGTTTTTGATTTTATAAAAAAAGTGTAAATATCAAAATTGAAGGGAATTGTATCCCGAATATGATTGCCATGTCCTCGTTTGCGTGACAGCTCTCGTTTTCGAGATATGACACAAACTTATCTTTTTTTGAATGAAACCATAATTGGCTATGACCTCAAAAAATCGGACATTTTAGAGCTTTTCAACGATATAATACTCGATATAGTTATTCATAAAAATAACGGAGTTATGGATGCTTTTCTCTCTTATTTTCACTTTTAACGTAGGTAGCCATGAAAAAGATTGTTTCCACTTTGACGTTTCCTCATTTCAAACTAATTCCATTAGTAATTCTGAACTGACAGTCGATATTGACACGTTTTCGTGATAAAATAGAATATTCTAACGCAGAAAAACTGAATATGGTGGAATGTTATATCATATGCCATAAAAATTCAGTTCGTGCAGCTGAGGAATATTTTCATAGATATTTTAATTGTCGTCAACCTGCTCTATGTACATTTAAGAGGCTTTACGATAGTTTACGCAGATATGGATCTTTTACTAAACCACCAAAGGAACGTAATCAAATTAACGAAGCAGCACAAATAAACGTTTTGGCAATGGTAAATCATAATCCATCTACATCAACTCGTGAGATTGCGGCAGAAGCTGGCACATCTGAACGAACTGTAGTTAAGATACTGAAAGCGCACAAGTTCCACCCGTACAAACTTTCAGTTTCTCAAACTTTGCATGCTGGTGAAGAGCATCGACGTATTTTGTTTTGTACATGGTTTAGAAACATGTGCCTTGACAATCCACTGTTTCCATTAAAGGTGTTATGGTCAGATGAAACTAGATTTACTAACTGCAGTATGTTCAATAGACACAATGAGCATATCTGGGCTAAAGAAAACCCTTTCCATGTAGAACAAAGACGACTCCAGATAAAATTCGGTTTTAATGTTTCTTGTGGTATCATAGGGTCTACTATTGTGGGGGCTTTTATCTATGACGAATCACTTACTGGGGAGCGCTACTTACATTTTTTGCAATACACTTTTCAAGACATGTTGCATAATTTTAATTTGAGAACTCGTTTAGAAATTGAGTGGTTCCAACATGATTGAGCACCTGCTCATAACTCGTTATTAGCAAGACAACACTTAGATAATATCTCTCCAAGCTCTTGGATAGGAAGAAATGACCCACGAGAATGGGCACCCCGGTCTCCCGATGTGGCAGTTATAGACGTCTATTTATGGGGTGTGCTAAAAAACAAAGTATACAAAAGAAAGTACGAGACAGTTGGTGACCTAAGGAAGGCGGTATTACAAGCAATTGAAGAAATTAATAGGCTGCCTGTGAGGAAAGCGGTAATGTCAATCTTAAAAAGATGCAATTTTTGTCTAAATAACGATGGTGGACTTTTCGAACATAAATTGTAACCATTATTAGTACTTTAATTTCTTAGTTTTTAGTAAGTACCTACTTATTTAGCTTTTTCGTTATATCTGATATACCTAATAAAAAAATCGTTCAATGTTTTTTGGAATAGTTATTAATAAATCAATCTATTTCATGGCTACCTACGTTAAAAGGAAAATAAGAGAGAAAAGCTTTCATAACTCCGTTATTTTTATGAATAACTATATCGAGTATTATATCGTTGAAAAGCTCTAAAATGTCCGATTTTTTGAGGTCATAACCAACTATGGTTTCCATTCAAAAAAAGATAAATTTGTATCATATCTCGAAAACAAGAGCTGTCACGTAAACGAGGACATGGCAATCATATTTAATTTGGATATTTACTACACTTGGTGCGTTCCCGCAATTTGTTTAGTGTATTGTTTTCAATTTGATTGAATTACTTTATTGATTTTTAAACTTCTGCACCTTTTCTAAAACATTCCGTCGCGCTAATGCTAATTGTAAGTGTGTTTTTGCGTGTAAAATATAGACAGTATTGTGATTCGTGGTTCGCATCCCAAGCTATTAGGACGCTTGGGAAGTTTTCGTGTTTGTGCACCGAACTGTTCGGACATTTTTTGATTCCGTCTGAAGAGACGCCGCTTATTGTTGTTTTTTTGCGTTACGAGTCGCGAGTTAGTAGCTCCGTTTGTAACGACCGCTAAACCGCTTTCAGTTTGTTTCTTTTGTGTTTACAAAAGCGCATCATTTGTTGTTAAACCCGCATTTTTTGTATGCTCAATCAATGAACACTACGTCGCTATTTTTTGTGTAACGTGTTGTCCAGATGAAGCTCTAAGAAAGAAAGAAGAACCAAGAAAACACCCTTTGCAGAGCTTCGACGTAAAAGGTCAGTGATTAACTTTTATTTGGTGAATTACTTTACGTGTTTATTGATTGTTCCGCTAAAGGTCCTTCGTCAATTATATACTTGCATTAAACCAGCATTGAACTAAAACCGCAACATCGAATTCATACATTTTTTTGAATATTATTCTCTCTATGGAATGTGCATCGAAGACATTCCATAACATTTGGTCCTTCGAGCCGGATGCAATTTGAGTTAATTTCGTGCAAAGTTTAATGATCAAAACATAGATTTTTCGTTGCAATTATTGTTGAAAACAGCATTGAATTTTCGTTTCTTTATTAGTTAGAAGAGAAAGCAAGTTCGGGATATTCACTCATTCCGTTGGAAATAAAACACAATTTTTTTGCCTCTTTAAAAACTTACAAGAGATCATTTCGATTGTTTTGGTTATTTTGCTAAATTGTTTTGAATTATTTGACATTTGGTCAGATATTTACGACTTCAACAGTAAAAAATTGTACATTTTTGGAATAGTATTTTGTTTTCGTTCTATCGTGTTAGATTTGTTCAGTGGCGTTACAGTGATTTTGATTTATTGTTAAGATGTCAAAAACCGCTGAAAATTTACGTAAATTTAAAAATCATCGACAATCGGAGTTTAAAAGATTAGAAGATATTTATTTTGCTGCCGAGAAAGCCTTAAGAGGTGACGACGTTGAATTGTTTTTTAGCATGATTGATATGATTGATTCAATCCATTCCGAATTTTTTAAACATCACAATTCCATTGTTGGATTAATTTCAGATGCAACCGATGATTTTGACTTTGAGGATGACATTCGCAATAAATTTGAAAAATTGTTTTATTCAATTAGGTCTATTTTTGCTAAACTGAAATTTGTTCAGAATTCTACGCCACAAAATATAGCTCGGGAACAGGAAAGTGTTGCTTTGCCGCGAATTGATTTGCCTTCATTTAGTGGAGACATATTGGAATTTGGTACTTTTATTGATTTGTTTGATTCATTAATTCACAATAATGAAAAACTCAGTACTATGCAGAAGTTCAAATTATTTGCAGTTAGCTTTAAAAGGGCCTGCTTTTGAGGTTATTAAGAATTTTAAACTAACACAAAACAATTACGTGAATGCTTATGAAACACTTTTGAAAAAATTCAAGCGAACTCGTTTAATCGCGGAGTCTCACTGGTCAGCTTTAGAACAATTCCCCCAACTAACTTCAGATAGCCCTTCAGAGGTTCGGAAGTTATTGGATGACTTCAGTGATAATTTGGAATCACTGAAGAATTTGGGTTTACCAGTAAATCAGTGGGATTTTTGTATCGTTCAGATGATGTTGAAACGAGTTCCATAGATTTTAGCCGCTAAATTTGAATTTTACCATGGTACGGTGACCGCTCAAGATGACTTTCCGATCCGCTCGGAAGTTGTTGATTTTTTGTCGAAGCATTGAGATGCCTTTGAACATGTTGAATTATCCCGCAAGGCAAAGCGAAGTGTTGACAAAAAGTTACCATTGAATTCAAAGCAACATTCTTCCCGGTTCACTACATCTTTGTTTGTCACTAAGAATAGAAAATGTTTAGTTTGTAAATCTGATCATGCGATTTACAAATGTTCTGAATTCTTGAACAAATCAGTATCCGCGCGGTTTAAGTTTGTTAAAGATTTTAGACTTTGTTTTAATTGCTTGAGCGATTCTCATCAGTCGAATCGCTGTAAATCTTTATCCACTTGCCGCAACTGCAAACAACGCCATCACACATTGCTTCATTTTGTAAATCGTGGTGATTCAGGCATTCGGTCTGAATCTAGTGCTCCCCCCGCAAACCTGGCTTCCACATCTGGTGGATCCAGTACCATTAATACTGTTGAAAGTCCCGAAACTTCTCTACCGCAGACTTCTTGTCATAGTTCACTTTTGTCATACAATTCAAATGTGTTGTTATCTACCGCTTTAGTTGAGGTATTAGATAAGCACGGTTCTTATCAAACTTTGCGATGTCTGCTAGATTCTGGTAGCATGACATCATTCATTGCGAGCAAGGCTGTGAAACGCCTTGGCTTCCGACCTACGCTCGCTTCGATTCAACTCAACGGGCTAGGTTCTATGCAGAGTCCCTCTTCTGAGGGCTCTCTTACCCTTTCTCTTCGCTCTATAGTAAAGCGTGAGTGCAATTTTGTTGTTGAGACTATTGTTTTACCCCACATTTGCAATGATTTGCCTGTTGCGCCCATTAACATGGCTAATATGACATATCTAACCAATTTGAAACTTGCTGATCCTGGTTTCAATAGCACAGGCGCTATTGACCTTTTGTTAGGTGCCGATATATTTTCTCAAATTTTGTTGGATTGACGTCTTCTGGGAAAGGAAGGTGTTCTTGATGCTATTAACACTGTGTTTGGTTACATCCTTATGGGTAGAGTGTCTTCGAGTTCTGTTAACTCTCACTCTCAGTCGGCCATAAACCCAACTTCGCTTTTTTGTAAAATTGAAGATGTAGTATCATTAGATGATTCACTCCAAAGGTTCTGGACAATTGAAGATGTTCCTACCGCACTGGTTCAGTCCCCTGATGATCTTATCTGCGAAAAAATATTTTCCGAGGAATGCAGGAGATTGGATTCAGGTAGATTCGTTGTGCCTCTTCCTTTTCGAAATACATTTCCTGCTTTTGATGGAATGTATAATCTCGTCGTACAACGTTTCTACTCTTTAGAAAGACGTCTTCTACAGCAACCAGATCTCTACAAACAATATTGTGATTTTCTCAAAGAGTATTTGGAGCTGGATCATATGGAGTTGGTTCCTGATCCATCTACTGCTTCTGATTGTTACTACATACCGCATCATTGTGTTTTGAAACCTGATAGTAGCACAACCAAACTTCGTGTAGTGTTTAATGCATCCGCTAAGATACCTCATCGGTTATCTTTGAATGATTGTTTATTTATCGGTCCCAAATTGCAGCAAGACATTATCGCTATTTTGTTGAATTTTCGATTTCATCCTGTAGTGTTCACTGCAGACATCAAAATGATGTATAGACAGATTTTGATTGCCCCAGAACATCAAAATTATCAGCGAATCATTTGGCGTTTTTCTCCGCAAGATCCAGTTGCAGTCTATAGGCTCAAGACTGTCACTTATGGAGTTTCATCCGCACCCTTTTTGGCTATCCGCACTTTAAATCAGTTGGCTGATGAAGAAGACCGCTCTTTGCCATCAACAGCCGCTATTATTCGATCGTCCACATACGTAGATGATATCATTGCTGGAAGTTCATCATTTGAAAAGGCTCAAACATTGCAGTTAGAAATTATTGAACTCTTAAGACGAGGAGGATTTGAGCTTCGCGAGTGGTCCAGTAATGATTCACGATTGTTGCTACACCTCCCTGAGGAATATTTGTCGATGAATCCATACTCTTTTGAATCTGATAATCCCTTAAAAGTTTTAGGTTTGCATTGGAATCCATCCTCTGACTCCTTTTTCTTTACTAGTCTACCACATGTTGATAACTCTTGTACTAAACGCATACTTCTGTCCACTTTGACCAGAATCTTTGATCCATTAGGAATTATCTCACCTGTAACGTTCTTTGTTAAACACTTGATTCAAAGATTATGGAGTTCGAAATTGTCTTGGGATGAAACCCCGCCTGCTCACATTGTTTCGTTATGGTCAAAATTCATAGGTGATCTTCCCTCCTTACAGAATTTAGTTTTGCCTCGCCTGCTTGCTATAGAAAACTTTTCTAGTTGTGAACTTCACGCATTTGGTGATGCTTCTGAGAAAGGTTATGCCGCTGTTGTTTATTTTGTGTTCGAAACCGCATCTGGATTTCGTCAAAGTTTTTTTGTGTTGTCTAAATCGAAAGTTGCCCCTTTGAAAACTTTGTCACTTCCCAGATTGGAACTGTGTGCTTCAGTTCTTACCGCTAAGTTGGCTCATTATGTTTATGAGCAATTCAATAGTCGTTTGTTGTTCAAGGTGATTCGTTGCTGGGCAGATTCCACGGTAGTCCTTTCATGGCTTAGTTCTTCCCCGCACCGTTGGAAGACATTTGTCAGTAATCGAGTTGCTTACATTCAGGAAAAATTTCCTTCTTCGCATTGATTTTACATCCAATCTTGTGATAACCCCGCTGACTTGGGTTCCCGCGGTACTTTGCCATCAGAGTTGTTAGGCAATACACTTTGGTGGAAAGGCCCACAATTGTTGATTACCGCTTGTTTGCCACATGCTTGCTCAGACTCAAGCATGTCACCGCTAGTTATGACTGAAGCCCGTATAGTCACCGCTTCACCAAATTTATTTGGTACTTTGTTAGAAGAACATTCTTCTATTTATCGCATTACCCGCATTATAGCTCATATTTCTCGCTTTGTTGATAACGCCCGCAATCCAGACCGTAGTGGCTCTGGATCATTTTTGGCTGCTGAGTTATATCAGGCTCAGCTTCGCATTGTTCGCTATGTTCAAGATCAATATTTTTCTAAAGAGATTTCCCTTCTTCGAGAACGAAAACTTTTGCCCAAATCGCTTCGTAAACTTTCGCCGTTTCTTGATGAACAGGGAACTCTTAGAGTTGGTAGTAGATTGGCTAATGCTCCATTGCCGTTGGATACTAAATGTCCCGCACTGCTACCAAGTAAAAGTCGTTTGACTAATCTAATTGTCGAAGATTGTCATGTCACCAATCTTCACGCAGGAATCCAAACCGTTCAATTTCTTTTGCAGCAACGATTTTGGATTCTATCCGCAAAGAAAGTAATTCGTAGTGTTAAAGCTCACTTAAGACGTGTCGTTGGAGATCAAATCCTAACCTACGAAGAACTTTCTACTGAATTTGCACAGGTCGAAGCAGTTTTAAACTCGCGACCTATAACCCCTTGGAGCAACGATCCATCGGATTTTACCGCCTTGAGTCCTGGAATGTTTCTTACCATGGAACCTTTAACAGCACCTCCTGAATCTGATTTCCTATCTGTCCCATCTAATCGTCTCAACAGATGGCAGTTACTGAGTCGTTTGCATCAGGCATTCTGGAAACGTTGGTCGCAAGAATATTTACATACTCTTCATCAACGGAGTAAATGGACTGATCCCTCGGAGGTTGTTAAGCCAGGTACTCTTGTTATTTTGAAGCAAGACACTTCACCTCCTTTGAATTGGCCATTAGGGCGCATTATTGACGTACATCCTGGAGGTGATGGTGTTGTACGCGTTGGTACAGTTAGAACTGCAAGTGGTACTTGGAAGCGACCTCTTGTAAAGCTTTGTCCACTGCCAGTGGACCCTTAGTTTTGAAATAAGTAATTCAAGGCTGGCGGAATAGTGCGTTCCCGCAGTTTGTTTAGTGTATTGTTTTCAATTTGATTGAATTACTTCATTGATTTTTAAACTTCTGCACCTTTTCTAAAACATTCCGTCGCGCTAATGCTAATTGTAAGTGTGTTTTTGAGTGTAAAATATAGACAGTATTGTGATTTGTGGTTCGCATCCCGAGCTATTAGGACGCTTGGGAAGTTTTCGTGTTTGTGCTCCGAACTGTTCGGACATTTTTTGATTCCGTCTGAAGAGACGCCGCTTATTGTTGTTTTTTTGCGTTACGAGTCGCGAGTTAGTAGCTCCGTTTGTAACGACCGCTAAACCGCTTTCAGTTTGTTTCTTTTGTGTTTACAAAAGCGCATCATTTGTTGTTTAACCCGCATTTTTTGTATGCTCAATCAATGAACATTACGTCGCTATTTTTTGTGTAACGTGTTGTCCAGATGAAGCTCTAAGAAACTGTTCCTGTTCACCGGGCTAGCCTCTGAAAAAAGAAGAACCAAGAAAACACCCTTTGCAGAGCTTCGACGTAAAAGGTCAGTGATTAACTTTTATTTGGTGAATTACTTTACATGTTTATTGATTGTTCCGCTAAAGGTCCTTCGTCAATTATATACTTGCATTGAACCAGCATTGAACTAAAATCGCAACATCTAATTCATACATTTTTTTGAATATTATTCTCTCTATGGAATGTGCATCGAAGACATTCCATAACAACACTTTTTTTATAAAATCAAAACCAAAGGAGCTAGAGGGATTTGACTAAATCGACAGAATTTCGTTTTTTCAAAATATTTAGTAAGCCATGACTGTTTACAAAAATCCGAAAGTGTCATTAAATTGGGCCAGTAAAACTGCAAATCTTTCCCATTTTAACCATTGCTCTATCTCCGCTAGTTTTCGAGATCCCCATACTGATCATCAAAAAAAAACTCACCCTGTATAGCGCATTCGACCCTTCTATGGGCGTGCACGTTGTCTTCGATTATTTTGGTGGGTGTGTATTCTTCTTGTCTTCTCTTTGCTAGATAAGGTTGATTTTCCCCAGGTACCGTTGTTGTCTCCTGAGAAAAATAATATTATGTATTTCCTTTTATACTCACCTCTCTTCTACCTCTGGGCTTATGATCACCTTCTACTTCGCTAAGGCAGAGCTGGCTCTTAGGCCGTTTGTATCTGCTAATAAATTTGGGGTCATAGTCGATTAGCTGTCATAGATGAAGGTTTGGGTGCTGTTCCAGTTTGGCGTAAGCCTCTCTGGTCCTTCTCGTCAATTCTGCAAGTACTGGTTGGTGTCGTAAATCATCGTGTACGACTGCGAGGCGTAGGCATAGGTTCTCCTGCCTTTGGATGGCCTGATGTTATTGTTGATGTATCTCTATACTAATGAAACGTACGTCAACATTGGCAAGATGACTGGCTTGATAAGAGTAAGCTTGTTTAAGAGTCCTAGCTTGCTTGCTCTTTCTATTAGGGAGTAAAATCTGGCACGGGCAGCCCGGACTTCCGTCGAACGATGGAGCATTGGCATTTAATCCTGTCCTTGAGGGGCTAACGTGTACTGTTTGGCTAATGACAATCGAGGGTGCAGGAACTGCGAGCCTCACCGATGGCTTTAGCCTTGTGCGTAGAAGAACAGAATCTCATTCCAAGATAGAGGATTCTTAAACTATCAAACGAATTCATCGCGTTGTCATCGATACCTATTAAGCGTCAATGAAAAATTTGAAATCAGAGGCCGAACCACCTATATCGTACAATTTACCCATAATTAATAAACCCAGTGTTTATCTTCGGCTCATTACTATGTTTATCACCAGCATACATTTTTAACCCTCTTGCATTTTTGGGTGCTGTCACTTTACATGATTTTTGTGATCTCGAATTCATTGTGAACATATTCAAATTTAACCAACTTTCTCGAACTGAATTCAATGCTAAGATCATCCAGATATAATGTCACCGAAAGTCATAACTGAGCCAATGGAGGACCCGTTATATCCATCTACATGGTAATTGACATTTCGGGAAAAATCTACTGATTTCTGTATTAGTGGCATGGGGCCATGGAAAACACTTGAACGTCAAAAACATAAATAAGTGTTCCGGGACATTTTGTTTACTTATGAAAGAAATTTCAGTCGTCGACATTTTTTTTATTTTATAAATGCACACATTTCATAAATGACAATTGTGGGATAAAACATTTGGTTCAGGCAGGATGGTACCCCACCACATTTCTGTAGAACAGTTCTAGATTACTTTAATAATCAATTTCTACAACGTTGAAATAGCCTAGATGGCCAGTATACAAACAAGTTCCTCAAACTTCAACTTGATGGCATTTTACTTTTGAGATTTTCTGAAATCTATAGCTTATACGAAAAAGAAAATTTTTGTGCTGAACATTGGCGAAAAATTACTTTAGTACTAATAAACATGTGTACCTTTACCAAGAATAACTGTATTTTCAACAATTTCTGTAACTGTTTTGCGCAAATTTTAAGTAATATCATTTGAGAGAATTCATTAAAAATACTAGATCACTTGTTCATTTAAATTTAAAACTTATTATCGCCATATCTCATAAGCAGCGAAAAGAAATATGTACGTCTATTTCGTGTAGATATGATTAAAAATTATTTTTAGATTTAATTTTCCAAAAATATGGTTAATAAAATAATAAGATTTGAGTGTCCCGTGTAGGCTAGACTGAAATTGATGATTGATGATTAATATTTACAAAAAACACTGAAGCTGTACAATATTTTCCTCAGTAGAATTTCATTTATTGTACTGCACCTTCTTTAATTAGTGTAGGGAACTTAGCATTATTTTAAAATCATTTTTGCAAAAAAATTCCAGAGGTGTTTGAATGGTTTTTCATAACTCAAAAAAAGTTTTGTCAACACATTTTTACTTTTGTGTTTAAAATAGCAAAAACCCTAATTTTGGCAGTTTTTGTGACTTCTCAGCAACAGAATAAAAATTTCAAGTATCAAAGGTAAGTGTGTTGTATGCGCATTTTTAGAACCTACTAAATGAGATGCTGATCCATATGATTGGTTAATTAATATATAAATGAGTTATTCGCGAAAAATGTGAAAAAAGGCGCATTATTCAATCACTCGTAACTCTGATCTAAAAAAATTTAGAACGATAAAAATTGGCAAAAAGATTCATTTGCCTATCGAAAATAACTGTTCAAAATTTCAACTTCATGGCTTTGAAGATTTTCTCACAAATGTAATTTTTTTTGAGTGCTCGTTATTTTTGGTGATGCTTACAACGCTCTTTTGGGTTTGTTATATTGTCTGCAAATTTAATTTGAAATTCTGCATTTTGGTATTCGGCAAATATTAGTAGAGGAGGATCCTGATTTCCCCTCAGGGTAGAGTAAAAATAGCATGTCATCGAATTTACATGACGTTTAAAATGCTTTTTCCAAGCAAATTACATTATATACGGGGGTAAATCAAATATAAACGGTAATTTTGCTATTCTGTTTAGAATGCACTTTCGAACTAGATTATGTTGTTTGGAGTAGATGGGCACTGGGGAACCAGCAGGGTAAGGGCACATGCTTGACTTTGTGGTCAATACCTATTTTAACCAGTAAAAGCGTTAAAGCCTCAGAAATTCTAACTCATTTGAAGGCACAGTTTGGGGATAGTACACTGTCTCAAAATCGTGTGTATATGTGAGTGAGAAAATTTAAGGGTGTACAAGAATGATAACCATGATCGACGCACAAGGACAAGCCTTGCAGCTGACAATGCTAATAGTGTTCGACAGCTTATTGAACGTGACCGCCGATTAACCTTGGAAGAATTTCCTCAGAATTGGGTGTCAGCTATAGAAGTGTTCAGTCAATTATGATTGATGAACTGGGTTGTTGACTGTAAACCAAACATCGTTGAACGACTTCTAAATAGATTTCAGCGAGAAGGGAAGGTCTTTTTGAATCGAAAAAAGAATAAAATTCAAAAGTCGCCTCTCATCTGGAAAGGTCCTTGCCAAGTTTTTTTTGACTCTAAGGAAATTTACTGATCGATTTTCTACATGCCCAACGTACAGTGAATGTGGAATACTAATGCCAGTTGTTACGGTTGGCAAAAGCCGCGTATTTGAAACAAAAATCAAAGAATACACTGCAAGAAATGGACTGAGAAGAAGAATGAAGAAGTCGAGGAGCACATGCGCAGTTGGCTTGCAACTCGCTCTCAAACATTCTATGAACAGAGAATACTGAAACTCCCAACTCTCGGTGGAAAATGTGTGTAGATCAGATAGAAAATCAAAGTCAACAATATAATTAATTAATATTAATGCTTAGTTACGAATACTTTAAAATAGTATTCATTTCGCAGCGCTGTAAAACCTTAATTAGTGAACAAATTTAAAAAGTCTATATGGAAAATTATTTTTTAAAACACCATGTATAAATATGGTCTCATGTCATTTTTTTGTAAAATAATTTAAAAAAATGTTATATTGACAAATAGAATTTTTTTTCTCAAATTTTTATTGACTTTCGCTTATAACTCTTATTTATGGTTGTCCCATTAAGAGTTACTAGGCAAAAGTTGTAGAAAATTTTATTTGCAACAAAAAATATTAATTCCGAATACCAAAATACAGGCTTTCAAACTGATTTTACATACAATAAAACAAAACCACAAGAAAATATATTAATTAATATGTTCCTTTCAGATGGTTAAAATATTAATTTAGCTCAAAATGGGAGCTTGTAAACTTCAAATAAAATCAAAAGCCCTGGAAAAATCAGATTTGCAGGAAAACCTTCTGACCTGTAAATGTGATATTCTTACCAGTTACTTACCTCGTAGAAATGAAAGATTCTGCCGAGTTTAAAAATTTCAGTGTATCTTATACAATAACTATGGACGATTGAATATTGCGTATTTTTTACAGTTTTTTCCAAATAACTCAATAACTAATTATCCAATCGGCTATATGAACCTATCATTTAGTCGCAATTGAAATTACGTACAAAACAAACTTACTTTCAACACTAGAAAAGAATTTTTCATTCAGTTGCTGAAAAAATACAAAAACTGCTAAAATTGCTATTTTTGCAACTTTAAACACTTCGTATAATTAATTAAGGAATAAAAATTTGTTAACGACAGTTTTTATGTGTTATGTTATAACATTCTTCAAGAAAAGCCAATCAAACAACTGTGAATTTTTTTTGCAATTGAAAATACTAAGTTTCCTAGAGTAAATGTCAAGATTTGAAGTTTTAAATTGGTGTAAATCATAATATTTTTATGAAGGAATTTGCTGTTTCTGTGTTTTCCTTTTCTAGCGGACCGTATATCCCAAAATCATTCTGAGTTTAAGATAAATTGTCATAAAATATGCTATACATCTGCCGATAATTTCGACTCTAGATTAAAAACGAAAAATAAATGTATCTAATAGGTATACATAAGAAAAATCTTAATTGTTTAGGTGGTCCTCTCTCAACAAATTATTCACTGAAATATTGTTAATAATATGTTTTGAGTGTTCTAAGATTCCCATTGCGAATTTAATCTCACGTTGAACTTACCTGACATGTCAGCATAAAATTTGAAAGTAAGTTCGGTCGTATATTACCAAGATGGCTTACAGATAATGGCTACTTATGTTTTACAGCCTCTGAAAAGCGCGTCCATAAATATATCCATGCCAGGACGTGCCCATTAAATTATTAAGGTCCGATTTATAACCACATGACAGTGTATTAGGGAAAAACAATAACGATATTTCATTAACCTGTCTAGCTCGATCGTAAACAATAAAGTGTATTGAAATTTTCGTCGAATGCAAAACTTCCTATGGAAATCAACAAAGTATGAAGAGGAGGTAGCTGATATTCTTGCCTTTTTTACGGTGTGTCTTATCGGTGAGAAAAATTTCTCAGGGGACATTTTAAAATTTTATGAAAACATTTCTCACACGAACAATTGGCAAGATCGAGACCTTTTGTTTACTTTGAAAGCTTTACTGTTAAGTATAAACTGCTGGTGTGTTTTCTTAATTTAGATATAAGCGAGAATTTTCCATAAAACTCACCTAATTTTTTTGAAACATTTCTGTGAACATATTTTAATCAATTCAGTTTTCGAGTAACACTTGGATGGCCCAATCGTGATTCATAAAATCTATTATTTAGTCAACAACAGTTATTGACGTGCATTATTATTTAGCAAGTGTTTCTCTAACCTATTCCAAATGATATGAAGGAAATTGTGTTGCATATTATACATCATATGGTAATTTTTTTCAATTATATGATTATGTCTGAACTATCAAGAGATATTATAAACAAATAAGTAAAAATCACAATGGTTCATTTTTACAAACTTTTTTGAAATGATTTATTTAATTATGAACTTTCTTCTAGTAGAATTTTCATAATCCTATTTCCATACCTCATTTCATTCTTTTTACGATTTTCATGTTTTTTTTTACATTGGGTAGATAATTTAAGTAACTCTTACTTCAGTATATTCACTTCAGTGTATTTCATGAGCTATTATTGCATTGTAAAATTCCCTTTTAACAATACTATTTCATTGTATTATTTATCTTAGAGTTTTCTGTATTAAGACAAACCGTTAACATAATCGCATGTCCACTTCATGGTTTAATATTTCAAATGAATTGATTTTATCAATACATACATAGGCTGAATTAGTACTCACTGTCAAGTTTTTTTATCAGCAAAAATAAATTTACATCAGTTCCAGAATAAATTTCCAAAATTTTCCGTTTTACTTATTTATATATTTCAAAACTTCACTAAGTTTGTCATGCAAACGTTATTTCCCTGAGATTTTTAATTTTAGTTAATGAATTATTTATTAATTAAGTATGGAAATTTACAAAGTAGGTACTCCAACATGATTTCATAAAAAGATTGTAAACCAAACCAAAAATATGTAATTGCTGAAGTCGAACTGAAGGTTATTCAAAACTCATTTCACACTAGCACACCGTACATAAAAAATATTTTTAGTATAAGTCTTCTTCTTCTTCTTTCGGTTTTTACCCTCCTGGGTTTACCGTTTTTAGTTTCCACAAGTCTCTATTTTTCCAATCTCCCATTTCTAGTTCCTTTTCAAACATCACGTTTTTTTATATATTTTTCCCAAGTCAAAATAGTTCGGCCTCTTTTACTTTTCCCTTTGGCGACCATTCTATAATTTTTTTTGTCATTGGAGTGCTTGATTTTCCAGTATCTTTGTTATATACTGATTTGCTCTCATTCTCTGTCAGATATCTTGGGTTTTTAATTTGTCCTGCATTGTAACCCTTAAACATCTCCTCATATAATCCAGTTCTACGGTTCTTATCTTCTCTAGAACTGCTGTTGTTATTGGCAACATCTCGGCGCCGTAGAGTATAATATTTTCCACAATGTTATGTTTATTTGTACCCTAGCTAAAATTCTCAGTCCATAGCAAACCATATAGAGTTTTTGTCGCCATTTTCCCCATACCTATCCTCGTTGGGATCTCTTTCTCGCAGGTGCCAGAAGAACTTGTTGTTCCAAGGTATTTAAGAACATTGCACCATTTTATCTGTTGCTGTTGGCCATCTATTTCTGAGTTATCTGCAGCCCCCCCCCATGCACATAAATTCTGTTTTTTAGAAGTTGATCTTCAGGCCCCATTTCTGATATTCCTCTCGTAGTTTCCTCAACATAGAATTCATGTTTTCACGATCTTGGGCAAATACGACTTGATCATCGACGTATAATAAGAAAAACAATGTAGGATTTTCTATTTTAAGTCCCATATCCACGCATTGACAGTAGCAGGATTCCAGGCATTGTTCAATTCATATATTGAAGAGCAACGGTGATAAAGTACACCCTTGTTTCAAGCCGTTATTTAATACGATGGGTTTTGTGTACTGGTTTCCAATTTTTATTCTGCTTTCGTTGTTCTTATAAGTTTTTTATTTATATTATTCCATTTTTCTCCTAAATCCAGTCTTCGCATTGCTTACCAGACCTTACATCTTGGTACATTATCATATGCATTTTTCAGGTCTATAAGGATCATGTGTGTTTCTATTGATTTCTCTCTGTTTTTTTTTTCTATTACTTGTCTAATGCAATGAATATTGTCTAAACATGATGTTTCTTTTCAGAAACCACTTTGTTCTTCCCCAAGGTTTACACCCTCGTTTTCTATTTTTTTCTTGATCGTACTTGCAAATAATCTGACTATAGATCGTATTACCGCTATTCCTTTATAGTTTGAGTTCCGTTCACACTCCTCCACTACTCTAAGTCTAACTTTAGGAATATCGCGAGATTGAGTTTTGTACACCACAGTTTTTAGATGTCCCCATAAAACAAGTCAAGAGGCGGTAGGTGGAGTGATCCTGATGGCCATTCTAAAGCGCCCCTTCTTTCAATCCATGTATCTAGAAATGTCTTATTAAGGCAATTTTGTACAGGCAAGGCATAATGTGGAGGTGCTCCGTCCTGTTGAAAAAATAAGTTTTCTTCATCTACAAACAAGGTTCCATCTTGGTCTGTTTGGTTTCCTGAATTCGGTTATAAGGGCATTTAAGACATTTTCTAATAAGTTCAAATACAATTTCCCAGTTATATTTTCTTCCACGAATAAAGGACCACTAATTTTATTTGCGAGGATTCCGGCCCATACGTTTATTTTCTGAGGATGTTGGTTGTGCTCTTCCCGAAAAAACTGGTGGATTGGTATTGTCCAAGTATCTACAGCTATATTCATTGACACATCCGTTAAAAAACCTGTTTTGTCAGAAAAACAAATATTTTAAACAAATTTAGGCTCTGAATTTCCCTTTGAGTTATTAAATCGTGAAATTCTAACCTTCTGCCATAATCAGCCTCAGCAAGCTGTTGGAAAAGTTGTATTTTGTAGGGAAAGAATTTATTTAGGCGTAACTTTTTATGCACAGAGCCGACCAAAATATTGTTAAACTGGAGACTTTTGGTATTGATGTTTGAGAATCCATAGCAAAATGACCTAAAGTCTCAACCTGTGCAGTTTCAGTTAAAAACTCTACGATTTTTGACAATTTTATTGTACACACTTCCAGTTTCCTGAAATTTATGAACTAAATCCAACACATACTGATATTTTTATCGGGATAAAAATATTAAGTCTCTGATGAAAAACATGAGCAGTTCTGCGTGCACAGCGTTGTTCTTCCCCATAAATAAATATTATTTCAATTTTTGACAGAAATTTGATGGTCAATATATAACGAAATCACTACTAACAATAAGTTGTTTACATTTACAGTCACAAATTTCTTTGGCAAAAACAATTAAGGATGTTTTCTCACTTGTTTATCTCGGTATTTAAACTCATGCTTTTTTCAATTACAATTCAAAATTTCTAATTTTTTACGGTTTCTAAGTCATTACTCTGTAAAAAATAATCTCATTTAAAAAAATGATGTGTCAAAAGATTGGCAAAAAGGACCTTTAAAAAGAGGTATCACATGATACCCCTGATACCCCTTTGTATTTAAACTTGTAGAAGTGATATTTACCCCCGCTTAGGGGTTGAAACTGCAGGGTGACCGATAAGTGTAAAATGTGTCCCACCGTAAATATAAATTAACGTGTATTTCTTATCTTTTTTTTAAGATATTTTAAAAGTTATTTTGGGTGCCTAGTTTTGAAATCAATGCCCTGTATATAAGTATATGCAGCATATATAAAGCATTCGTTTAGCACTACCGATTTATTACGATTCTTCATGTTGGAGATATTAGAATTAAATACTAATAATTTGAATAAAGTAATAAATACAATGTCCTAAAACAAAAAATGACATTTTAACATTGTTACCTTTTAAACATATTTCAGTGAAAATAACAACCATCGGAATCTTAATTACTCACCGAAAAATACATTCGGTATTTTTATTACTTGTATCTCTATTTTGAACAAGATGCTTTCTCTTAATTTTTAATTACTGCAGATCCAGTAAATACAGAATTACAACATTTTCTGAAGAAATTCAATTGTTTTCTCTTCATTCTTGTTCTGAAAAACTGCATTTACTTCAAAAATTACATTTAACTAATTATACTTTTAAGTGGAGTAAAAAGGGCAGATAGTAATTTTAAACAGTCATAATTATTATTTTGGAAACAATTTATACCTTGTTATGAAACAAGTCTTTAGATACTCGCAGATTCCTTCTATATGCTCGTTTTAGCTCTCTAACCACTTGCCACGAAGAGTTGCCTGCAGTTATTTGGAAACCAGCACCATTAATTTACCTTAATTATGGACATTAAAAGGTGTTATTATGTCGTTTTGTTTTTGCGGCGGAACCCTCACATCGAAATTGGCGTATAATGTGGGAAATAGAATCACCGGCTAATTTTTTTGATGTCAAAACAGTCATCCCAAGGCATCAATTTGTCAGTTTAGAAAGTAAAAAAAACGAAGCCGACAAAGAAAACTGGGAGAAAGTTGACACGCGATGGTGTGGCCTTATCACTCTTTTGGTCTATTTTTATCTGTATTGTAGATTTTAGGGTATTTATTAAATTAAAAGAAATATTTTTTCGTCCATATGATTCTAAAGATTATTTATTGATAAGAATCAACGGGAATAAATGCTCGTTTACAGAAAAGTATATATATATTCCTGAATGATTTTGATAGATGAAACATAAAAACAAAGTTGTAATAATCAGTAGCAGTCTATAACTTTATTAAACATTTAAATATGGTGAAGTTCTCATAACAAAACCAAAATATGGAATATTGAGAATACTTCGAAAACAACGGATAAATTGATTGAAGAAACAATAGTATATTGTTTTATAAGGAACAAAAATAGAACATGTTTACTCAAAGTAATATATGATAGAGCCACAAAATCCTCTGATTTACGATTAAAATCGCCAGTGCTAAATTCCTGGCTAAATGTTTTTTATAAGGGTCAATGTTTTCCTTTTTAAATATTTTTTAACGGAATGGTGAGAGATATCGTGGTCTAAATCCAACTGAGTAACACAAATACATCAAAGTTTTTTCTCCATCAGTTTACAGTCTTCAAACATTCTTCTTTAATACTGCCTGTTCTAAGAATTTTTTTTATTAATGTGTTAACACCCGTCTGTATTATTCTAGACCAAATGGGATATATTTCCTTAAAGAAGTCAAAAACTAGTGTTCTTGTTTTTCTGCGGTCGCCCTAACCAAAAATTAAGATTTGTATCTTTTCTTTTCCACTTGAAGCCACCATTCTGTAAGTTTAATTATGTTGGAAATCAAACAGATCTTACTGCCAAACGTTTTGATCATTACCCTAGTTAACGTACGAATAGGATGTTGCTAATGTGATACATGAATGGTTAAAAAGAGGTCAATATAAAATTTTAATGAACCCCAAAATTGTTTTTTAACAACATAAATTTGTAATTTGTAGAGACAAATGCATAAAATATACACTACTGAATTAGTTTCTGAGTATTTGAATCTGCAAACATATAGAAGATGTTCCTTTACAAGTAAAAATGTTAGTATTCTTTCAGACTCACCCTGTACAGTAACATCTACCCCCCTACCCACTGCAATGATATGCTCCTTTTCAAGCAAAAATGTATTAGCAATTTTGGAAATATTCGCAATATTCAGACTTTTTTACCCCTTTAAGAAAGGGCAAAAACATTTGAAAAATTCCTTAAACTACGTTCTACTTATAGTACCGAGGGTGAACTAAACTGGTGTATAAACTAATCCGTTCTGGTAACCACTGCTTCTACTATTTCTGAAATCTCATCTTAAAACTCTCTACCAAAATTTCAATTGGTACCCTACAAAGCTACTTTTATTGAAGAGCTCTTCTTTAAGGAAAATTTAATTAAAATCTATTATTTTATTATCAGATAAATGCTGAATATGATTTCCATTATTTTGGACACAATAATAAAGCCTATCTTGTTATTCTTGACAGAGATTTGCAAATATTTCACTGATTGCGTTTTAAAAACAACCGAACAAAATCGAGGGACGTTAGGTCTATTCAATGGACCTAGACTAGATAATGCAGTGGTGTATCATCTTCCTGGAAACGTAATAAATCGTCGCCCAAGAACGGATTTCCGTTTAAATCGATCTGATTGGCTAATTCGTAAACTAAAAGAACCTAGTTAGACCTATCTAATATGTCCGCATATATTTAGTCATTTAATTTTAGATGTACAAGGCCAAAGATTAATTTTCTGTAGATATGACCTCTAAATTCGTGTGATTTTCCATTAGGTAAATAAAGCATATATTTTTAACTAATCTAGATTTTGTAATAATTCACTCAGCGATAATTTCACAGAATTCAATTGTTCTATCCAAATCCCAAGAGACAAGTTCCTGAAGGTTATGGATTTTATAAGGATGAAACTTAGTCAACTTCAGAACATTCTTTATGGTTTTGCCTGATATTCCTATTGCTACAGCGAGTCAACAAGGTTGAATTGAATGCAGATTGGCACAGAGAGTCAACTTGTGTTGCTGCGTCAAGTAGTCTGAGTTGATTACTTTGTTGTTTCCAATATATCGAGTTTCTGACAAAGTTACAAAGCAAATGTGCACATGGCTTACGGGTTTCTCGGGATGTCTCTCGTTAAAAACTGGAGCTGTGCATAGAAAAGTAACCAAAATTTAACATCATTTTCACATGCTCAGCTAAGTTATAACCCATTATTGTTTTCGATGTTGTTATTTGCAGCTAACACAACCACGCAAAACTTTAAACCTGGACTGGTGAACACCAAAAAATGGTATAAAAAAAAATAACAATTTCGACTCTCAGTTTACTTACTACGAGAAACTTACGGAGAGGCAAAAACATTTTTAAAATATCTAAGAACTTAGGGATTGTTGTCACGAAATGATAGGACTTATTTTCATTATTTGTTACGTTAATAATAACTCAATTAAGTACAATAAAATAATAAATTTTAATAAAACTTTCCTAACCAAAAGTAGGGTATCACTGAAAAGCAATTTTTGGCAGCTTTAAGATGGCGTGTCACATGAGGGTTGCCATTTAACATTACTGGTTGGGATTGAGGAGGTAACAGGACAGATTAGTTTAACACTATTTTCGTTTCGCTTAGATAATATAGAAAGTAGTTTGAGGAATTTGTCTTTTCTGCATTTTCAAATTGTCACCCTGTATAATTCTTGTGTATGTCATTGAACTTCTTTCAAGAAGTCTAAAAATGTAAAGTAAAGAAGCCACAACTATCAGAAAACACCCTGGTATGGAGTTGTCCGTTATTTCTTGAATATTCGCTGAGGAAAAAATGGGTTCCGCTAATATACTCATCTAGCAATACTTGTTTCAATTTCCTGTCGAACTCTAGCATCGCTGCTCAGATTTCTTCATTATTAATCATCAAAGAACTAGCAGTGTCGAATCCAAAATTAGTAAGTATAATGAAGAAGAAATCATCATTCCTATAATTGGAGGAAAGTAATTTCTTTTAACTAAAACTGTACTTGGTCAAGAAGAAGCCTCTGTTCACCTTTTTTGAGTAAATTTAGTAATATCGCCCCTGAAGTATTACGTCGCCCTCCCCCTCTCACTGAAGTTCTGCCCTATATCACTCTCTAAATAGCTTCCTTAAAGTGGAAATATAGAATGTTTTCAACAATATCAACATTGTTACATAAATAGTGCACTACTTTTTCCCCAATAATTAAGAGCAAGGTAAGCTCGTTAAGCCAATTAAACTAAATTCAAAGCTGAATCTTACAACTATCCATCAAAAGACGACATATCAGTGAATACTTATTACATGATCAATAGAGTAGGTAAAAACTAAATCCTTAAATTATATCATAATGTATTAATTGTATTAAAAACTGAAGCGGATTCCATTTTTTTGGAATTTTTTTCTGATATTTGTATGAATCAACGTTTGTACCCTAGCAAAAAATCTAATACCGGTCCAAAGTTACAAAAGTAAATGAAGTAAACCGACCAAAAACGGAAGTTCTGATTTGGTACAAAACGGCCAGATTACAATTTTTACTAATGAAAAGTACAAATATCTTAACTTGTGTTTCAAAATACTTTATTTAAAATATATTAAGAAATAAATTCACCCTAAACCCTGAACCTAAAAATTAGAAAAAATAATAATATAGGATCTCACACAAAGATTATTAAAATAAAGCGAAAATCATTTTAATTTTAGTAGACAATTTAGAATATTAAACAGATTTTAATAAGAATCAAGTGAATCATGTAGCAGAACAAATAAAAAAGTCATTGAGAAATAAAAGTGCACATTTTATATGATTTTAAAAAGCATAGTTTAAGAGATTTTAAGGATAATTCACTCATTCCCTGGTTATCTTCGAAACTATTTAGCCAAAATTTTGAAAGACTGCAAAAAAAACTAATTTTTGAGACAAACGAGAATATTACAAAAATATCTATTATGGTTTACCTAGATTATCCATCTCGCTCTTGCCAAATTATTTTATTAAACCATTTAAAAAATTTGGAAAATTAGATATTTTAAAGAATTCGAAAATCGATATTTACAATTTTATTAATTTAAAAATGTTATTCTGTTTAGATTTAACTTTAACAGTAAGTATTCATAAAAAGTTCAGTTAATACCCAGTTAGAAATCTGCATTCACTTTTCATATCAGCACAATCAAAGACTATATGGCATGTTAATTAGATGATTTAGCATGGTGAGCAATCGGTCAATCTACTATACTCCCCACTGTCTAAGATATCTGATGGCTAAAAAGTTTTTTTTAACAGAGTTTAAGATACATTGCTCGAAATATCATTTGAGTTAAATAATATTCTATTGTGACATCTTTTTCTATTAGATATATCAGTAATAGATCAATAGTATTTAGAATTTTAAATTAATACCACTGTTCATTTAACATATTGGGCATCAACATAAAGTACTTTTTTACGATGGTGCCAAATTACGTTCGAAATATAGTTGAGTTCGTATTAACTAAGCTTTTTTGTAATCACTGTTAATGAAACTGTTTGAAGTGTGATTATGGATTACGAACCCCGGATTAATATTACACAATTTTCCTTGGACTTTTGAGTACAAAAGGATTTATATTTAACTAGACTGTATTGATGAGGTGACAAACTTGTAGATTTTTCAGGAACACAACTTACTAGGTTCAAACTCTATCCAAGACGTTTGTATACATTCATGTCTTAGAATCTCCAAAGTCCGTGGGGGCTGGAGTATATTTACGAACCTTCTATCCATCATATCCCAAACATGTTCTATGGACAAAATATCGGGGGATCTGATCTGGGGAGCCATAGCAACAGATTCACATGTGTGTCTTCAGAAAAGTTTGAACTAAATCGAGCAACTTGAAGTTGAGCATTATCTTGTTGAAATATGGTATCTATGAGCCGATTAAGGTAAGGCGTACATACGCTTCCACTACTTCCTGAAGATAAGGTTGCACTGTTCTATTGCCTCGACAAAGACTAAAGGGGACCTATTTCCATATGCAATAGCATCTGGTACCGTAACGCCTACTACTCGATGTACATGTCTCTCAACATCAAATTGAGGTTGATGTCTTTCACCTCGACGTCGTCTAACCCTCCTTCGGCCATCATGTCCACCCAAACAGAATCGAGATTCATCAGAGAAGACGACTTGATGCCATCCCACATTCCAATGTTGTCGTTCTCTGCACCACAGTAGTCGTTGCAGTCGATGCTCAGCGTTCAGAGATAGTACAAGATGGAGTCGATAATGCCGCAGTCCAAAAGACCTTATACGGTGGTAAACCGTTCAGACACTTACAAGATGGCTTTGTTCTCCTAACGACTCAACAGCCAAACTTCGGGTACCTACGCACTTACCGGTTTGCCGCAGCGCAGCTATTTATTATATTTACTTGCGCTGTATAAAAAAAAGAAACAAAGAAAATCATACTGGGTGCATCCTTATTTGCAAACACGAGATGAGAGTAAACATTTTGAAATATTTTTCGAAGAGCTCAAAAAGTATCAAGACAACTTTTTTAGATACACTAGAAATCATTTGAAGAACTTTTAAACATTCTGAGAACCAGTATAACAAAGCATGATACACGGTTTCGGAACAACATTAAGCCAGAACTTCGGTTAACGATAGTGCTAAGGTAAGTAAAATAAAATACTTTATATTTAATTTGTTATCTATTTATTTAACAAAAGAATCGCTATGGTCAAACCCTTTAATTTTTCTCAGTATCAAGAGAATTAAAAATTTCAAAGAACGTATGTGCACTGTCCTGAGATTGGTGACTTAAGTTGATAATGGCGATTGTACGTTAAAATTTTGAGAAGGTGGTCGTCCAATAGTAGAGTATTCCGCTGACGGCTGACCACATTCCGGCTAACCGCATAGTGCGTAGGTACCCTTAGACGGCGATCTTGAACTTCGCCCAGTGGCTACTCTTCTCCTATTCTGGGTATTATCAAACCACGCTTGACAACATCTCAAAACAGTAGTTGGATTTCTGTTCGTGCGGTTAGCGATTTCTCGAAGTAAAAATTTATTCTCCGAATAAACAAATGGGTAGCAAAAAGTAATGAAAATTCCATTGTGTTCGAGAAATAGTATACGTTAACAAAGCAGGATCACTACGGGAAAGATCGAGAGCAACTGCGATAGTATTTAAACCCCGAAGCCCCGTAGTGGATCAGTTAAGACCGAAGTGAGAGAGTTCATCGACCTTTTAAGAAGTAAATATCTTGTGTGAATAAATTTGTTGTGATTTTCTATGAAAATAAAGGTTAATATTTTATAGAGTAAATGTAGTCGGTTGAACCCACAGAATATTCTTAACAATATTTTTCCGTAACAATAGGTATTTTCCAGAATTTATTTAAAAATTACTGCCAAAAACGTAAATCCTGCTCAGAGTATCGAAAATCTAAGACTTGTACATTTAAGTGGTATTATTCTTAAAGCAATGTTCACTTAAAGCTCACAGTTCACCACATATATGAAAAACTAATCATTTCAGCTGCACTAATTCCTCAAACCGAGCTACCCGGATTTTCCTCAACCTTGTTTCATAGTAATTTTTTCAACGCAGGCCGTAAGAACTTGTTGTTCCTGTGTTATCATTAAAATATAATTGAATCATGGGGTTGCTTGGTTTGGACATGGAGCAAGATAAAGCTCACGATGATTTCCTTTTGCATGATCGTAAAAAATGTATTCAACGATATTGTAACGATCTAAATGTTTATTATAACTCTAACTACAATGTTTTTAATGACTACAGAAAGGATTGTTTAGTGCTTTATAAAAACGGCGTATCTTAGGGATTATTACCTTATATGCCAAAAAATCACTTTGGAATTCCGAATCATCTATAAAAGTTTATGGAAACTACAAAGATTTGGTATCTGTAAATCTGCATTTATAGATTATTGACTGTGAATTGTCCTAAAATTTGTGATAATGATTATACAGGGTTATCGGAAAGATCTGGAAACTGTTTAATATTAAAACTGCTTAGGCGAAAATTACCATATTTTTTGGTAGATATTATTTATTCGACATGTCACATCTTAGACGCATTTGTGACATTGCCATATTTATAGATGTTTCTCCAGAGTGCAAACTGGAAATAGAACCACCTAAATTTTATCTGGGAAATATTTTTTATTGAAAAATCGTAGATCCACATTTAATAAGCAGTTTCATACTTAAATTATTAGGAATATTATTGGAGATAGAAAAATCAGATGTAAACTTTTTTACTTATGAATAAATTCTACCAAATTTCGTTTTTCGATCTCTAGAACAGATATTTGTCGTTTTATCAAACGATTTCGTTCTTGTTTAATGTACTTTCAGGAACAAGTATCTGTCTAAAGCCCGTCTAATTGATACCTTATCGTTTCTAACTTTCTGAATAACTTAAAATGAGTTATGGACCGACCATTTGAGCGTGTAGTTTTTTTTTTATTAAAGTAACATATATCTTGTACACCCGTCAAATATTAATTCAATATTTTCTATCGTTTGTGAAATGAGGAATACCATTTAATGAATCCAAATTTTAGGTAGAGATATTTTTCAACACTTCCAATTCAATAAAATCATTTGCTACCTTGTAATATCTATAGATTTTCTCCAGAGTCGCAAATATAAAATCTTATACCAGATCACCTAACTTGATTGCAATAGACTGCCAGCATTTTTAGAAATGAGAACAGGAGCGATTACTTGTTCCAGAACTATATGAACTTAAGTGTAGCAAAGTTTGTAAGCAAAGTTCGTAATTTATTTAACACTCGTTATCCGGAGAAGCAAATTAAAAAATATGCAGAAGACGATCAAACGAGCAAACAGAAAATGTTACAAACCAGCCTAAATCAAGAACACCAAACATTGGTACTAGCGACAAACCAAAATTAGATGTTCTTCTGTGCCTTGAGGAAAATTCAAACTTTAGCACGAATCATATTGCTGTTAATCACGAAATAAGTCAAACATCTGTGCGAAATATTCTCCAACAGGAGGAACTAAGCCCATATAAAATTCAGTACTTGCAAAAAATGTTATAAGATGATCCTTATCGCAGAATGGAATTTCCACAAACAATGATTGATAGAATAAACGAAAGGTAGCAATTAATTACAAAATATTTTATTTAGTTATGAAGTTAATTTATGTTTAACTGGTCAAGTCAATAAGCTTAACTGTGGGGTCTGGAGTAGAAATAATCCCCATTGGTTAGCCGAGTTGCACACTCAGTATCAGCAGAAAAATAATGTTTGGCTTTAATGATTAACAGCAAGCTTAGTCAAACCAACTTATGCATTTTCCTCTTGAATTTTGATTTATCCCTGGTGGCAGTTTTTGGTCTTCAAGATTTATGTTGGTTTTTAACTTTCCTTGTTTGTTGATATCGGTGAATCGTTCTCGATACTGTAGATTTATAATTTACTCGTCAGGATAACGAGTGTTAAAAAATTAGTAACTTAGCTACGAGTTTTTGTTTATAATTCTTTAATAACAACGGCGAATATAAAAAAAAAGTTTTCTGAACTTTATATCCAGTATTTTTGCTTCCTGAACTAAAATCCGTGATCAAATTTGCCCTATTACTACTTTTACAATATCTCTGAAAATCTTGTGAAAAATAGAGAATATTGAGTAGTGAAGCACAACACAAGATTTCCTAAGTATTTCTGGCCCCTGAAAGATGATCCATGGTCAGATTTGCTCTATCGCAAGTCAACATAATTTGGAAATTATTAGACCATTTGCTAGTCGTAATTTATTGGAATCTACTGCAGTGACTTTAGCTGCATAATTAAAACTGGTATGAATTCAATATTTTTAGAGGTCTTAAGGATTATAATGATTTGGCTGATGCTATTAAAGCCACCTCAACCCTAGCTTTAAATTGTATTTATATTTAGATTTAAACACAATTTACTATAGATAGACATTTCTTTCTTTTCTTATTGTAAGAAATTTGTTTGTATATTAGGAAATTCCTATTTAATAAAGCTTATCCCGACTTGACCATACAATGTAAAGCATCACACTCCCTCTAAGGCCCGCTAAGAGTGCCTTTAGGGGAAAATTCACTAAACCCCAGATATTCTAGATATCAAAAGGGTTTAGCTCTGTTGGAGCCCTTGCCAGGTTTTCAGGCGCGTGGTTGGAGTCGTGGCGGCAGTTTCCCATGAATTTCCTGACCGTCCGGGCTGTCCCTAACAGGACGGCTTTTTGCATTTGTTTGTAAAGATTTTAAATTGTTTAATAGATGTTTTGGGTGTTGTTCATGTCCCACTGAGTCTTTATTTGAAATTCCAAATCTCTATATTTGGTTATTTTCTCAGTCTGCTTGACATTTATATTATTGTTGTTAGGAATTGCTATGTCAATTAAAGTTGTTTTCCGAGCGATTTTACCGAAACTATATCTGGTCTATTGTGAGCTAGGGATGTCGGAACTGTCAAAAAGTATCGCTATATATTGTATCGATATTTTTTAAAAGTATCAATATCGATATTGATATATCGAGAAAAAAATATCGATATATCGATATATCGGTACTATTTTAGTACTAAGTATATATATATATATATATATATATATATATATATATATATATAGTAATTTGTTTAACTAGTGTATCTGATAAAGTTATATGCAAACAATTTATAGATAGGTGGTAGGTAGACTGGATTACAAAATTTAAAAATATTTTAGTTTGAGACTTTTTCACAGCTTAAGGTAGTAATATATTGTTAAATTAACTATATACTACTACTTCTCATATTTTCTGAAAATTTAGATGTCGTTCTAATGATCATTTATACACTCTCATATATACCTCCCCTCTACCTCATGCATCAGAAACATATTTAAAATTAATTTTAACTTCAAGCACTTAGGTAACATATAGCATAAATATAATAAATTAATTATACTTGAAAGAATTCTGCTAATCTTTGTGTACAAAGATCATGTATCTCAACTTGTTTGACAATATATTGGCTGTTTTCCAATTACCGCACAATTGCGCAGAGTGCAGCACAGTGCTGAGCACTAAGTGTTCCAATTACAGCACTGGCTCGCACAAATGGGCATAAGAAATAACTGTGCCTTTGGGATGTCTTATGTATGTTCCAATTAACGCCCGAAAATTACGACACAGAGCGACACAAAAACACTTTGTGCTCTAGTAACTGGAAAACAGCTAGTATTTATTTTATATAACACGTAACAAACATAGGGAAAAATATCGTTTTTGATAAGTTTTCGATACTTGGTTTTTATATCGATATATCGAATAAAATTATATCGTGTAAAAGTATCGATATATAAAACAAAAAATATCGATATATCGATATTTTTCCGACATTCCTATTGTGAGAACAGTCCGATCAGTCAGTATCGTGCGGTCCCAGCACAGCTTGTAGTTGTTATTTTCTAAAACAGATTCTGGTTTGTATTTATAGTATGGTAATCTTGCCGACTGTGATAGTTCAAGTTTCAGTGCTAGTTCTTGGTGCAGTATTTTAGCCACAGCATCGTGTCGTTCTTTATATTCAGTTGCAGCGAACGCTTAACAACCTCCTGTGATATGCTGGTTAGACTCAGATGTTTGGCAACCGTACCTGCATCTGTCGTTGTTAATAGAAGGATCTTTAACGATGTACTTTAGATAGTTCTTAGTTGGGATTACTTGATCTTGGATTGCCAATATAAAGCCTTCCGTTTCAGGAAACATATGACCAGAGATCAACCAGTAGTTCGACGCTGAACTGTCGACATAATCTTGGTTGTCGTCATCTATATGTCTTCCATGAAGGGGCTTCTCTTTCCATTTCAGTAGTTTCTGATCATTGGTCTGGTGGTGTGATTGGACGTGTTGTTGTGTCAGTCGCAGTGGTGTTGAGTGATCAATCTGGCACATGACTCTGTGTAGATCAGAAAGTTCTGAGAGTTTCTGGAAATGACTACGCAAAATAGAAATTTATTGATCTAATAGTTTGCTTAGATCTGCCAATCCTCTTCCTCCTTCATACCGTGGCAAAGTTGTACGTTCAACAGAGCTCTTTGGATGGTGATCAAATTGTTTATCTTTAATGCTTGTACGTTATTGTGTTTGAGACTGAACCCAAAATTTGTCGAGTTCAGTTTGTTTGAGAGAGCGTTCATAGCCAGGCAGAACCACAGCGGGCTAAGAGAGTCCCTGGAATATACCCCTTCTGATTGGAATGGGGTCAGTGTGTATCGAACAGTTGGCTTCATTCGGTGAGATTTTGGTTTGCCAGGTGGATATGGCATATTCTAAAAAGTTAATAATACAATTATTCACTTTATAGAGTTTCAGTGCCTTAATGAGCCAATCATGTGGAACTGAATCAAATGCCTTTTTGTAGTCCATGCCATGTAGAGATTTCGTCGTTTGGCATGCTCTTGATTGCAGACAACGGAATCAATTATCAGTTGTTCTTTGCAGCCCATCAAATTTTTCGCGCATCCCTTTTGTTGTTGAGTAATTATGTTGTTCAGCTCACAATGTTTGAAAATGCGATGATTAATGCACGATGTTATGAGTTTGTATAAGGTTGGAACGCAAGTGATTGGTCGGTACTTTGCTGGGTGTTGTGTACATAGGTTAGGTATGATGTAGCACCATGCGTAAGGAAACTAGGCATCTTATGTGGGTGGGTAATTACGTCATTTATAAGGGCTGTTAGTGTTTCGTGGGTTGCGTAGAGTTTCTTGATCCAGTAATTTTGCACACCATCTGGTCCTGGTGCTTTCCAGTTATGGAGGTGCTTCATTATGTTGGATGTGTCTTCCGTTGTAAAGGGTAGGTGTTGCATGCCATCACAATTCTGAAATGCTGCCTCCTCCTCATTAATCCAGCTGGCTTTGGAGTTATAGGAGATTGTTGTGGAAAGCTGTGTTTTCCATAATTCTTCGATGTCTGTTTTACTGGGATAAGGCTTATTATTATTATTATAATGCCCATGTTCAAAATTGGTGATACAAAAAGTAGAAAACTACATACTAATCAGTTTATTAAATTTGTTCTCAAAAATCTTTGAAACGGCTAAAATTGACCTGGAAATCAAATAGCAGCAACTGGGAAAATCTACACACGCAGCTATTTTTGAATTTATAGATATAGAATTATTTACCTTTGGAAATGTATGTCAAATTTCTAATGTCTATGACATGTAGATAATAAAATATTGCTATATAAATTGGAAAAATATGACGTTATTATATTGCACACGGAGTATTTTAAAAATATTCTATTAAATTCTGATTGTAGCAGAGTAGCAGCCATACTTTAAAAGTTGAGAATGTAACGAAAATAAATTGCTTGAAACAAATGATTGTTTAATGAAAACAAAAACAAATATTGTACATTTATTATGAAACACCCAAATAATATTAACATAATTAATCAATATTTTAGTAGGTACAAAGTTGTTGAGATTACAGTTTTCTCTTAAGGAAGGTTCGTGTTTTGTATTGTAGCAGTTAATAGAGACATACTTTCTTAGTATTAAATGAGTACTCTTAAAAATGACTTTTTACATAGGCTTATCCAGAAGAGATTAACGGGTTCAAACCCCTCTCCCCGGAATAAAGTACAACATTCACTACATTTGCATTTACGGTATTGCTAAGTGGTCATAACGAAGAGAAGTAATTCCCCCCCCCCCCACACACACACACACACGAAAAACGGGTCTGAGTACCTTTATAGCTTACCATACAAATTTTGAAATTGAAACCAATATTCTTTTATGGTAAGTAATTTCGAAAAGATTGTTGAGGAGGTCTTGAATTATTTTGTCTGTTCATTGGGTTTTCTCTCCTCTAAAATTGTTTTTCTTTTATGGTGTTGTAGCATAATTGATCAAATTTTGGTATTACATTTAAGGATTTAGACAGCTACCCCCCCCTCCCTTGACCTTGTTGAGCATTGGCTGCTTCTTATATGTGAAATAAAATCTACTTACTTACTTTAGTATCCAGTGCATTAAAGGCACATTTCTATGTTAACAGATACTTTCTGATTTGGCCCCCCTGTAGACCAAAACCCTGCCGGCCTGCCCTCTCCCATAAGTTCGTACACTGCTCGCGTGCCTTTTCTACACGAGCAGTCTGTTGCAGTTGAAACTTCCGTAGACCACGGCAAAGCAACCCGGAAAAACATTGTTAATCCATTGACACCGTCCAAGAAATTCTAGACACTTTAAAAAATATATATATGTTAAGAAGTCCAGTTGTTGCAACCAAATACTAAACTAACTGTAACAGCACTTTATAATAGTAGAAAGATTTACAATACAAAACTACCGAGTTGTATTACAAAGCTATAAACTCTAGATATGTTTAAAAATGAAGTACCATAAGTTAAGAATGCATCTGAAGCCATACTCAGCGGCGCAATACTAGTGTATGAAATTTCAATTATTCTAAAATGTTGTATGACACTATTTAGTCTTAAAGTTGGCCTTACGTACTCAATATAAATAACGTTTATTTATTATTGTCATTGTTTTACTACAAAGACATATTTTGGGGTTTTCAAAAAACTAGAATCAATAGAAATATGTTGAATTAAATTTTTAATTTACTATTTGTTGAAAGTATGTAAGTAATCATAATAATTGGAAAAGTCACAATCATTAAAGTGCCCTAGTCTTATGGTACGTTCGACTTACCGATTTCCACATGTGCAAATCCAATTAATATTTTATCCATATTTACTTTGTATAAAATGAATTTAACGAAAAACTATTCTATAAGTCGCCTTCGACGTTTTTCTTGCAATTAGAATATATCTTATTTCATCACTAAGTAATTAATCACGTCTTTCCACAACAATAAGTGGAATTTGTAATGGGGACAAATTTGGTAGGGCAATTTGAAAAAATCGGCCGGATTACTGGTTGTCTTATGCAGAAACCCTTCCTCACAGAAGTTCTCACTGAAAGAAGTTTCTACAATAAAATAGATCAGTCTTCTGTGTACACATTCACATTGCGTATGTATACCATAAGCGTAACCTGGGCAGTATTTGGGGCGAGGGTGTCGGCTCCATGTTTAAAAAAACTGGACATGCAAAAGTATTTTACTTAGTAATTATATTTTATTAATAATCATTGTACAGTAGTAGTAAATGCGTAAGGCTTAGAATAACCTCCCTTCGTTATGACCATTTAGTAATAACTGTATAAATACTGATGCAGTGAATAAAATTATGCCTCGTTTTTTTTGGGGGGGAACCCCAAATCGCCGCTGGGTACGCCTACGATGTACCTAATGCGAAGATGTTTCACCCTCAAATCTGGAGTCATTGTTAATTACTCAAAGTATTAGTTATGCGATATTTCTGAAATATTCGTTGTGATGCACAATTTTTTAAATGGCAACACCGATTAATTTTACATAATTTGACAATTAGCAACAGTCCAAGTAAAAAAATATTTCACATTTCTTTATCGGAGTATTGATTTTAGAGCAATCAGCAGAAACAACTACAGTACTATGAGGTCGGCAGCAATTAAAAGAAACTACCATAGCAATAGAAGGCTTTGGAAACAAACAAAATTCTGTTGTTTGAAAAGAGTCATCATTGTTGTCCCGTGACTGTATTATTTGAATATGCGCGAAATATCGTTCAAATTAAGTTTCTAAGATGAATCGGTTAGTTAACCCCAAAAAAGAAAGTTGAAATAGTTTTTCTTCACATTGTTGGCCTACGTGTTCCGCGATGTGCCCAATTCCACGCAGGAGGGCCAGATAAGCCAGTTCGAAATCCTTAGTTTCTAATATATAACATAGACGAACTAAAAACAACAGACAGTGTTTGCCCAAGAATATCCGCAAAATGCGAAAAATGTGGAGAATTCTCACAAATCAAGGTACAAGAGGTAGGTTCTACTCAATGTCGGGGCCTACTTTGCCGGGGAACAATTATCATCCATCCAGGAATTGCACTATGATGATTGTGATAAAAAATTGAGAGTATTGCGATTATTATTTTTTTAAAGGCGTTAACTACCCAATCTCGGGCAGCACATTTTTTAGCGATAATTTGATAAAATGATAAAATTATAGATATTAGTTCAGTAATCCTTGTTGGGCTGAAGAAAGGAGACAACATAAAGCAAACGCTCACGTATGGTGTGAAATCTACAACAAAAAATGATCAGATCTACCTTCATAGATCAAAATTTCACTAAGTAATTAATCACGTCTTTCCACAACAATAAGTGGAATTTGTAATGGGGACAAATTTGGTAGGGCAATTTGAAAAAATCGGCCGGATTACTGGTTGTCTTATGCAGAAACCCTTCCTCACAGAAGTTCTCACTGAAAGAAGTTTCTACAATAAAATAGATCAGTCTTCTGTGTACACATTCACATTGCGTATGTATACCATAAGCGTAACCTGGGCAGTATTTGGGGCGAGGGTGTCTGCTCCATGTTTAAAAAAACTGGACTAGTAATTATATTTTATTAATAATCATTGTACAGTAGTAGTAAATGCGTAAGGCTTAGAATAACCTCCCTTCGTTATGACCATTTAGTAATAACTGTATAAATACTGATGCAGTGAATAAAATTATGCCTCGTTTTTTTTGGGGGGGAACCCCAAATCGCCGCTGGGTACGCCTACGATGTACCTAATGCGAAGATGTTTCACCCTCAAATCTGGAGTCATTGTTAATTACTCAAAGTATTAGTTATGCGATATTTCTGAAATATTCGTTGTGATGCACAATTTTTTAAATGGCAACACCGATTAATTTTACATAATTTGACAATTAGCAACAGTCCAAGTAAAAAAATATTTCACATTTCTTTATCGGAGTATTGATTTTAGAGCAATCAGCAGAAACAACTACAGTACTATGAGGTCGGCAGCAATTAAAAGAAACTACCATAGCAATAGAAGGCTTTGGAAACAAACAAAATTCTGTTGTTTGAAAAGAGTCATCATTGTTGTCCCGTGACTGTATTATTTGAATATGCGCGAAATATCGTTCAAATTAAGTTTCTAAGATGAATCGGTTAGTTAACCCCAAAAAAGAAAGTTGAAATAGTTTTTCTTCACATTGTTGGCCTACGTGTTCCGCGATGTGCCCAATTCCACGCAGGAGGGCCAGATAAGCCAGTTCGAAATCCTTAGTTTCTAATATATAACATAGACGAACTAAAAACAACAGACAGTGTTTGCCCAAGAATATCCGCAAAATGCGAAAAATGTGGAGAATTCTCACAAATCAAGGTACAAGAGGTAGGTTCTACTCAATGTCGGGGCCTACTTTGCCGGGGAACAATTATCATCCATCCAGGAATTGCACTATGATGATTGTGATAAAAAATTGAGAGTATTGCGATTATTATTTTTTTAAAGGCGTTAACTACCCAATCTCGGGCAGCACATTTTTTAGCGATAATTTGATAAAATGATAAAATTATAGATATTAGTTCAGTAATCCTTGTTGGGCTGAAGAAAGAAGGAGACAACATAAAGCAAACGCTCACGTATGGTGTGAAATCTACAACAAAAAATGATCAGATCTACCTTCATAGATCAAAATTTAAACGCAGAACATTAATTTGAATTATCGACAAATGAACTTGAGTGTTTATTGATGAATTACTGTTAGCAAAAATAAGGCTCTTCTACTTCCAACAGGATGCGGCACTGCCTCTATTTCGCAAAAAGTGCAGGATTATCTTGTTGAACGGCTGTCAGAAAGATGGATCGGGGTTCAATTAAGTGGCCCGCTTGACCTCACACCTTTAGACTTTTTACTGTGGGGTTTCTTTAAACCAAAGTATACAAATCCGTTTCTAATCCTGTTGCTGAACTGAAAGCATCAATTCGGGGAGAAATTAATAAGATTACGCCTATTACATCGGAATTTGTTAGTAATATTGTTAAAAGACTTACTGTAGATCACAATAATAATAGTTTTCTTAAACAGTAATCATTCATTCGTTTTTTTTTTACTTTAACAGTTCTGAAATCACTGCACCAATGGAGAACTGTGGCATTACATTTTTCATTTAGACTGTTAGGATTTGTCAAAAATCTTAAAAAATCGGTATTGCCATTTAAAAAATGTTGTTAAAGCTGTTTAAGAAATCTGTCAACATCCGACACTATGCTATGCTATACAACTATCCACTTGAAAATTACACTGTATACAAAACACCTATTTGTGTACAGGCAGGTTGGTTGTACAGATTTCATTGTTTCTAAAACGAGCAAGTTTTCGAAATTACTCTAGTACATTTTCCCTTTATTCCAAGTTTGAAAAACTTAATGTTACAATAAAGAAATGAGAGTAAATCCCACTGTACAGGCATAATGTTAACATAATTTCTGTCATCCTCTATATTACATTTATATTTCACCTATAAATTGTAAATAGTATTCAACAAGATCTTACAAATTTGTAAAGCGAAAACCAGGAAAGTCGGTGAATAACAAGGCTCAGTTAAAGTAAACATTAATAAAGTATATATGTATTTTGACTGATAATAAAAATAACTTACATTAGATCATAAGGTATTTCATCAGTAGCAATCAGTAACAATTCACTGAAATTTATTAGATCTAACAATATGCCAAAAGTCACACTAAAACATTCGACTCAGCATTATACCTTTTAGTCTTGACATTACAACAAAATTTCTAACATCCGCTTAATTGCCCGGGGTAGGAACATTTAACAACAAATTTTGTCCACCTGGCAAATATGCTACTTGTCTAGATCTCGAAAGTTGATATGCGATATCTTCAGCTGCCTCGATGCGTCTTAACTCCACTAAACCTTCACCAGCCTGACCAAAGGCTTTTGCTAACAAAATAGCAGCTTGGGCATCTCCCTCGGCAGAAATGACAGTAGCTTTTTTCGTCTGTTCGGCTTTTTCTACCAAGAACCTGTCAAAATAATAAAAACATTTTTAAAAATGGAATAAAAATCTCGCGTCTTCAAATGAAAATCTCTGTTAAATATTTGTTTCAAATATAAATACTCTTAAAATATCATGTGATTATTTTTAAAAAATAATTAAAAGTAATTGCATGTGTTATCAACTTGAAGGTTTAGGTTCTTGTTTACAGAGGTAGTACATGTAAAAACACAAAGTTTTGTACCCTAACACCAAACCTTTATTTTCTCACTCGACGCAAGTTTCAACAGCAAAGCTGTTATCAGGAGGACAACGTTGAGTGAAAAAGTTAAGGTTTGGTGTTAGGGTACAAAACTTTGAGTTTATATGTCAGACACCAAAGTTTCCAGTATTTTCCCAGTGAATTAGTAGAGTTTATTCCATTTAGTGCACATATTTCTTTTTAAGTCAAAACAGTTTAAGCTTACAGTTGCTTTTCTTATACATAAATTATGGACTCTTGATCTTGCAATAATAATCCACATATTTTATCACAATTGTGTAGAATATGAAACAGTCACACAGACAAAATAGACAGATTTTCAGAAATATCAATATTTTATTAACTTTTGAATTAGCTTATGTTAGATAAACACAGATTATGACGACTTTGTGTTAAAGTATTAAGATATTGGAGTGGAGGCAAATTAAACTCATTGTCATTTGATATTACTATGCTGTACAAGGAACAAATGAATCATACTGATAATTGTTAGTTTTGTTTGAGTAATAGGATTGTAAGTTAAAAACATGGGCCTCTGGTAGGTGTTCCTAATCGAAATTACAAATGTCAAACCTTAGCGATCATGCAAGTAGTAGTGAAATACCCAACTGCATAATTGAACCCAAACCTTTAAAATAGACAGAACTGCATAACTTGGTAAAATTTTTTGGGATAACTACAGAGGAAGTCCTCGGTTCAACACAAAGAAATTATTAGACTTTGCTACAAAACAGAAAAAAGTTGATTTCAAGATAGGGAAAATTTCGATATTTGCTGTGTTGTTGAAAGTTCCATTAAGACTGAAAACAGATGTATATCACATATTCAACCTGTATGAGAGAGAGCTTGTGATAGATGACCCACTGAGAAATATAATGTTTATAAGGCGAAATCAACGAAACGTAGCTCCGAATAATAATGCTAGTGGTGGAAATGATATGGAACCTTTAGTGTGTCACAAATGTAAAAACCCAGTTTTGCACCCTAACACCAAACCTTTATTTAAATAGTCTAGGTTGTCATCACCAAGGAGTAAACCAAACTGGGTTTTTACAACTGGACAATTTAATATAAAATTCATTACCTTTTGAGTATTATTGAGTAACAAAAAAAAACAGATAGCCATTTTAAAGCATTGTACATTACTATAATGTTCAAAATAGTGTATTTTCTATGTGATAATTTACAAAAACAAAGAAATTGCATTTTTTAATCCAAAATGAGCTCAAACCAATCTTAATCAATTAATTGATAGCTATTTACAATGGGTTGCAATAAGAAAGATTGTGATGCAGTTCAATATGAGTTAGAGTGAAAAAGATACTGTGGTCTTTTGATGTTAGTTAGCCATATACTATTATTGTTAGGCAGTATTCTCATAATGACAGTGCTTTATTTTCTTGGACTAGTATTTTGCTTAGTGCTTGAACTTATTGTATTGTAAATAATTAAGAATTGAATGTACATTTCTGCACTCTTGCTTGTGTTATTTTTCGTCAATACCACTTACTCGTTATGCCCTATCAGTATAATGCTGCAGAATACGCTAACATGCATAACATCTGAATCGCATAAGATTCCCGAATGCGTTGACATGCTGATTAACATATATGTTCATTGAGCATATTCTGAATGCAGACTGCTTCAAAACTATGCTAAAGTAGGAAAACCACACTACAGGTTATGTCTTACATAAAATTGTGTGAACACAAAAAAGAGCATAAAAAATGGCTTCAGAAACTTGTACAGTCTGTATATATATGCAATTAAAACCCCGCATTTAATGTAAAAATATTGCAAAGCCAAGTAATTGGCACTTTTGCCCTTTGATACAGTTCATTATGCACATATGATAAGTTATTTAAATGAAGCTTTTCCACACAGATGGATTGGTTGTTTGGGTCACATTTTGTGGCTTCTCCTGGATCTGAGGATTTAAATCCACTAGAAGATTTTTTGAAGTTGCATACTACATAACCTGGACGATAGAATTATTGAATAGGCAAATAATAAAAGTTCTTAGAAGCGTAAAATGAACAAAAAAATAGCACACTTGTAATCAACTTTGTGTCAAACAATTTAAACACAAATGCATGTAAAAATAACATTTTTGAAACATCTAATTTTGTAGCTGTGGTAGTTAAAACCACATGTAAGCAGTTGATTTTCCTGAAATTATTAAAAGTGTCTTTACTGTGATAACTAAGACAATTATACTGAGATCCTATTTAGTTATTCCAGCTAGTTATGAACTGGTTCACTGAATTATGTGTTTTACACATTAACAATATAAAACTAATTTTGTTGTGGGAAATGTTAAAAGCTTACATCTGAAAATTTAAAAAATGTAAGGAAAGTAACACTGAATTAAAAAATGTTACATGACATTTTTGAGAAAATCCTTAATGTCACTAAGTTCACTGAATATGGTGTTTCCCAGTTGTCAAATGTTAAATTTGGTTTGAAAGGAATGTAGAAGCCCTGAAAAGTAATTTTGATCATTCTCAAATCAAAGATAATGTTAAAATACTCATGAAAAAAAGAAAATAATATGTTTGAACATTTTAGCCATACTCTAACTGTAAGTTGTAATGGAAGACATTTTTCACATCTAAGGGATCTTTAAATAATAAATGTATAAAATTAACTCTCAGTATTTTGCTGTCGTCTATTGGAATTTCTTCCTAACGTTTTCTCTGCAACTGCGGAGCCGTCTACATCGATACCACACATCGTAGAATTAACACTAGTGTTACTGAGCACAAACCAAATTGTCAGTAGTTGCAACCTGAAAAATCTCACATCTCATTTCCGACTCCAGCGGGAAGCCATTGAAATATACAAACATGGGAACACAATTTCAATACAAAAGAAGGCCTGAAACTCCACAAAATTTGGTAAACCGCACATCGATGCGCAACAGCGAAACCCCCGAGCTCGTAGTCCCCGCCCACTCAGTTTCTCCGACCAATCAGGGCAGACAGTGCTTCTATCGCATAGCATAAAAACAAGCGCCCCGCCAATCAACAGTTCAATTTGAGCACATGACAAGGTAACAACTACGGCCGTGCCGCTGAAGATGTCACCGCAGTTGCAGAGCAAACGGGAAGAAATTCCAATAGAGCACAGCAAAATAGTCAGAAAACATATAGTGTATCTATTAACTCTCACTAGTTTTGAAATATATTACTGATTTGTTGCATGTAAGTCAAAATGTAGTTCATAACTCCAAGACATTTATCCAATTACTAATACCAGTTATATTATTTAAGTGAATATTCTTGCATAAACTCAACCAAAAAATCAGATTGTTGAACTACTTTACTTAACTTTTTTAATGTTTCGAAACCTATTATTACAGTACACAGAGCTTCAATATATGATGTAATTTAAACTACTTCATGTAACTTAAGAGATCATTTGTATTTATTCTGTACACTTAAAGTTGCTCAGTTATAATAGTGTAATGTATAAACACCATAAGAAGTAAAACTTAGGCACTTTTATTACACCATTGTTGTTAATCGAATAGAATATGCATTAAGGAAATGAATTCTTAATTCTTATTAAAGGTTCTATAGTCCTTTAATTAAAGGTTATCAATGTACTATATCACAAACAATGTAAATACAATTAAAACCTGGAGACCAATGTGGTAGTGGTACATACAAAAATTATCAAGTGTACAAAATCAGAACAGAGATTTCACCTCAAATTGTCAATACAAATTTAGTAATATTGAAATTATTGTTCAAATAATGAAACAACCTCTGAAAGCATATATTTCTTAGACATAATGATGATTTCAGTAGGTAAGTAAAACAATCTTTCTTTTAGGATACAAAAATCAACAGATCAGAGTGATTTTGTTTAAATGAATAGTTTTTGAAATATTGGCTGTGCTTCATTTTAGTAGACCCATCCAGTATATAAAATTTGACAAATTTATAAATGAATTGTAATATTTTTATGAAAATTGCTTATACCCAACTTAACTTGTGACTGATGCCTAGCAACCTGTCTCAGGTAAATGTGGAATTTGCTCAAAAACTTGATATAAATTAGAAAATATTTCAATGTTTATATATAAACAATTTTAGTGGTTATCTGACAATATTTATCAAAAAAGCATAATGTTAAATACTAAAAAAAATGTGTGTAGTTATTACCTAGCCTTTTCAGCTTCCTGTTGAGCTACTTGTTTCAGTTCTACAGCTTGTGTAAATTCTTTACCAAATGTTAAATGTGTGATGGAAATATCATCAAGAATAACTCCAAAATTAGATGCTCTCTCAGTTAAATCTTCACTGACTTTTTGAGAAACAAGGTCTCGCTGAGTGATTAATTCCCCAGCATCAAACTGTGCTACTACAGCTTTTAAAACTTCAGTTGTAATAGAAGGCAAAACACGTTCTTCATAGTCTTGGCCAAGAATTGTGTAAATTTTAGGAAGTTCATCTGGTACAGGCCTGAATAAAATACGAAGTGTGATATTGACATTCTGCAAATCTACAAAAATATAAATTAAAATTTATTATTCACTCAAAGACATTGGCAATATATTACCTTTACTTCCAGTTACTACAGGGACATTTCTAGGTCTAGATCTTACATCAAATATAATTGGCCTTTGGACCCAAGGAATGAAAAAATGTGTTCCTTCTCCAATAACCTGTTTTTTTACACCAGAAAATCTGTCAAATATTACAGCTCGATGGCCTCCATCAACTAGATTAACACAAATTATCAATTATAGATATAACCTCAAAAGAAGCTTTTCTCACCATTATACAAAGCAGAATTTACTACTCCACCAACAAGTGCTACACCCAATCCCAATTGTCCTATTCGGTTGAACACTTGAGCAGCAGACATTTTCGTCTAAAATTTATAATTGATCATATACACCGGGCAAGGTTTAAACGTTGCGCAATTTTAGGTTAGAAATATGTTTTATTGCAATGATACTGATGTTAAAGCGTAATACTTACTCAATTTATTTCAATATTTAGTTTTTCAAATAAAGAACTTACTTTTTAAATATTTTTGACCAATTTACTGAATATTTAAATATAAAAATGCTTGGACTTGGACTGTCATTAATGTCAAATCACAAACACGAAACTAACGAAACGATCTGTGGACAGTGTGGACACCAACTCACAACACGAACTATCCAAGGATAGTCTTAAAGCATGTACCCTCTGGAGATAGCCTGCATTGCGCAAAATTGTATCAAGGCTAGAAAGAGCGAGCAATAGAGAGGGTAAGAAGCTATTTCACTCCATTGGGAGCTGCTTCCAATAGGCCTTTCCATATTCGAAAATTTCTAGTGGGCATGCGTCAACTTCTGTCATTTTTTTCGAGCAAAAAACCATTGTATATATTTACACGCCAATGGTCTGACAAGTGCTCGAAAAAAAAGACGCACGGCAACAAAAAATTTTCGAATACGAAAAGGCCTATGAAATACCTCCAGCTTGTAGTTCATTGGCTGCTTCAACCCACGAAGTGAAATAACCTGTTATCCTCTCTCAGTCTCCGATATACTTTAATATACTGCTATAAGTGGAAGGGTCACCAACTAAGAGAAACAGTAGATTATACCTTCGACTATAATTCTGCTCGAAGGATTATACCATTTTGGTGTACTTGATCCGTTGTGCGCAACTCTGTTGAGAGAATGTAAATGGGTGAGTTCAGCAGATACAAACTGTTGTTAACGTTTGCTAACGTTTCATGTTTTGTGTTGCACGTTTCATGTTTTGTGCAGCACAAAACATAAAACGTAAGCAAACGTTTGTATCTGCTGAACTCACCCAATGAGATGGATGTTACTGCCTCTATTGCCCACTGTTACAAACATTGCCACGAAATTGTGCATTGCAGGCTATCTCCAAATTTTCCAGGATGCACATATGTAGGTATATATTATAATTTTACTGTACTTCATGACTTAGGTATGCGCATTTTCAACCATGCGTCATTTTTCACTTCTGTCGTTGGGGTTATGTTTTCTCTCTGTTTGATCTGTGGTTAGTGGTTTCCCATCTCATTTACATTCTCTCAACAGAGTTGCGCACAACGGATCAAGTACACCAAAATCCTTCGAGCATAATTATAGTCGAAGGTACAATCTACTGTTTCGCTTAGTCGGTGACCCTTCCACTTATTGGCGATAGCAGTATATTAAAGTATATGAGAGACTGAGAGAGGGTAACAGGTTATTTCACTTTGTGGATCGAAGCAGCCAATGTACTACATGCTGGACGTACGCATTTCATTGGAAGCAGCTCCCAATCGAGTGAAATAGCCTCTTGCTCTCTCTATTGGCCTCTCTGCTTATGGCTACCTCCAGAATTACAAGGTCTATGTTGCAGACTAGTTAGGAATGATTCTTTATTGTATGATCTGTGGGAAAATGCGCCCTCCTGGAGCGGGTATTAGGAGGACCCGAAACCAACATCAAAACTTCTTTAACTTTAAAAATAAATAATATCATCACCGTGGTAGATCAACTACAATGGAGGATTTTGTCAATTCAAATACGTTTACTAAATTATCCATATAATTGCATTGACCTGAGTTAAGATAATTTTCTGTCGGCTCTGAAAGAACTATTCTCGTTTGACGTTGCTCTCCTGTTGTATCTATTACCACTGTATAAGTCAACAATTTCAAAATGAGCCCGTTTGATTCCTCAACATACATATACATTTTTGTGCCATATTTATAATGTTAATTTTTTCTATATTAATGGAGAGTCAAGCGTCCTCGAATATAGTTTCTTTCCAGGATAATAAATTTTATACCATTTAAAAATTATCAATGGCCTAAATAAGACACTCCTCTGAATTTTCTCCATGGGATGCGGTATTCGCTAAATGCCAGTATTTCTCATTATCAAACTCTACTCATATGTTGTGAAAAGCAAGTCAAATTATATAGAGGGTTTCCAGTGGTCATGGTAACCTAATCAGTTTTATACTACCCATATGCAGTACTATAGTTCTATAAACGTCAGCATGTCATCTTTGTAAAGTGGTCTACCGATCTGTATCAGTCACCATCAAATTCACTATTTTATTGTTAAATAACCTGTTGATTACGTTCAGTAGTGGGAATTGGTATTTAATTTATTTTGGAACATTCAATCATTTCGATAGGATCCGTCCAGTTCAGAAACTCCCGGTACATTACATACATCTGCTTGAACTATCTTCTTAATCCACCAGGTATATGTTCAAAAAATTTGTTGTATGTACGCAATATGTATGTTTTGCTATAAAATCCCCTTAATTTAAACCGTTTATGGCATCATTATTCCCCACTACCTGCCGAATAGTGCAACTGATGAGGGTTTTGGACTAAATAAATATTTTGTCTTGGTTTCAATGGGTTGAAAAATCTCGAACAGATAGTATCGTAACATCTTTGATAGGTTTTAGTTAACCTACGAATTCATTCGTGTGATCTCTATCCTAGGAATCACAGGGAAATGGCGTTACACACAGTACACGTTTTTCCTGAAACTCCTAGATGTCGAAATTCAATTTCGCGATAAAATATTAAATTCAGTTATGTGAAATAAATACATAAATGATTAATCGATTTTTCAATCAGTTGAGGAGAACGCAACTGATGAAGGGTCTGGGCTAGAAACAATATATTGTATTGCGTTTGGATCGAAAAAACTGGAAAAGTTTCTCTTAGTAGTATAACTTATTTTGTGTCTCTTCTACAACATTTTTTAACATTTTCGAGTT